>CM048746.1:210943555-211396055 GCA_026315105.1 Locusta migratoria
TGAGTTCCCGAAACATTTCGGCAACACTCGCGCATTGATCGAATCTGCCAGTTACAAATCTAGCCGCTCGCCTATGAACTGCTTCTATGTCCTCCTTTAAACCGATCTGGTCGTGATCCCAATCACTTGAGCAATACTCATGATGTGGTCCTTAAAACGTTTCATAAGCGGTCTCCTTTACAGGCGAATCACACCCTCCCATTCATCTACCTAACGACTGTTCTTATATGCCCGGTCTATTTTGTATCGCCATGCAGCTTTACGCCTAGATATCTAATTGACGAGACTCTGTCAAGCAGCATACTACTATGTATTTTTTTTTTTTTTTTATTTTTTTTTTTTACATTTAGCGGTGTTTCATTCCTTCCAGAAAATTGTTAAATGGTTCCCTACAAATGGACTCTCATTAAACTTTGATAAATCCCCGTATATACAATTTCATACAGTAAATAGCATGACACCATTAATAAATTTAGACTTTGAACATAAATATGTAGCTAAGGTAGAATATTCAAAAAATTTAGGTGCTTGTATTGACGAGGTATTCAATTGCAAGAAACACATTGAAAATCTCCTGAAACGTTTGTGTTCTGCTACTTATACTATCAGGGTCATTGCAAAATTTGTGATATACATCTCAGTAAGTGAGCTTACTATGCCTATTTTCATTCACTGCTTTCATATGGGATCAAATTCTAGGGCAATTCAACTTTGAGTAAAAAAGGTATTCATTGCACAAGAGCGTGTAATCATAATAATTGTTGGATCCTACCCAAAATCATCCTGCAGACATTTATTTAAGGATCTATGGAACTTCACTGTAGCTTCACAATATATTCACTCATGAAATATGTGACTAACAATCCGACCCAATTCAAAAGTAATAGCAGTGTGCATAGTTACACTAGGAGAAGAGTGATATTCACTATTCAAGGTTAAATCTAACATTGGCACAGACAGAGGTGAATTATGCTGCCACAAAAGTCTTCGGTCACTTACCAAGTAGCATAAAAATCTGACAGATAGCCAACTGGTATTTAAAAAGAAATTAAAGGAATTTCTGAATGGCAACTCCTTCACCATTTTTTTTGTGAATTTTTAGATACAACTTAAAAAATAAAATAAAATAATAAAAAATGAAACTTAAAAAATCCTTAAATATTGTCATGTATAGACACCTTTTACTAAACTGACACGTTCCACATTATTACGAAATGTATATATGATCTAAGGAACAAGTATTAATCTAATATAATTCTCACACCACCTTAAAATTTGGTCCAAGTCATTCTGCATCCTACTACAGTCATTCAATGATGACATCCTCCTGTACACCAGAGCATCCTCAGCTAGCAGCTGCAGATTGCAAACCACTTTGTCCGTCAGTGCTCCTTAGGGCTTTAGGGAACACTATTTCTCGTCTTGGAAGAAGAGTAGCTGCAGTGTTTCGTTTACTACAGTACTAGAACCTGAGCGGCTAACGGCCTCTTTATCGGGGCTCCAACTTTGGAAATGGCTAATGAATGCCTACTAACAGCAATTTTTTCCGATTTAATTATGGAATGGTAACTCAACAGTTTATGTGATTCTGTAAGAGTTATTACAACTGTCAACATGTTATTGTTGGACTAAGAACAGGACTATTTTGAGTTAAAGATTATTTCGTGTTGCGTGATCGCGAAATGGACTTAGTATCTGAGCAGCCGCGGTGGAGTAGCCGAGCGGTCTAAGGCGCCTCGCTGCGGAGTGCGCGGTTGCTCGCCGTCGGAGGTTCGAGTCCTCCATGGGGCATGTGTGTGTGTGTGTGTGTGTGTGTGTGTGTGTGTGTGTGTTGTCCTTAGGTTAGTTTCTCCGTTCTCATTTGGAGTATTGCTGAACTGTGTGGGATCCTCAAGTGGATATGATGGAAGCCATCGAAAGAGTCCAAAGAAGGGCAGAGGAGACAGCATCACGGAAATGATACAGGATCTGGGATGGGAATCATTACAACAACGGCGTTAATCGCTGCGGCATGGGGTACTTAGGAAACTCCAATCGCCAACACTCTCCTCCGAATGCGAAAATATGTTATTGACTTCCACATAAATAGGTAAAAATGATCATCAGAATAAAATACGAGAAATCAGAGCTCGAACGGTGAGATTCAGATTTCTTTCTTCCCGCACGCTATTCGAGAATTTTATGGTAGTATAAAGGTGGTTCTACGAAGCCTCTGCCACGCGCTTGAATGTGATTTGCAGAGTATCCGATGTAGATGTAGACACGAATACAAACAACAACATGCGCAGTGGATAAATGTTGTAGATTTACAGTTCGGAGTTCGATGTTGAGCAACTTGTATCTTCTGTATTCCAAATAACACTGTCAATACAACGAATAGCATCACATGCAACTGGAAATGAAACTTTTTCAATGTTTCCTTGATCATGTTTTTTAATAGGAGCAATGAGCAGCCCAGCAGGAGTGGCCGTATGGTCTGAAGCGCCGCATTACGGAACGCGCGGCTTCTCGCGTCTAAAGTTCGAGTCCTCCCTTGTCCTTAGGTTAGTTTAGTTTAGTTTAAATAATTTTGTGCGTCTAGTGAAGACAATTGTTTCGTCACACAATTATAAACATTTGGACAATGCAATGGACTGTTTGCGGATGATTGCATGAATGTTAATGTTTGTGTTGCGACTTTGAAGTATCAATGTTGTCCTGCAAAACACGATGATAAAACGATTAGCCAATTTTTTTTCCCGTGGCGGAAAAACTCTACTCGAAAGTTTGTACAAGGCACGTTGTACCGGGTACAATGGTTTACCTTTACGTGTTTGTCTGGAATTATGAACAGATCCTGTTGAGGGAGTGAAAGTTAGTACAGAACCAGACAATATCTAATAAGATGAACATTAACAAGAGCAAAACAAGGGTAATGGTGTGCAGCCTAAGAAAATCAGATCATGCTGAAGGAATTAGATGAGGTATGGAAACAATAAAGGAGGTACATGAGTTTTGTTACTTGGGCACTAAAATAACAAATGATGGTCGCAGTACAGAGGATATAAAATGCAGAATAGGAATGGGAAGGAAAGCGTTTTTGAAAAAGAGAAATTTGTTAACATCGAACATTAATTTAAGCATAAGGAAGTCCTTTCTGAAGGCATTTGTGTGAAGTGTTGCTTTGTGTGGGAGTGAAACATGAACGATAAACAGTGCTGACAGGAAGGGGATAGAGGCTTTTGAAATGTGGTGTTACAGAAGAATTCTGAAGATTTGGTGGGTGGATCGTGTAACTAATGAGGTAGTACTGAACAGAATTGGAGAGAAAAGGAATTTCTGGCAAGGAATCGTGAAGTTAGCGATGGAGGGAAGTGTAAGGGTAAGAATCACAGAGGGAGACCAAGAGATGAATATAGTAAGCAAATTCAAATGGATGTAGGTTGCCGTTCTTATGAGGAGAGGAAGAGGCTTGCCCAGGATACATTAGGTTGGAGAGCTGCATCAAACCAGTCTCCGGACTGAAGGCCACAACGACAACCACCTATTGGGAAAGAGGCAGTGTCCAACAAAACGCCTGCCCACTTTGTCAAATTTGTATGCAGTTATTTAAATGTTAGGACGCGGAATATGTTCTTTTGATAAAGTGGACCAAATGTACCCCTTGGTTCACGGATGACAATGAGCAGTGGAGAAAGTTCGCTATACCACTAACACACAAATGCGACTGAGTATACTTTTGTTGCACTCATATTGTACTTTCCTGCCGACACGCGGAATACCTCTATTGACGGTCTCTTACTCTCAAGAATCATCATGGGCAGCTGACATGTGCGTTACTGTCACATAGTGGATCTGTGGCACCTACGTACCAAACACGGGATCAGTAGCCGCGAGACGTACATCGTCAGAACGAATCTCTGAATGTCTTTCGGGAATGCTGGTTCACCTTGTGTATTCCGGCACGAGGCACTGCGAACTGAATCGGCAAGAAACTTGGCAATATTTTATTGGCCTCAGGCACGGAGGAAACTTTCATTTGCATAAATGGCTTTTTCGAAGAAAGCCTTTTACGCACTGGCCACGTTCTGCCAGTCCTCTAAGAGCTGCGTCGTAAACGGACCGTTAAACCTCAATCCTTTTTTCCTGAAACAACCGACATTTACGTCCAATATCTTAATCCCGAGAAAGGCCCTGTTCGTAATATTTTTCCCACGAATTAAAGGGGTTTCAGGTTATTAGCATTTCACGAAAGTTCACGTATTTTTATGTTCGCTTATAAGCCAGAACGTAGAAGAATTCTATAGACAAAATAGGATTCAGAAACAGAATAGAGAACAATTTCAGATCTACATTAACGCTAGATTACTGTTTAAATTAGGTTCTAGGTTCTGTTGAAATTACTAGAGACCCTATTTTTTCGTATGTTATTTAATGAATATTATGAACATAGCTTTCACTATTTCGCCTCGCCGTTTTAGAACCTCAGCAGAACTATTTCCCTGGAAAGCTCAGGACGGAATCATCACCTTTTTTTTTTTTTTTTTTTTTTTTTTTTTTTTTTTTTTTTTTTTTTTTTCTTGCGGGAGTGGCGATGCGCTGTGAGGCATCTCGCTTCAGAGTGCGCATCTGCTCCCCTTCGGAGTTTGGAGTCCTCCCTCAGGCATGGATGTGCGTGTGTTGTCCTCATTTGTTTGTAAGTCTAGGGACTGATGACCACTGCAATTTGGTCCCATAAAAATGTTTTTGTCCCTTAAGCTTTGCAAGCAAATGAAAGAGGAGACCCTTTTATAGCAGATATACAAAAGTTATGAGCCTAAAAGACTGCCGGCCGCGGTGGCCGAGGTGACTGAGGCGCTCCAGTCACGGTCAGCACGGCCACTACGGTCGGGGGTTCGAATCCCCCCTCGGGCATGGATATTTGTGCCGTCCTAGTTCGTAAGTAGTTCATAAGTAGTTTGTAACTTTAGGGACTGATGACTCCGTAGTTAAGTCCCATAAGCTTAACAAACATTTGAACATTTGAACCTAAAAGACTCAATGGTGGTACATGTGACAAGATTCTATGTCGTTTGGTTTCGATAGAAAGTGTTCCTGGTGTTTCACAGTGTATGGCAGTTTTCGAATTCGATCTATTCAAAAATCTCGACTGCTACAGCCACAGAAATAAATTGAAACGGTGAAAATTTGAGCTGGACAGGGATTCGAACCCGGATTTCCCACTCCGGAACAGACGTCGCATTGATTTTCCTTTTCTGTGTTCTTTGCGGACGTGAAATCGTGTTTCTTTTATGTTGATCGTTGAGTTTTTCCTCATTTTTTTTCTTTCTAAAAACAGAAAGCACCTACCCATCCGACTGAGCGCATTGGCGTCCAATAAGGCTATCTAGTCATGCTTCCCGTCATGCCCAAATTCTCAACTTGTTTCAGTAGCCCTGACCTTCACTTCCTCTTGTCATAGATTTACCTAAGGCGATTATGTGCAACCGCACAGAAATTACAATTTGCCTGTTGGAGGCAAAGATAGACATATACATTGCTCAAAACAATTAAGGGATCAGGCAAGATATCATACACCTGGTAACGTATTTGATTCAGACATTTGTAACAATTGTAATTTGTGTGTTGTACAGTACTATATTTTGCTGTCTGAACACTCTACTTGAGATTTACATGGCGTTGACTTAGACACTGTTGGACTATCATAACAATGAAAAATTCTCGTTGCCTGTCTATTTGTGTGTTTCGACCTGTGCCCGACTTTTACGTGTTGGGGTTTCCTGCTTTGTGGTTTTTACACTTGCGACAGTAAGTCGCTTGTGATAGTCTCCGGTAATGAAGGTGCTAGGATCTGATCACCAGCCTCTGCGGAGTGTGCTGGAAAGTCTTTAATGTTGCCAAAAATAGATTTATTTGATGTTTGTGGACGGGTTTCAAACTCTATACAAACTGCAGCTTTACAGATAAACTAACAGATATTTGAATGGAGGCGTCAACTTTGGAAACTGTTCTTCGAACAACAGCAGGGAAATTGGCTTAAAGATATTTTTGGTCCCCAGCAAAGGAAATAAATTTAGTTTTTTGACTTCCTGTACTTTCTTTTCCTGCAAATACACGTTGCAGTTCTTAATCTGAGTTTTCCCCAGAGAAAGTGACACAGTTTTGTGATAGTGAACAAGCTCGTCCGTCATAGGGAGCCTTACTACATTTGCCTTGCAACCGCGGAAGGCGTGCCCCAAGCGCTGGCACTTAAAGCAGCGCTTCGGGTTTGGGACATAGAGTTGTAGTTTTAACCTATAGTTTTAGTCTTCCTTGGCATATTCCGAGAGTTTGAGTTTTATAAGGGTCAGAATGAAAGTCAGATTTTATTAACCCCTATTTAACACAGTTTGCATATTTTGGTCATCATATATGCTTTCCTGAGCCCACTTCGGTTTCCGTTTTTCGGTTGTAATGTCCACCAGGACCCTGCAGGTACTAAGCCTTTACTGTAGTTCAAAGTGGAGAGCTATGCAACTCTGTCTCAGTGGGACATTCTTCCAGGCATTTGGCTTTCTATACGTTCATTGTCTGTTGGGAATTAGATGTTTCAACTAACAGAGTTTTACAGATATTAGATTGCCGGAAATAACCTCCAGACCCTTCTAAATGTAAAACAACGGTGAGAGCTTTTCGCAAATATCTACTTTCTGTATTATAAGTATAAAAACATTCTGTGCCCAAATTTTTTTCTGTAGTCTGAATCAGGAATGGCTAACCGAGATCACTTGTGCGGTTAGGTGTGGTGCTCCCAAGAGTTACACTCATCCCAATATGAAGAGGAGAAGAAAACTTCGGGGATCCACTTCGGTCCCACGAGCAGCTCATGAACTAAACTTCCTCCCAAACAGAGCTCTGTATTCCTTGGGAGCCTCACAAAGGAGGTGCGGCAGTATCCCCAGAGTTTGCCCGCTAGGAGATCCACCTGAACAGTGATGCATTCCATCAGCACGTAGCACACCATGGGATTGACGTTCTTTTTCCCTCTGTCTCTCTCTCTGTCTCTTCAGTAGAGTTTATTTTCCTTCCTCGCAATACGGTCACTCAAGCCAGGATCCCCACATCCTGAGACACGCAACGCTGCACCGCCGCACCACACAGCGCTCGTCTCAGAGGGATACGGTGCCCGCGGTGGAGTGGCCGAGCGCATTGACGCGCTATGCTACGATGTGCGAGGCCGTTCCCCGTGGGGGGTTCGATTCCCCTCGGGCATGGATATTTGTGTCGTCTTTAGTATAAGCTAGTTCATAGTAATTTGTAAGTTTAGGGAGTCATGATCCCGTACTTAAGTCCCTTAACCTTGACAAACATTTGAACATTTTGGGATACGGTGTCAGAGAACTGGCGGCGCTTATCAGTCAACAGTTCAGTTACCCGTTTTCTGCAAGCCCCCTCTCGGAAAGTAAATGCAGAACCGCCCGAAGGAGAGAATGATAGCGGTCATTCTCTTTAGTATAGAGTCCCACCTGTCCTTAACCCAGATGATCCTGACGTCCTTCCAGAAGGATGGTGTTTCGTTTTTTTAAACATTTAAATTGTTTACTTTTGGCACAAAAAACTTTCTTCAACATCTGAATGTCATTTGAATGTCGATCATTGACAAGCATATACCAACATTGTTTTAGCGCGTTATTCTATGTTAGTCACCTTTCAAGATACAGATTCAGAAGCAATGTATGAGTCAGTTTTGGGTGTGTAAGTACTTATATGCTCCGATGCGAAAGGCCGTTCCCCGACGGAGGTTCGAATACAACTCGGGTATGGATGTTTGCCCAGTCTTTAGTATAAGTTAGTTGATAAGTAGTTTGTAAGTTTAGGGACTGATGACCCCGCAGTTAAGTCCCTTAAGCTTCACAAATATTTGAACATTTTTAGTAGTTACACATCAATTTTATTTTTATTATTCAGAAACATATGGATGGGTTTACAATTATCATATCTAACTTGAAATATTTGTGTTTTTATTTTTACTTCGTTCGAGAAGGACGGCACTAAGTGTTCAATTCGAATGAAATCAATGTCGCAACATTTGAACGATCTATTACATGTCTAATAAACTATCTCTTAAACCAGAAGTAATCGAAAAAAAAAATCAGGAACATTTGGTTTAAATTCCTATCGTCTTGGCCCACTTCTACGTCTATATCTACGTATATACCCTGCAAATCACTTTTAAGTGCCTGGCATAGGAGTGATACAACTGCTTCTCTATTTCTCTACTGTTCCATTCTCTAATAGCCCACGAAAATAGGAACATGTAAATATTTCTGATTTCCGTCAGATTTCTCTTACTCTTTTATTATGATCATGTCTCCGTACGAAAGTGACTCTAACAAAATATGTTCACATTTTGAGGAGAAAGAGCCGACCGCAGTGGCCAAGCTGTCTGCGGCGCGCCAGTCACAGTCTGCACGGCCGCTACGGTCGGAGGTTCGAATCCCCCTAAGGCATGGATGTTTGTGTAGTCTTTTGTATAAGGTAGTTCATACGTAGTTTGTAAGTTTAGCGACTGATGGCCCACAGTTAAGTCCCTCAAGCTTAACAAACGTTTCAACATATGCTTTTTTGAGAGAAAGTTGCTGAAAGGAATTTCGCAAATCAATCTTGCCTAAAAGAATAACGCCCTTCTTTCATTTCCACACCAACTCACACATCACTTCTGTGATACTCTCTCCCCTGTATCACGAAAATACAAAACGAGCTGCCCTTCTCTGAACTTTTACTGTCTGTCTCACTTGATGAGGATCTACGTCTACATGGATACTCTGCAAGTCACAATGAAGTCCATGGCAGAGGGTTAATCGAACCACTTTTATGATATTTCTCTATAATTCCATTCTCTAATAGCTCACGGGAAAAAGAAACACCTAAATCTTTCTGTTTTTGATCTGATTTCTCTTATTTATGATGATGATCACGTCTCCCTATGTAGGTGGGTGCTAAAAATATATGTACTCATTCTGAAGAGAAAGTTGGTAAAAGAAATTTCGCAAATAGATCTCGCCGCAACAAACAAAGCCTTTCTTTTAATGATTTCCATCCCAACTCGTGCATCATTTACGTGACATTCTCTTCCCTATACCGTGACAATACAAAACGAGTTGCCCTTCTATGAATTTTCTATAAATTGTCCATCAGTCCCACCTAGTGTGGATCCCACAATGCGAAGCAATACCCCAAAGTAGGCTGCAGAAGTGTAGTGTAAGCAGTTTCTTCGATAGAACTATTATTACGTCTATATGTTCTGATAATGAAACGTAGCCTTTGGATCGCCTTCCCCACAATATTTTCTGTATGTTCTTTTCAATTTAAGTTGTTCATAAATGTATTTCCTAGGTATTTAGTTGTATTACTGGCCTTTTGCTTTACTTATTTATCTTGTAAATGAAGTTTAATGGATTTCTTTTAATACTTATATTGATTATAGTTATCATATTTAGGGTAAACTGTCAATTTTCACTCCTTGAAGTTATCTAAGCCGATATATGCTTTTTCTGTGTCTATATTGTAAGCGGGATAGTCAGTGAAATAAAAACCGAGCCAATGCGAGACTTTCAATGCGGGAAAGACAAGTTTATTAAGCCGAAAAAGTGTCAGGAATTGGAATTTTTAATACTTCATTCACGAATAATTACATTTTTGTGTTTATGTAAACTAGATCTCCACCCTTCAGCTTTATCAGCGAAAAACATGCAAAAAAAGTGCACGAGGAAATTAATATGCTTACAAAACCAAATGACTCTTATTTATATAATAACAAAAAATACAGCGGCGAAGGACTTTTCATGTCAGTGAATGACACGGCTGAAGTATCTTCAGAGAAGGTGCAAGTAACTGTACACCATCTGGGAATTTCACGAACGGTAGTGCTTAGCAATATGCGGTTGCTAACAATTCATACCCTGGGACGTGAGATATCATCTGTAGAGTTGCCTTCGCTCTTGTGACACCGGGGAACAGAAACTCGTTATACTTTACAACTCCCCTCATTCCTGACAACTGTCACTTCTCACCTAACTTCTATCATAGTCTCCGGTAACGGAAAAACTTTGATAAAAATGTTACTCGCTTTCTCTCCGCATTGTAGCATCGAAGAAACTACTACCTACTTCCCTGTTAGAATTTTTCAAATTTGCCCTCCTTTTCCTTCCTTTGCTGGGTACTGGCAGAATGTCTCTTGCCCGTAGAGTTTAGACTCTGTATAGTGTATAGCATGCCCAAAAAAATAATTCCACAGGGAGCCCCTTAGGATTTAAAGAAAAGGTGAAGACAACGATGCCCTCTTACTTAAAAAGGAAAAAAAAAATACCACACAGAGAAATTCTGTTGGGTCGATCTGGTGTGACTTCTTATATCGACTGCCAAAACAGCTTATGCTGAAACATTTTATTTTATTTTATGACTTCATAAAACTAGACGTACTCGCCGTCGTTAAAATGTGAATGTGGTCAAGTTAAAAATTCTGGGTCTTCACAATAATAAAATTACTGACACAAAATACATACTTGCTTATAGGTAATCCCGATGTTCAGTATGCGGTCTTCACATTTCAGAAGTAAGGTAGCTTTCGATAATTTAAAGGAATAATTGTGATCTGGGAAGGTAAACAATAAGAGCACAGTTTCACCCCAAAATATTGAGGAGTAACTCTTAAGCGAACATTTACTTATACAACACACTGATTCAGCACCAAAAAGAAGATATATGCAAGGAACAACATTTTCCGGAAATTATGAGCTACAAACGGATCTGGGGAATACATACCCATACCTATTTGCTATTTAGTCGCAGAATATCCTTACGCTGTCTGGTGCATGTCTAGTCAAGCGAAACACGTGGATGTTGCCTTAAATGAGACCTGCACACTCATTACAGCATCTACACCATCTGATAAAGTTAATTGTTCAGCAGGTATCCCACCTCCGGATATTCGCGCATCGACACACTAAACCTTGCGACCCATACTTTATACGTGTACCAACCATAAACTAAGGGCTCAGATAAAAGAAAAGCATTCTTATTTCGTCAAAAAGCGTCAATGAACCAACATCAAACTTCAGAGTGAACTCATGACCTTCTACATCTAGCCACCTCTCAGAATGGATGGTGCGCTCACGAGTAAAACTGTTCAACATGGTAGACGCTTAACGGCTGCACTCAGAAGTTGGAAGAGCGAAGATCAACATGAGAATTTGTGGATTTGCCTGCAACTCAACGCTTTGTTAATACGACGAAGAACAGACAGCCTTCTTGTTGGAAATACAAATTGTGTTCAACTAGATGCTCTCTCTAAAATGTGATGAATGCTACCAGGGAGGCATGTGAAGTGATGTTCAACTGTTGAAATGTTTGTAAAGCTATCGGACCAAACTGCGTGGTCATCAGTCCGTAGCTTACAAACTACTTAAACTAAGGTAAACTAATCTAAGGACAACATACACACACACACACACACACGCGCGCGCGCGCGCATGCCCTAGGGCGAATTCGAACCTCCGACGGGGAGCAAATGCGCTCTCTGCAGAAAGGCGCCTTAGACCGCTCGGCTACTCCACCGCGGCAGAGACAAATGTATAGAGACGGGAAACCTCCGTAAGGGCCCGGTCCCACGCTCAGGGGTGCGGGGCAGGGGGTGTTGAAGCAGTTCCGTAAGATGACCCATGATGGCGCTGCGGTCAGAAGCAGCCCAAAACTGGCCAGAGCAGGCGGCAGGTAGCGGCTGTCCCCACCACCACCTCCCCTCAAACGCCAGCAAGCCGGACACAGCCGTGGCCTCGTGGCAGGCGGCACGAGCTCTTCCCTCAGCCTCCCCTCCACGCTACCCTTTGACGTGCGTGAGGAACCCTCAGAAGTGCCTCTAGTGTGGTCTACCGGTACTAAGCCAAGGAACCGCCTGGCACCTGCTAGCATCTTACGGAACTACGAGAGGAGCGTAGGGTAGTGGTTTGGGGGGGGGGGGGCGGTGCTTCTCTATATATGTTACTCTGTGACCGCAGCTATGTGTAGTGAGCGCATACATTTGTGTAGGCAATAATTCTGTTCTTGTTCGACCCGTTGTTTGGACTTTTACCTCTTTTTTTAATTTTACTGCCTTGTTTTTCGTGTTCTATATATGTCTCAATGTATGTGTGTTTCTGACAACATTAACTAAATAAATTTTGATGTTTTGGTGATTTATATGAGCAGAGAGAAATGTATTCAGGGATCATCTTACATGTTGTCTCCTCCTTGCAGACTTTTTTACAACCCATAAAAGGCTTGGGACCGTAAAGGCAGTTATGCGATGAGAATATTCCTGTGTATCGAAGCGCCTGCCGTACGCCCTGTCGGCCATCGAAATTCCTGCCCTCCGGTGCTTTATGTTCCGCCATAAAAGCAAAGTATCTGAGCTGCTGTTCTGGCAGTGCCCATGTGAGGAATAGCAAACTGCTCCATTCTAATGTTTGGGACGGCTCAAAACTCAGACTCTGGTCTGGTCACACATATTTTCTCCTTCGACACGTATTACGTACGACAGTGCACCCTACACATTACTATACCGGTTAATACATTTACAGGAACTATACAACATGAATTCTTCTAATCGATCTTAGAACAGTTAGTTCGCGCGCCGTCGTTCCGAAGATTTGTCACTGCTGGCAGCCAGGACGCCTGTAATCTGTGCCCCTCCTCTCTGTTCAGTCTGGTGCGCCGCTTTGTAGTTTCTTTGGCCACCCTGATCTTCCTCCTCTATTGAAATGGTTGTTCCTCTATTACGTGTGGTTCTCCAAACATTATTTCTTCGGCGCAGTCCTCCTGGTTTTCTGCCACCGCTGATTTTGTGTATTGTCCCAGACGAATGTATCTTTCGTGTTCTGATATTCGCGTCTTAATCGGTCGCCCAGTTTCGCCCTTGTATTCTCGCCCACACTAACAAAATGTTTCAAATGTTTGTACAGCTTATGGGACTTAACTACGGGGTCATCAGTCCCTAAACTTACAAACTACTTATGAACTAGCTAATACTAAGGACGGCACAAATATCCATGACCGAGGGGGGATTCGAACCCCCGACCGTAGTGTAGTGGCCGTGCAGACCGTGACTGCAGCGCCTCAGTCCCCTCGGCCACCGCGGCCGGTCCACACCAACAGCCGACTTCGTATACTCTTGTAGGATTCAGCTTGTCGACTGCGTCTTTCGTTAAACGAAGAATATCTTTTGTAATAAATTAGATTAGATTGGATTAATACTTGCTCCATCGATCATATATACGACATTTCGTAATGATGTGGAATGTGTCACTTTAGTAAATCTTGTCTATACATGACAATCAATATGTTAAAGATTTTTTATTTGCATTATTTATTTATTTTTATTTTTTTTATTTTTTTAATATATGTTTTTTTTATCTAAAAATTCATCTACATTGTTGAGGGAGTTTCCTATTTAAAAATTCGTTTAATTTCCTTTTTAAATACTAGACTTCTGATGCTACTTGGTAAGTGGCAGCATAATTCACTCCTTCCTGTGCCAAAGTAATAATCTTGAATAGTGAATATCAACCTTTCTCTTAGTGTTGTAATTATTCACATCGCTATTACTTTTGAATTGGGTCGGATTGTTAATCACAAATTTCATGAGTGAATATATATATTTTGAAGCTACAGTGAAGTGAAAACCAAGGTGCATGCTCACGTACTTGTCTTCTCCACAAGGTCGTGCTGCTCGATGTCTTTTCCTTGCCTCACCGAAACACTTCAATTTCATACTTTCAACCCCCTCTTAATTTTTCAGTGAAGTCATCGAGAGCTGGAACATTGAACTTATGGGAAAGGACAATGACAGAATTAAAGGTGGACAATTGTGGTCCTGATGTTGTAATAGCTCAATCAATGCTGATTCCTTAAGTTAAATCTAACTTTCCCGTCCCACATTCGTTCTCTAGTACAGTCAAACGAAAATCTTGTGCGACTTCACACATTTCATTATTTCTCACCATAGAGATATCTCCTGGCGACTTTGTGATAAATATTATCTGCGAACGACCTAACAAGCCTGTTAAACCTTAGCTTCCCAGGTCATTTTTCTGTCACACTCTGTCCCAGGTGCAGTCTGACAGACCGAAATGTTTAAATAATCATAACTAACTAGTTCTGATTGCTATCTAAGTGAACTAATCCAATTTATTATGCAAAAGGTGAATTCTGTAAAACTGCAGAAAATGGATTTAGCATTACATTATTTTATAAACACTGTAAAAAGACAAATAATTTGGCCCCTAAATTTTACTTTGTGCCATACTTTTATTGTTTACTATGCATGTAATGATAAAAACATAAGTATCCAAAAATTTCACAAAAATAAAAATTTCATTACTGCTTTGTTGGTAACTTTTCAAATGTTTTCTCTGCACTCGATGCAAATTTTGGTAGAACACTCAAGGCAAGTCGGCTTCTCGCTACAGTAGCAAACATCTCTTCTTCTTTGGGTCACAGGTGGAGCATGTTCTACGTTTCACAGGAGCCAATACAATTGCTTCTTCACTTTCACACTATTCTGAGTCTGAATTATGCTCACTATCAATCTTATAGTCACTGTCTGATCCCACATCACTACCTGAACACTCTTCAAACAATTTCAAGACAGTATCCTCAAAATGACGGGTCTGTATCACGCACAGTAAAGTGCTGAATCCATAACTCAAAGGCCAAGGCACGATCTCTGAGGCGCAAGCACAAAATAAGATGTAATAATGTTGCTCTGACTTGCATTAACGTGGCTGCTGTCAGCGGAAAAGAGTGCAGGTGTTGGAAGCAACGATTACACAACGCTGTATTATCCTTCCCCATCCCTGTCCATTAACAATTGATCAACAATAATCGTGTACTAAGATAAGGAACACCAGAGCGTCAATAACACTACCCTGAGGAACGCCAGGTATCACCTTTCATTTGGTCGGATACCATTCCATTAGTAAATATGATAAAAAAGATTCCGTAATGCAGTCAAATATGTGATACTCCATTCCGTAACAACGCATGTTAATTGCCAGACTGCCGGCCGCGCTGGCCGAGGAGACTGAGGCGCTCCAGTCACGGTTTCCACGGCCTCTACGGTCGGGGGTTCGAATCCCCCCTCGGGAATGGATATTTGTGCCGTCCTAGTTCGTAAGTAGTTCATAAGTAGTTTGTAAGTTTAGGGACTGATGACCCCGTAGTTAAGTCCCTTAAGCTTAACAAACATTTGAACATTTTTTTGAATTGGCAGCCTTTTGTGACGTACAGTGTCTAAAGCCTTCTGCAATTATAGAAATGTGGAATCAATTTCAGATCCTTTGTCGATACCACTCATCACTTCATTTGCGCAACGAGTCTTTCAAACCCGTGTTGGCCTTAAGTCAGATCGTTCTGTTCTAGGTACCGTAATTCGCAATGTTTGATCACCGGCTATGTTCCAAAACCCTGCAGCAGATCGACGTCAGTGTCAGATTTGAAAACCAGGGAAAGTTTTCTAAATGTATGGAAGATTCGAGTCGTGTCACTGAGCTGTAAGTTGGGTACCAGCACGGTATTCTCCTATCAGGATATGGGAAGGAAGATAAAAGAAATTCAACATGCCCGGACTGGCCAGAGCACCGTGCCATCGCTCTTGTCCTACGGCCGGATTCAAACCCGGTCCGTCATACCTCCCACGCTGGCAAGACTCGCCTTCAATAGAGCAGCTAACTTGGTGGGGAATGTACATTTGTCCTAAATATCAGAATTATTCTTTCTGAGGCCGCTAATTATCTCGCAGACTGCTCGTTAATGAATTGTTGACAGTGTACCCTCCTGTTGTCTGTTACACAATAACACAGACAGCTGCTTCCTTATTAGTCAGCACCCACGTCTGTTTTTATTACAGGATGTATACGCCCCAGGGCAACCAAAAATTCCAGGCAAAATGCTACAGTTTTTTCATCAGGAAAGTCCAGAGAATTTTCCATGCTTACAGTTTTCAGTTACATATCTGTGAGTTTAACTGCTACGAAATGATACTCTCATAGATGAATTTCAATTAAATCGTGGAGGTGTATTTATTGCAACTAAATCGAAAGCGTTTCTTGTACGATTAGAGTTTAACATCTTTATTTGTAAAGCATCATCAGTGGCAGTTTTTGGTGATTTTCCACGTGTTTCTTCATAGAGCTGTATTTATATGCTGTAAATGGATAGAATGAAATTAGGAAACTCCCATCGGCAGCGCGGTCAGGCTCGGATTTTTTTGGTAAGGTTGGCGAAGGAAATCGGCCGTGCTCTAGCGATGGGAACTTCTCGGCATTTTCATTGATATAGAAAAATCACGGAAATCCTAAATATGGATAGCCGGATGTGGATTTGAACACTGTTCTCCGGCGCATATGGATGGATTTTTGAGGTACGTGATTATGTATTTTGTCACAGCTACGTGAAGACGCATATGGAGTAACAACAATAACCCGCCATTAATAATGCTTTACAAACCAGGAAGCAAAAACGTATCGCACAAAAGAACCTTTAATTTGGTTGAAGTAGATGTAAAGACACCACGAATTTTCTAAGCAACTAAGGACGACGGAAAATGAAAAAAATGACCAATTTAGCCTAGTAATACACTATCGTAGTAGCAATACACGAACTAGACAATAATAAAAACATAAGTTACAAAGAAAATGCCTTATTTACGAAGACAAAACACATTGCACACAGAAGTATCTGCCAACAGCAAACGGTATCGAAGTCTTTAGGACTTTTGGACACATTCTCCGAAAACTGTCTTGAACAGCTAAACCGGCAACTCACGCGCAATGGAAATATTTTAGACCTTATAGCCACGAACAGGCCTGACCTTATTAACGATGTCTGTGTAGAGACAGGAATTAGTGATCATGATATTGTCATAGCGTCGATGGTGACCAAATTTCATAAACCAATCAAGAAGGCTAGGAGCTTGTTTTTCTTGGGAAGAGCCGATAAGTAAATGTTACGATCGCACTTAGAAAATGAATGGACATCCTTTAATTCCGGGACTATGGATGCAGACGAATTGTGGACTACATTTAAGTGCATTGTAAATAAAAGGCTAGAGAAATATGTGCCAGTAAAGGCGATTAAGGATGGAAAAGATCCACCGTGGCATAATACTAATGTTAGAAAGCTGCTGAGAAAGCAAAGACTGTTGCAGTCTCGATTCAAAAAAGAACACTGAAATGATGACAGGCAAAAGTTAGTAGAGATTCGGGCGTCTATAAAAAGATCGATGCACGAAGCATACAATAATTATCACAGCTGTATCTTACCAAAGATCTTTCCGAGAACCCGAAAAAATTCTGGTCCTATGTAAAATCGATAAGTGAGTCAAAGCTCACTGTCCAGTGACTCGTTGATCATTCCGGGACAGTAATAGAAGAAAGCCAACGGAAAACTGAAGTAGGTTTCAGAAATTACTGCAGCCAGTTTGTTTCTTCTTAATGAAGATTTATTTAAACCATATACACGCCAGTTAAAACCGACGGGCAGTGAACCAACAGCTAAATTTAACCTTTAAGAAATCTTTCACGCAGGAGTACAGCACAAATCTACCATCATTTGATCAACGTACTAATTCCGAATTGGGGGACATAGTAATAGGTATTTCCGGTGTAGAGAAGCAGCTGAGAGAGCTAAATACGAAAAAGTCTGCTGGTCCGGATGGAATAGCAGTTCGGTTTTACAAAGAGTATTATGTGGTATTCCCCCCCCCCTCCCCACTTAGCTTGCATTTATCGCGAATCTTTAATTCAGCGCAAAGTTCCTAGTGACTGAAAAAAGCGCAGGTGACTCCCGTTTATAAGAAAGGAAAGAGAATTGACCCACAAAATTACAGGCCAATATCGTTGACATCAGTTTCATGTAGAATTTGGAGCATATTCTCAGTTCGAATATAGTAAATTTCCTTGTAACGGAAAAGCTTCTTTCTATGAACCAGCACGGGTTTAGGAAACATCGTTCATGTGAAACTCAGCTTGCCCTTTTCTCACATATCTTGCCACCCATGGATGAAGGGCAACAGGCGGATCGTGTTCAAAAATGTTCAAATGTTTGTTAAGCTTATGGGACTTAACTACGGGGTCATCAGTCCCTAAACTTACAAACTACTTATGAACTACTTACGAACTAGGACGGCACAAATATCCATGCCCGAGGGGGGATTCGAACCCCCGACCGTAGTGGCCGTGCTGACCGTGACTGGAGCGCCTCAGTCACCTCGGCCACCGCGGCCGGCCGGATCGTGTTTTTCTCGACTTCAAAAAGGCGATCGACGCGGTGCCACACTGCAGAATGCTAACGAAGATACGAGCTTATGGAATAGGTTCAAAGATTTGTGACTGGCTCGAAGACTTCCTAAGTAATAGAACGCAGAACGTTGTTCTCGACGGCGAGTGTTCATCAGAGACGAGTGTATCTTCAGGCGTGCCCCAGGTGAGTGTGATAGGACCACTATTATTTTCTATATATATAAATGATCTGATGGATAGAGTAAGTTGTAATTTGCGGCCGTTTGCTGATGATGCTGTGGTGTATGGGAGGGTGTCGTCTTTAACTGACTGTAATAGGATACAACGTGACTTAGGCAAAATTTCTAGTAGGTGCGAAGAATGGCAGCTAGATCCCAATGTAGAAAATTGTAAGGTGATGCGCATGAGTAGGAAAAACAATCCTATAATGTTCGAACACAGCATTATAGTGAGCTTCTTGATGCTGTCGCGTCGTTCAAATATCTAGGCGTAATATTGCAGAGCGATATGAAATGGAACGAACATGTAAGGACAGTTGTGAGTAAGGCAGACAGCTGACTTCGGTTTATTGGGAGAATTTTGGGAAGATGTACTGCACCTGTAAAGGAGACCGCGTATAAAACGCTTGTACGACCACGTCTTGAGTATTGCTCAAGTGTTTGGGACTCGCAGCAGATCAGTTTAAAGGAAGACATAGAGGCAGTTCAGAGGCGAGCAGCCAGATTTGTTACTGGTAGGTTCGAACAATGCGCGAGTGTCACGGAAATGCTTCGGCAACTCAATTGGAGATCGCTGGAAGAAAGACGACATTATTTTCGTGAATTTCTGTTGAGTAAATTTAGAGCGCCGGAATTTCAAGCTGAGTGTAGAACGATCTTGCTGCCGCCTAATAATAAAAAATCTTAAGCTTATGGTTCCATATTTCTTTAGTTTTCTTTCCAGACTTAATGACGACAAATAATATAATTATCCTTCGAAGAAAAGTGCTTTGAAGTTCTACGGCGGTCTATAAAATCTTTACCTTCCAAAGAACTGTTATATTTTACAGCTTCGAGCAGGAGTACTTTGTCGCTTAAGGAGAAAATGTATTTCCACTTGGAAAGAAGTGTTCTTTCATCTAATACAAGTTTTAATTTCATCGAAGAAAATGTGTGTCTTATAGCACTAAATCTGGGAAAAATCAAGACTTTTCTAATCTTTTGTATTATGTTTATTTCTACACTGTGAAACCGTAAATTAACAATGCGAAAGTAAACAGACAATTTTGCGTAAGTGGGTTGTCCTTATCAATCAGACTGTGGTGTATCTCTGGTTCACATGTTCAGGGGCATTAATAGAAAAGTGGGATTACATGAAAGCATACCCTGTCCTGAACTAGAAGTAATGGCGACAGTTCCTATAGCAGCCAGTTGATGGCCGGGTAGTTAAGTGAAAGTTTCCTATTCTTATTAAGTCTTTCTATTTAAATCAAGGCCTTCTCTAATCATATGTGCACAACGGATTTAACAAACAAAATTAGGCCCTGTAAGTAAATCAATCTGTACTTCTGTGAACATTATTTCTGACAGTCAGATTCAGTGGCATGTAAGGACTGATTACTTTACTGCTACGTGATCATTTACATTTAAAAGGAAATCTTTTTCTCAAAAAACTCAACACGTAACATACAATAAATTCAAAACTGCCACAATCAAGAAAATAAGGGACGAGGTTGAGCTGAAATAAGAAAAATAGTAATCATTAAGTTATTTATTGAATTAAAGAAACATACCTTTGTTGAGTCTTCAATATAATACAATGGTTTTATACAATTCCGTTCCATACAAATATTCTCTTCTTCTTGATACAGAATCCGCTGTCCAATATAATACGTTTGTATTCATAAATATAGTGTGAAATAAATCAAACTCAATACAATCATTGCTGACCAATTCGACCTTAGTACACAACACAGTTGCCATACGTTTGTCAGCTAGCCTAGCTCAACAGCTCAGCGGTCATAGAAGCTGCTACATCGCAGTTGCAAAGAGATTATTATGTGCAGTAGTTACAAACGTGGACTGAGATTATCGATCATGGATGACTTTCACATACCAAATAAAGCTATAAGTCGGATACACGTTCAGATTCACAAAAATATAGCTAAAAATCAATAAATAATGAACTTTCGCCTATGGCTGCTTACTTTCAAGAGACAATTGGAGACAAGAAGACTAGCTGCATGAATATACCAAGTACTCTGATGGAAAACCTGTACTAAGGAATTAAGGGAAAGCTGAAAGGTAGAAGGAATATATAGAGGACCTATACACAGGAAATAAACTTGAAGGCAGTATTCAATAAATGGAAGACTGAGATTATGGAGCAAACCACCCCAAATTTGCTGAACACAATTACAAACTACGATGCTGAGACGATGACATGAAAATAATTGGAACAAACAATAGAAAGCACGTTTTAACCTTGTCAGTAAATTACCTCATCTGAGAACCAATGCGGAAAAAAATATTGCTAAATGGTCAAATACACATATCAAACAACTCACTGCTCACACTAATAGATGAAATAGAAAAAGGCCCACTTACTTAAGTCCACCATTAACCGCTCCCCCCCCCCTCCAGAAAAAAAAAGAAACATAAAAATCAAACCTCAAATCATCAAAACACAAACAGTTACTAATTCTTTCTGAGATTACACACACACACACACACACACACACACACACATCGCAAACACAAACACACACATAGAGAACAGTCTTCCATCTTTTTCGTACACAAGAAACCTCCATACCCAACGCACATAGTTATGTTGGCAACACATGTGAAACAAATGAATTTCGAAATCGATTCCATAAAAGACTGTAAAACAGTAAACGTAAGACACCCAGAAATTGAAAAAAATAATGAATAAAATAATTATTTCGTTCTCTCGCCAATGTTGCTGCATCAGCCATGCGACTTCAACGTCTCACGAGGTGGGATGAATACCAAAGCCGTGAGTAGCCCTTATTTGTTTATCTACGTCTGTGAATGTAAATGTAATTTCTACGTTACGTATCTACTAATGATGCTCTAAAATAGAAGAAGTCGAAAGGCGTTTAACTGAAATAAAGATGACAACAATAAAACTCAGGCTTCATTACCAAAAAAGAAATAAGTCGGTACTTGCTGCGGAAAATGATTACACAAACTTGCAATTACGTCTTATTTGTTCTAATAGGGGTTATACTGATAAGAGTTACGCTTAGATAGGACATTGTGACATATCACTCAGTTGAGGTATCTTGAGACGCAGAGGGCGCTACAGTATACAAGATGCGTCTGTAAAGTTCGTTGAATGACTCAGGAAATATAGTAAACAAGACTTACAAACAAAAAACCTGTACTGGGATTCAAAGTATTCGCCATTGACTATAATACACTTCTATCATCGGTTGTACAGTTGTTAGAAACCGTTAGCAAACGATTTTTGGTAATCGCTCGAAACACTGAAGCCACGCGTTATTGGATCTCCGCAACCACTCAGACATAAACTTTTTACTCACTGCTTCAACACCAAGTTGTGATAGCCTGCAGACTACGTGAGAGTTGCAGTATTGAGAGAAAAGTCAATGCACAGAACATATGAACACTCATGGTCATAGAATAGACCAGTGATGATTGTTTTGCCAGGTTTAATTGTATTACTAGTCAATATATTTCTCATGCTAGCCTTTGACTGCATAGCAGAAAATATCAACTAAACGTAACATTATTATGGTTTCTTGTGTGTCACTTAATTATTTCTGCTCCTGTTCACTCGCAGATTCAGGCGGCTTCGATGGCAACGCTTGAGACTGCGGTGGGTGAGCGCCACTGTTGTGGGCTGTTCGCGGGGGTACAGTAGACACCCTGTGCGTCTGTGTGTGCCCTCCGATCGGCCTGCGGCTGTGGCCAGCCCGCTCACTGCCCGCGAGGAGGTAGCCCCCCAATCTGTGGTGGATTGTGAGGTCTCCTCAGCGCATGTCAGGCGGCGTAAGACTTCCCGGGGTACCGAAGTGGAGGCCTCCCCGGTTATTCTTACCAACAGATTCGAGGCGCTTTTTGTGGCAGAGGATGTTGCTGTCGCAGATGGTGTCGCTTGTCCTGTACTCGTCCCCCTGCCTTCAAGATCCGGGCACTCACAAAGGGTGGGTTTGTTAGTAGTTGGGAGCTCCAACGTTAGACGGGTGATGGAGGCTCTTAGAGATATGGCTGCTGGGAAGGGGAAGAAGTCCAATGTGCAATCCGTGCATTGTGCATATCGGAGGAGGAGTCATTCCAGATGTGGAGCGGATCCTTCCGGATGCCATGAATAGCACAGGATGTAGCCAGCTGCAGGTCGTGGCTCATCTCGGGACCAACGATGTGTGTCGCTTTGGATCGGAAGAGATTCTCTCTGGTTTTGAGCGGCTATCAGAAGTAAACACTGTCATCTAGCTTGCAAGATGAAGGCAGAGCTCACCATCTGCAACATAGTCGACAGGACTGGCTGCGGAGTGGAGGGTCTGAATCTGAGGCTCAGACGGTTCTGCGACCATGTGGGCTGCAGAGTCCTCGACTTGCACCAAAGGCTGGTGGGCTTTCGGGTTCCGCTAAATAGGTCAGGAGTCCTCTACACTCAGGAAGCGGCTACACGTGTAGCGGAGGCTGTGTGGCGTGGACTGGGTGTTTTTTTTTTTTTTTTTTTTTTTTTTTTTTTTTTAGGTTAGAGGGCCTTGGGAACACACAAAATGGGTTTCAAAGGGTGCAGGTCAGACACAGGAAGAAAGCAGATCCAGGAACCATTGGTGTAATACGTGTAAATGCCTTAGCTGTGTTGGGAAAGTTACAGAGCTCCAAGAGCTGATAGAGAGTACTGAGACACAACTCTTTATAGGTTCTGAAAGCTAGCTGACACCAGAGATAATTTCGGCAGAAATTTTTAGAAATGGTCTACAGAAAGGTTAGAATAAATTAAAAGGGGGGGGGGCGTGTTTATTGCTGTTACAAACGGTTTATCCTGTATCTAAATTGAGACAGATACGTCCTGAGAGTTGCTATGGGTAGAGGTTATACCTGACAACCGGAATAAATTATAATTGGACATTTTTATCGGTACCCTGACTCAGACAATGCAATTGCCGAAATGTTCAAAGAAAGCTTGAGTCACATTTCAAACAGGTACCCGAAGCATACTGTTATATACGGTGGCGACTTTAATATACATTCGATGTTGGCATAAATACGTATTCAAAACCGGCGTCAAATATCAAACATCGTCAGAACTAGTTCTGAATGCTTTTTCTGAAAACTACTTCGAACAGTTAGCTGATGAACCCAGTAGAATAGTAAAAATACCCCTGATCTAGTAAAGAGCTTCAAAACAGATACAGGGATTAGCGAACATAGAGTTATAGTAGCGAGACAGAATATCGAAATTCCCAAATGCACGAAAAATAAACGAAAAATATTATCTATCCATAAGAGCAGATAAAAATTCGCTTCGCGCTTTCCTGATAGTCTCCAGTCTTTCAAAACTAAAAATGCGAGTGTAGGTCAGTTGTGGCTTACTTTCAAAGACATAATATCAGCAGTAATCAAGAGATTTATACCCCCCGTGGGACACAAAACAGATCACTGTTGCAGAAGCAAAGAAAACCGCATACAAAATTAAAAAATACAGAATCTCAATACTGGCAATCTTTTACAGAAACTCGTAACCCACCGCGGTCTTCAATGCGAAAGCTTATTAATAGTTTCCACAACGAAATCCTGTCTCGTAGTCTTGCAGAAAATCCAAAGAAATTCTGGTCATATGTGAAGTACACTAGCGGCAAAACACAAACAATACCTTCACTACGCGATAGCAATGGTAATACTTCCGATGGCAGTAATACTAAAGCAGAACTGCTAAACACAGCTTTCCGAAATTCGTTCACCAAAGACGACGAAATGAACACTCAAGAATTCAAACCAAGAACAGCTGCCAGCATTCGAAATTTATAAGTAGATGTTCCTGGTGTAGTAAAACAACTTAAGTCACTAAACAAAAACAAATCTTTCGGGCCAGATTCCAGATTGTATAGCAACTAGATTCCTCTCAGAGTATGCTGATTCAATAGCTCCATACTTAGCTTATACAAGCGCTCACTCATCGAAAGATCCGTACCCCAAGACTGGAAAGTTTCCTAAGTCACCCCAATATTCAAGAAAGGCAATAGGAGTGATCCCCAAAATTACAGGCCAATCTCATAGACGGCGATTTGCAGTCTCCGACTGCTATCATTGCATGATACATGCCTTATCTCTTTAAACACCTTAGAATGCATAAATGTCTACTTCTTATCATTTCCTCTTCAGTTAAATTTCACTTATGGCTCCCTCCCTGGTAGGTGTGTGTGTGTGTGTGTGTTTGTGTGTGTGTGTGTTGTCCTTAATTTAGTTCAAGGATGGAGTTTGTAAGTGTGGGGACTGTTAACCTGAGCTGTTCGGTCCCTTAGATCTACAAAAGTTTCAACATTTTACGGTGCCCCACTTTGGAAGCTTTAATCACGACAATCAAAATAAAAACAAAAAAAATTAGTCGTTTTCTGACAGGGAAGAACATTTTTTCATGTTAAAAATTATTTATACGAATAAACATTTTGAGTTTATAGACGGAGATCATGAATGTTAAACCTCGACAAATGATTATATTTTGCTTTGTTTATCGTACACATTTTGTCATAATAGTGTGACTGGAAACAGGGTTGGACTCGAAATCCCACTCCGCGAAGCCAAGTGCTTTGTAGAGCGCACAAATGGCAGAAATGTGTACTCCACGAACTAATCGTGTCCCTTCTGGGAACTGCCGGAACAGTACCATTACAGGCGTGTGCTCGGTAGTAAATGAGGACGACCTCCCGAAATATTATACGCACGGCTGTTTTCCCTAACAAGGAAGGCGTCTGACGTGGGTCACCGGTTTCCATCGAATTTGGCATGGACGTTCTATATTGATTACAAAGAGACACGTGTTTCAGCTTTTTGCTAGACAGTAGTTCCTGAAAAATCATGGTCTAAATTGATTATGGAAAATCACGTTTCTAATGCTGTACATGTCTAATGCTGTAAATGTCTAAGTATAAGCAACTTTTACTGATATATATCTATACAATCGAAAGTTAATGTCGTGTGTTTGACCTTGGGTGAGTTTAAGTTAGACGTAGTTCGTAAGCCGAGGGACTGGTAGCGAGAGTACTTCAAAATGTTCAAATGTTTGTAAATCTATCGGACCAAACTGCGTGGTCATCTGTCCGTAGCTTACAAACTACTTAAACGTAGGTAAACTAACCTAAGGACAAACACACACACCCATGCCCAGGGAGGACTCGAACCTCCACGGCGAGCAACCGCGCGCTCCGCAGCGAGACGCTTTAGACCGCTCGGCTACTCCACCGTGGCCGCGAGAGTACTTAAATCCCATATATATTGAAACATTTGAACATTTTTTAAATGAATTTACCTTAATTTGACTGAAAATTTTATATTTATCGGCACAATTAGGTTTCAGCCTTAGGCCATTCCCAAGTGATAAAAGTTGTGAGACAGTTGTCATGACGGAAGCATAAAATGGAAAATTGGTAACACATTTGTCCCCGCATCCAACTGTAAAATAATAACACAGGTATGTGTTTTGCATAAGATCACAAAGGCCTTGGTGATCTTATGGCAAACACATACCTGCGTTATTATTTTAAAGTAAGATGCAGGTACAAATGTGTTACCCACTTCTGACGTGAACTCAACTCCAAATGTTTTTATTGTTTTTATTATCACGACCACGACCTACGAAAATCTGTCTGACACCTTTTATCACTTGAGAATGGTCTAAGGCTGAAAACTGGTTGTGACAATATAAAATTATCAGTAAAAAAATTATATGACTGAGACTCCAGACACACACAAAATCATAATTTGAACGATTTCGTTTGACTGAAACAAGTTTTTGTATTTTCACACTGTAGATTGAGTAATCGTACACATTTATTTCCCGAGCGCCGTCAACGGCCGAACGGTCGGTGTCCGGACATTTGCCACATCGGACACTTGCCACGCCGGACACTTGCCACACTTTTCCCTGCTCTGAAGGGGTGGGTGCCCCTGTCTCCTCCTCCTCGTCCACCCTCAGCCCCTTCCACCCGGCCCCGGTAATGCGTGGACGGAGTCCAGTCACCTGCACATTGGTCGTTTCCGCAGTTCCCAGTGTGAAATCAAATGTTTGTAAATCTATCGGACCAAACTGCGTGGTCATCAGTCCGTAGCTTACAAACTACTTAAACCTAGGTAAACTAACCTACAGACAAACACACACACACACACCCATACCCCAGGGAGGACTCGAACCTCCACGGCGAGCAACCGCGCGCTCCGCAGCGAGGCGCTTTAGATCGATCGGCTACTCCACCGCGGCTCCCAGTGTGACCACCAGTATGAAGTTATTACAACGACCAAGGGCAGACTTTCTACACATTACAGTGGTTACGGGTATTGTAGACAGAAGGAATCTACGAAAAGTGTCGCTACGTGAATGTGCTAATGCCGGAAACAATATCATTGCAAGGGAAAGCTGCTTTCAAAGTACGGAGAAGTGTTGAACGTATCACAACAACTATAAAAACCACTCACTTATTGGGATAAAATAATTAAAACATTACAAGATCATTATTGGCGCTAATATTAATGTATAATTCTATATAAAGTGTACAGTAGTTGTCTTCATTTAGGCTAATTTTAACACGCAAAAATGGTAAAAGACCATTGATCACTTTGACAGTTCAAAGCCTGTGCAAAATGTGATGGGAATCAGCCATTATTAGCTTCAAAAATTAAGAGTGTGTTAGGCCTCAGAATCCGTAATTACCTTAATGAGTAAACTAGCTGGCCCCAGTTCGGTTCACTAACGTTTAATGAATAAGCTGTGAAATTTGCCTCAACGAAGCAAAAACATTAAGCATCACTCAAATGATCCTCCCGCTAGCAGAATTTACGGTTACGCCTACGCTTTCCAATTTTCAATTTCCTATTTAAGTAAGAGCACCTATAGTTAACATGGTAAGTGAGTTTTTTCTACCTTGTAATATAATGGACATACTAATAAATAATTGTGTCTTTTAAAATTATTTTCTGAAATTTCAGAGCCGCAGCTACAACTTAAAACTGCCATGTTTTGTTGAACTAATATCGTATGCTTTAGGTTGAAAAAATATCTAAACCTTTGAATTGCACCTAAACAAGACACTCCAAAACAGATCGGCTCCTAAGGTAGACAATTTCGGAAGCTGTAGTGTCGAAATTAGTGCTGAAATAATTCCCATATCTACAAAATTAGACATAGGTTAGAAATAGCTTTAATATAGATGTAGATGTCATTCATTACATTTAGATATAGCCCTAAAACACTGAAATTCCTAACCACATTGTAGCTTATCTTTAAACGGGCCAGTAAAAGAAACTGAAATAAGGCAAGGAGCTTACTATTGGAAAGTAATTGTTGCAAATGAATGTCAGAAAAAAAGTGTTAGGCGAACTTTACTTATACATAAGAGACTTTTAGGTAAGTCCCATAAGTTCTACAATCATTTCAACATTTTACTTCATTTCCTTAATTCAAAAATTTTAAAATTGTATGTTGACTTTGGGTGACCTGTCAAACACAGACACTCTTACCTCTATTTTGTGGACATACTTTCAGTCAGTGTTTTGAACATTGTCCTAATACAATTTGTTTCCTAATGTCTCGCTGCAAGGGGTATCGGATTTTAGATAGTGAATTAATATGGAATGTGTCGTTCGTCTTTCCTGGTGTTTTTTATTTTTTTCGTCATGCAGTTGTAGTAATTAAACTAGGAGCAAATGCAGGCATCAAAATTAAATAATTATCGAACATTGGCATTATCTCTACGTCGTTCCTTTCGTGATCTTCCCATAGCGATGGACTGTCTCTATCGCAACTAGTAAGTGTTGAACGAATCTATCGCACAGAGGGAAAATTTGTTCTTCTAAGAAGTAATTACAACTGACATAGACGACGGTATTGCTTTCGTTTCCAAAAAGTTATAAGCATTTCGATTTCGGGATTCGGAAAAGAAGCAGTATATTTAAGCAAGATACCGAAGAAGGTCTCTTACGTAGTTGCTGTATCGAGTAGAAGTTGAGGAGTGGTTTGAAAGCGAACAGCAGGAGTACGGTAAAGGGCGTCCCTTGCCTGAGGGGCCGCTACTCCAACTACCTGGCGAAGGGTTGGGCAGTGGCGGCTGGTGATAATGTGCTAATGTGCTGCAGCACACTGTAAATATATTACTAAAATTATGTCATTTCTCTTTGAATGCAAGTGAGAAATCGCTGTAAAATAACTTTCTTTTTCTTGGAATACGAGCCAGTTATCACAATAAAATTATGCCAATTCCCTTCCAATGCGTATTACAATGCTAGTAATTAGGATGAAAACGCATTTTGGAGCGCTCTCGCCGCGATAGCTGGAAATAAGCTCCGCGTGCTGGTACGTGCGCAGAGAGGCGGCGCAGTTCTCTGTTCGCTAGTGCGCATGCGCAGACGTGACGTCAGGCCTCGCGACTCATGTGTGCTGAGACAGACTGCAGCACCAGATCAATATTTCTCTTCGCGCTGCAACGGCTGCGGAAGATTAGTATATGACGAATATTGTGGCATATAGAGTCAAATAGCGCGCTGTCTCAGGCGTCTTCCTCGTTGTCTCTCAAACCTACCTGTGTGAGGCTCGTATTCAAATACCTCTGAGTCTAAATTATTAATTTCTGTAAATAAAATTAATATTTTTAAACGTTATATTTACTACCTGTAGTGAATGCATGCAGTTGGCAGCGCTGTTACAGATTCCCCTGAAGGGCTTACTGTAAATACAGTATTAATCGATATTTAATTAAAGGCAATGATACAAAGGTTGACTTTTATTTTAGTATATATTGTTTCCTGCTTATTTTTGTAATATTGTAGCACACTGGTCAAATTTTGTACGAGCCGCCACTGGGGTTAGGAGTGGCAAGTGCCCAGGGTGGCAAGTGTCCGGCGTGGCAACTGTTCGGCATTCGAAAGGTCGATAGGCACCGTGGCTCAGCACACCCGGTCAGAGGACTGAACGCCATCTGCAATGAAATAGCTGAGCCAAGAACACATCGAACAACAACAAACAAACACTATCAGCGACCGCAAGGAACAGAACTACACATAGAGAAAAAAAAAGAAGACACAAAACGCTGTTGAGGAAAAAAAGGTGTTGTTGGTCTTTTATATGTATTCACATTGTTATTGTTACTCTTCCTCACTCGTTACACTCTTTCCATTGTTTCATCATGAATCGGTAGCAGCGAAATAAAAAATCTGTTAGATTTATTGTCTATTTACAACTATTTCATTTTTGATAAACTGTACAAGAACAATAAGAATAAACAAAATAAAATAAAACAACTGCTAAAATGTATTATTACGTAATTTCAATTACTAGTCGTCTATTCTCACAACCAGTTATTTCAAACTCAGCAAAAATATATATTCCTCACACCATGCACAACACACAAACGACATATTGCCACATCCACACATTATCCGAGATATCCTTCGTGTAAAACATATCTCGTTTGTATTGCTGAAGACAGGTCTATCAGATATTAATTTCGATGCGTACCAAGATAACAAAATCATATTTTAAGTATAGGCACGGAGAACTGATTATGAATCAAGGCATGAATTGTAATAGCACCACTCTCTCATGACTTTCTCTACTCTCTTGTAATGTGGCATGATTTTGAAGTCTTGCGAGAAAATTCTTGAGCTGTCGGAAAAGTACAAGTCACAAGGTTGGGAAAGAAAGGTGCATTTCGGTAGTATAACTTCAACAGTACAGGTGTTTGAGCATCATCATCTACAAAAGTCCTGTCTTAGCTATGAAAACTTTGACGAATATACGGCCAATAATTGGAATTACGTAATAATATAGTTTAGAAATTACTTCATATTATTTTATTTATATATTATTTTTATTGTTTTCTTTTTTTCACTGTGAATCACAAATGACACAGCTGTAGACAGATAATAAACTTAACTGAATATTGATCAAACATCCCAATCCTCTACCTCAAAATAAAGCAAGGAAGGGTATGAAAAATATAGAACTATTGCCAAATACATCGGATAAAATCTAATATATAACTGTCATGATGGAGGTTCGAAAATGGATCTACGATTTGACAGTCCAACTCCTTCGGGCAAGGCGCTCGGAAAGTCGCTCATGTATACGAGTACCCAAGCGTATATATATATGCAACGCTGTGTTAGCTGAATGGTCTAAAGCACCTGCCTAGTAAGTATCCCGGCCACAGCACCAATTTTAATTCAATGCCTCTCCTTGTGTTTAATGTATGTATATATTAATAAAAAAATGAATATCAAGAACTCAGACGGAAAATCAGTACAAAGCAGAGAGGGGAAAACTAAACTGTGGAAATAATATACAGAGGGAGTATACAAAGGAAATAAACTTGGAGGCAGTATTCTAGAAATGAAAGAAGAAGTGGAGGAAGATAACATAGGAGATATGATATTGCGAGAGGGATTTGACAGAGCGCTGAAGGATCTAAGTCGGAACAAGGCCCCTGGAGTAGTTCGTATTCCGTCTGAACTGCTGATATCGTTAGGAGAGTCATGAAAAAATTGGTCCACCTGGTATTCAAGATGTATGAGACAGGGGAAACAACCTCCGCCGGCCGCGGTGGCCGAGGTGACTGAGGCGCTCCAGTCACGGTCAGCACGGCCACTTCGGTCGGGGGTTCGAATCCCCCTCGGGCATGGATATTTGTGTCGTCTTTAGTAGTTTCTAAGCTTAGTTGTACAAACATTTGAATTTAGATTTGAAATAACCTCCGACTTCAAGAAGAATACTTTAATTCCAATTCCAAAGAAAGCAAGTGCAGACAAATGTAAAAATAACAGAACAATCAGTTTAATAAGTCATGGTTGTAAAATACTAATACGAATTATTTACAGACGAATTGAAAAACTTGTAGAATCCGACCTCGGGGAAGATCAGTTTTGATTTAAGAGAAATGTAGGAACACGGGATGCAGTACCCTCATCACGGCTTATCTTAGAAGATAGGCTAAGGAAAGACAAACCCACGTTTTTAGCGGTTGTAGATTTGGAGAAAGCTTTCGACAATATCGACTGGAATAAACTCTTTCAATTTCTGAACGTAGCGGAGGTAAAATACAGGGAGAGGAGAGTTATATTCAACCTATACAAAAACCAGAGAGAGTTATTAGAGATGAGGCGCAAGAAAGGAACGCATAGGTTGGGAAGGGAATAGGAGTTGCAGCTTTTCCCCAATGTTGTTCAGTCTGTACATTGAACAAGCACTGAAGTACTGCAAGAACCAATTTGGAGAGGGAATTGAAGTCCAGGGAGAGGGAATAAAAACCTTGCGGCTTGCTGATGACATAGCAATTTTGTCAGAGACTGCAAAGAATCTGGAAGAGCCATTGATTGGTATGGACAGTGCCTTGAAAGGAAGATATAAAATGAATATTAAGTGCAAGAGTTTTGTTATTTGGGTAGTAAAATAACTTCTGGTGTAATTAAGAAACAACGTTGCGACAATACCTTCTTTAATACGTTCCTTAACCAGTTCCCTGATAAGGTATTATTCTAGATGATAATTTCTGAATACCAATCAAAATTATTTCATGCCTCTTAAAGTTTGATCCTAGGCTTTACGATACAGAGCCAGGTGCAACAAGTCGACTGAAAACAATAGGTAAACTGGCTATATACCGGAAAAGACAGCGTAACTCTACACATTGCGCAATAGAAACGCTCAAAGACTAAGATAAAACAAGAAATTCTGAATCGAGTACAGAGTTAATTAAACCAACTTTTTCGTCGGTATTCACAGAAAAGGATATCAATGTAGGCCTGACATGTCCTCGTTATCCTATTATCCTATGGATGAACTCAATAAAATGTGTCGGAATCACGTTGTACAAGCGTGTAATCTGGCGTTGGAGGTAAAGGGAATTTGTCTCAAAGAACGGGGTTGACTCTGGGTCAATGTCCTTATATCGTCGAAGCTAAGCTACAATCCTGCCTCAGCTTGTGTGTGAAGCCGCTCCATACGTGGGTCGGTAAGTCACGTGGGAGAGGGGAACACTGCGACTGAGTACATTTCCCTGCTACAGAGAGCATCGCAGATGACGCTCAGATTAGCTCTACATTAGTAAAAGCCTCAACTCCATCAAGATGCGTATTTCCGTGTATAGAACTGCTTCAAAGCGATACGAATTATAGCTATAAGCCGGCTGTCTGTGCAAGTCGCTTTGTTAAGTCTTCGAAATTACGTATATAAAATTTGTATGAGTTAGGAGTTCAAAAGTTAATATGAATAGCAACTATACCCTGATAAAGAGAGGCTGAAACGGTAACGTAAACGAATAAAGAGATTTTTGCGGATATAACAATCAAGTTAGAGACAACAGGCTCGAAATTTTACTATAAAAAATAGCAAGACGTTACCTCAAAATAACTCATCGGCTCTCAAGAAGGTGTATTTTGCTGCATAAAGTTGCAACTTTAATAGATTATTTAATTTGTGGTAATATCCTACCGTAGATAATGTTTTGGATACATAAGCATCATGAACAATATGTGGTAGACAGTACAAATATTTAGTCTTGGTACGAAAAATATATGAATTGTCGGACTCGAAAAAGATTTTTAAAAGACAGCAAGTTCTTTTTCTAGAGAAATGAAATTAAATGAGCTGTAATATTAAACAATGGGGATTACTGATTACAAGATGTGCAAAATGGAGCGTAATGGTCTCCAGACCACAGTCTACGACAAGAATTGCAACAGTGAAAAACAGCAAAGTTTGAAGATTATCTGAGGCGGGGTTATTTAATGAATAAGAAGAACAGATAATAGGAGCTCACAATTACTTTTTAAAGAAACAGCGGCATCCTTAGTCATCAAAAGCTGAACAACGAAAGACCACAACTTCTGGCCTTCCCCTTCCTTGTTTAGGTGAAAGTTCAAAAACAAAAACAAAAACTGGAGAGAGGTTTATTTTGAAAGGAGAATGGAGTCAAAAGCGGCAAGCACCGCATTTATTTTTGAAAAACTGCGTGTATCTTTACAATATGAGTTAAATGCTAAATGTTTAACTTTTAAGCACCTGATCGAGAAAACAGAAAATATTTGATATTATGTTTAACTTTTTTGTATTCACTAAGTGCACTTATAATCAAACATAATTCGCCTTCCTTACCACGACTCGGTCAAAAGTGTCAGTCTTATTGAAATATGTGTCATACTTAGGTGACTGATCAGCCAGAATATTATGATCATATACCGATAGCCGGTGCGACCACCTTTGGCACATATAACAGTGGACTATATAGGTCGTTACAGGACGTTGACACCACATCTGCACACACCATCCAATTCCTCAAAATTACGGGGAGGTGAGAGCAATTAGCTACGATGCAACGTTAAATCACGTCACAGATGTTCGACTGAATTCAGATCTGGCGTGTTGGTGGGACTCACACATCAATTGCAACTCGCCACTGCGAAGCATTCCATCAAACTTCTGGCCTTGAGACATCTTGTTGAATAATGGAACTGCATTTAGTAAACATGATCGTCATGAAGAGGTGTACGTAATTTGTCTACCACTGTACGATACTTCTTGGCCGTCTTGGTACCATGAAGGAACTCTACTGGAACCATGGATGCCTACGTGGTACGTTTCCCGGAGCATAACAAACGCACCGCCAGCTTGTCTCAGTGTCGCAGTACAGCTGCCAAAGGAGCGGCTTTTACTGAAAGACGACGGATTCGTACCATCTCATCGGCATGGCGAAGAAGTTGACGGGATTCATCAGACCATTGAGATCAAGCCGTCCAATGCTTCGGTGATCTGGCGGGAATCGGTACGTGGTACGAATAAAAATTTCTCGGGTTTCCGTCCGCGTCAGGTGGTTAAAACTCCACGAGCTTTTGGCCAAGCACTCCTTGGCCATTGTCAAGAGGTATTGACTGCCTAGTGGCTGCTAGTACGGGCTTATATACACTAGCTGCCGGCTGTGACGTCACTGGTGCTCCGCGACATCGCCATATATGGGCATGCTTTGAGTCGGTGTCCGATGCGCCCGTTTTAACTGCGCGATCGCTGGTTCCCACGCCGCGCTGAGCTGCAGGCCGCCGTCTCTGTTAAGGTTGTTATCGCATGTTTTAATTCCAATGGCTTCTTTAATAATAGTTTCCCAGAAGCGGTTCATGTGAGCCACGGCGGCAGTTTCATCGAATTTGATGGTATGACCGTTTACTAAAGCGTGCTCACTAAAGCAGATTTTTCTTGGTACCGTAAACGATAAATCCTTTCATGTTCCTTCCTTCGTTGTTCAATAGTTCGTACATGAGACTGGCCACACTCGCAAGGTATCTTGTAGATCCCAGGTGTTCTGAAACCTACTGCGTCTTTAAGTGGCCAGTGTGGCCAGTCTTTTGTCGGTCAAACACTACGAATTGTTGAACAACGAAGGAAGGAACATGAAAGGTTTTATCGTTTACGGTACCCAGACAAATCTGCATTAGCTGAGCATGCTTTAGTAAACGGCCATCGCATCAAATTCGATGAAACTGCCGTCGTGACTCACACGAACGGCTTCTGGGAAACTATTTATTAAAGAAGCCATCGAAATTAAAACATGTGATAACAACCTTAACAGAGACGGCGGCCTGCAGCTCAGCGCGGCGTGGGATCCAGCGATCGCGCAGTTAAAACGGGCGCATCGGACACCGACTCAAAGCATGCCCATATATGGCGATGTCGCGGAGCACCAGTGACGTCACAGCCGGCAGCTAGTGTATATAAGCCCGTACTTACAGCCACTAGGCAGTCAATACCACTTGACAATGGCCAAGGAGTGCTTGGCCGAAAGCTCGTGGAGTTTGAACCACCTGACGCGGACGGAAACCCGACAACTTTTTATTCAAAGTTATCGCCGCGAGACAATGCATTCCTACGGTACGAGGGATGTTCAAATGAAAAGGTACGAAACGACACCGTGGGCTTAATCGAAGTCTTCATTGAAAAACAACAACCAGACCTGATCACATATATACCAATGTTTAACGGGCCGCCGGCCGCGGTGGCCGAGGGGATTGAGGCGCTCCAGTCACGGTCCACACGGCCACTACGGTCGGGGGTTCGAATCCCCCCTCGGGCATGGATATTTGTGCCGTCCTTAGTTGTAAGTAGTTCATAAGTAGTTTGTAAGTTTAGGGACTAATGACCTCGTAGTTAAGTCCCATAGACTTAAAAAAAAAAAAAAAAAAAAAAAAAAAAAAAAAAAAAAAAAAAAATTTAACGGGCCGAAGGATTTCTGTGGCAGTGATAAGAGCCAGTTCGTTGTCTAAGTGCTTCCCTTTGAGATGCTTTTTAGCAGACGAGTAGCTAGTTCATAAGTAGTTTGTAAGTTTGTAAGTTTAGGGACTGATAACCCCGTAGTTAAGTCCCATAAGCTAGACAAACATTTGAACATTTGAACAAACAGATGGAAGTGACAGGGCGACATTTCCGGCCTGTAGGATGGATACTTAACATGTTCCCACTTGAACTTGGTCAGTACACTTTGTGTGACCCTAGAGACGTGTGGATGCGTGTTATCATGGAACAGAATCACTCCGTCCGTGAGCAGCCGTTTGATCTTGATGGACTTCCGTAGACTACGGAGTGTTCTACAGTACACGTCACTGTTAATGATTTCTCCGTGGTCGAGGAATTAAATGAGTATCGGTCCTCGGACGCCGAAAAAGGTGGTAAGCATCACCTTGCCTGCTGAGAGCACAGCCTAGAATTTTTGAGGGGGAGGTGACGACGTATGTTTGGCTTCTCTAGATGTTGCACTACGTTACCCAAACCGCCATATTCAGATTTCAACCGGTTTAGTTGTTAAGACATTTGGTACCTTTGCATTTCGACACCACTCGTATATACTGCGACACTGCCTTTAGAGAACTAGTAGTTAAAATAATGATAATAATAATAATAATAATAATAAATCGGCAAGAAAAGACTGATTAAGATTTGAAACTGAATGTAAAGTTTGTTGTGTAAACAGTGGATAACCAAAATTAAAGGAGTCAAACGTAAAACAATTTTTATATCGTAATACTTGTCTCATCCTGTCAATTCCGTATAAAATATTACAGCATGTTTAATTTTTAAAATGCATCATTAATTACGAGAATGACTGAAAATCAAGTTCTAGTCACCCTGGAAGCCTGGAGTCAGTGGCATGCAATTTACTAGGTTATGTCCCGGGATAGCCCTTTAAATCTCGTGGAGGTTTTTCCCGACTCTTCACACTGCCGTAGCATTATTGCTTAATGATCTCGCTGCAATGTGCAGATACAGCGTATACAGAAATTTGAAGGAGGTGGAAAGTCTGTGGAATGCTATTTACCATTTGTTATTTTGGACATTCACTTTATTAAGCACATACAAAACCTTACACACATTTGCACCTTCCCCTCCTTTAGAAACTTAGGCAGAACTTTAATTAAACAGTAGAAGAGTAGGTGACCATAGTATAACATTTTATGAAATCAATTACCCGGAACGAGAATTACATAGGTTCTCAAGGCCTAGGTTACAAAATGTTCAAATGTTTGTAGAGCTTATGGGACTTAACTACGGGGTCATCAGTCCCTAAACTTACAAACTACTTATTAACTAGGTAATACTAAGGACGGCACAAATATCCAAGTCCGAGGGGGCATTTGAACCCTCGACCGTAGTGGCCGTGCAGAACGTGACTGGCGCGCCGCAGATCGCTCGGCCACCGCGGCCGGCTCATAGGTTCCTATCCAGAAAAGTCCATCTTCTACTGCCGGCATTTACCCAAACCAGAATATTAAGAAATATTTTTCGAACAGCAAACTTATTAAGGCAAAAGTAAGTTTCAGCACGGTAGTTACAATTACAAAAGTTGTCTCTGAATCCTAAATACTGACTAGTAATTACATCGCCAGTTACAAATGATTCCCATTTACCAAGTGCAAATTAAGGTTCTAATAAACAAGATGGTCCTTGACTTTTACTCAATCTGATAATTACAAGAGCCAACTAGGCTGTTAGAAAACAATAGTATCTTAACTCAGATCCGGCCCAGGTAGAGATGTTAGGTTGCACTTCCGAAAGCTGTAACAATGACAAATGGAAGACAAATAAAATTTACATCTTGCAGCACTCCCAGCGATGTACACTGTGCCGCGATGGAGTCGCCGAGCGGTCTAAGGCGCTTCGTTGCGGAGCGCGCGGTTGCTCGCCGTCGGAGGTTCGGGTCATCCCTAGGGCATGGATGTGTGTGTTTGTCCTTAGGTTAGTTTACCTTAGTTTAAGTAGTTTGTAAGCTACGGACTGATGACCACGCAGTTTGGTCCGACAGATTTACAAAATAACTAACTATGGACATTGTGGCCCCCTCTACAGTTTTCCCTTTCCAATCTGTCTCATGCTTGCGATCCCACACTTGCAATACCTGCGGTGAAACACAATCAATACCTTCACTACGCGATAGTAACGCTGATAATAAAGATGGCAGTTCTGCTAAAGCAGAATTGCTTAACACTGCCCTTCGAAATTCCTTCACGAAAGAAGACGAAGCAAATACTCCATAATTCGTATCAAGAACAGCTGCCAGCGTGCATAATTTAGAAGTAGATACGCCTTGTGTACTAAAGCAACTTAAATCGCTTAAAATAGTAAGTCTCCGTGTCCTGACAATATACCAATTAGTTTCCTTTCACAGTATGCTGATGCCATAGCCCCGTACCTAGTTATAATATACAACTGCTCGTTCAGCAAACGTTCCGTACCAAAAGACTGGAAAGTTGCACAGGTAACGCCAGTATTAAAAGAAGTAGGAGTGATCGCAAAATTACAGGCCTAATATCATTAACTTCGGTTTGCAAAAGGATTTTAGAATATACACTTTCCTCAAATATTATGAACTACCTCGAAGAGAACGACCTATTGACCCATAGTCAACAGGTATTCAGAAAGTATCATTCTAGGAAAGTCAGCTAGCTCTTTACTTACATGATGTGATGAGTGCTATAAACAAGTGATATCACTTAGAACATGCAACAGTTATACTAAAGAAACTGCCTACCCTTCAACAGTGCTACTTATTATTGCGCATTGTGGGATCCCCAAGCTTTTACAGAAAGTTCAGAGAAGGCTTTCCCAAATTGCGTAAGAAAGCCACTATCATTCTGTAACCTTCATTTCCTCAGTGCACGGACGCTGTTACAGGATGTTAACGACAGAAGTTTCTCAGTCAGATGATTAGATCAACACCTCTCTCATTGAAAGCTTTATCAAGATGCACTACTGTTTCAGTTCATCGTAGGTAACGCTGTGTTTCATGTCATCATGAAACTATTTGCTCACAATAATGGGTACAGATCCTGACCGCCATCAATTAACTCTATAACAGCATTACAACAAATACAGGCTGGTATACGTTTAATTAAAACATCACTTTAGCAAAAATGTTTAGAAATATGACAACGTGCCACTTATTGGTAAGGTGTCATACCATATTACAAACATATTCCGTACTGAAAATATCGAAATTAATATTGTCACTAAAACATAAAATGAAAGATATTACAGTTCATTTCTTAAACTCATTAAAAGAAGTACACCACAAGTGTTCCATATGTAAACTAGGTTGTTCTGGGTGCCCCAAATTTTGCATTGGACAAAATTGTAGGAGATTCAACATATAATATGGAAAATACAAATGCTCTTAGGCCCAACAACCTAAGGAAATCTGATCACTTGTACCAAAATGGAAAAACAGAGTTAATCTTCGAAGAATGATATAAAACATTTCGTAATAAAATGATTAAAATGAATTTTAGAAGTATTAGAAATACATAACTACATTCACAGTAAACCTGACTATATCCTTAATTATCCTCTAGAACTAAGAAATAAAATGTACATTCAAAATTCATAACGTCGTCCAGATACAATTGCCGTTTTGGTCACAGAAAAACTTTTTACCATTGGCCTTTACAAGGAACATTCAAAACAAAGGCATAGCCAATATGAATACCATTAATGCAGATGTACGCAGAATGTCCAGAAATGAGCATTTCGTTATAGACATCGCGTAATTTGGAACATCAGATCAGTTGCCAGAATGAACAACTGTGTCCCCCACTTTGTATGTATTTCAAGTACAAATTAGACATGGAGCGAAAAATGAAATGATTTCTCTGTCTTTAAAATGTAAAGGAGCTTTTTCATAAGATAAGTAAAAGGTATAGGATAAGGGTAGTAGTTATCGGAATCTTAAGGAGATTAACTTGAAACATCATGTGTAAATTCTGTTTAACTCTACAATTTTGGTAGCAATTTATTCTGACATGCTACATAAAACAATCTGTTTCGCATGGATATGCCCAACTCCTTGTAATAACAATCAGTTCAATTTATAATTACATTTATAAGTACCACTGATAGGCAGAACAAAAGGTGCCGAGACCCTGTTACCGGCATTTAATCGTACTATTTATCGACAACGAGACTTCATATTTTACTTATAAATGACAAAATATTTAGCGATTAAATGAGTGTTTTAAATGTACAATTAAATTGGCTATTACTCGTACAATGCCAATAACTGGTACACTTGCAATAAGTCAGCAATAAAATGTAAAACCTTTTGTTAATTATGCTGGCACGATTATGTATACACACAAGTTTGTTATATTTCAGAAAGCAGATGCAAAACTTCGAAAGAACGAAACAGTACCAGCTGAAGATGATACATTATTTTCAAAACAAAACTTTGCATGCAGTATTTTCACATTATAGTTCTAAATTGTAATTTGTTTTATGCCTCCATGTTAGCATCACCAACTGTTTTCCACTTCTTTCCATAGAATTCTCGATGTTAAATGTAATACTAGCTGAAAACACGGCGTCGCCAGGGTATTTATTTATTTACTAAAAATGTTCAAATGTTTGTATGGGACTTAACTATGGGGTCATCAGTCCCTAAACTTACAAACTATTTATGAACTAACTAAGACTAAGAATGGCACAAATATCCAGGTCCGAGGGGGGATTCGAACCCCCGACCGTAGTGGCCGTGCAGACCGTGACTGGAGCGCCTCAGTCTCCTCGGCCACCGCGGGCGGCTATTTATTTACTAAAGCCTTGAGTTAGTACTTCTCCTATCACTACCTATCCATCTCCTTTCATCTACAAACATGATAAATGTGTACAAATTTTCAAGTACAGTAGTCAAACAAAAAAAAGATAGGAATCAAAATACAAATCATATGTAACATTCATACCTTTAATTCACAACTTGACTGTAAACAACACCGAGCGAGGTGGATTTAGCAGTGGTAACACACTGGACTCGCATTCTGGAGGACGACGGTTCAGACCAGTCTCCAGCCAGCCACATTCATGTTTTCGTGTTTTCTCTAAATTTCTCCAGGCAAATGCTGGGGTCATTACTTTCAAAGGGCACGGCCGATTTACTTCCCCATCCTTACCCAAACAATCAGAGCGTAAGCTCCGCCTCTAATGACCACGCAATCGACAGGGCGTTAAACACTAATCTTCCTTCCTTCCTTCCTTCCTGACTAAAATAATATGTCTCGTGACTTGTCTAGGATCTAACATGAATGTTTTCTGAGGTGAGCCATCCCGGTGCAAGCGACATAAAGCTGTCCGTGTGAGAAACATGGAGATTTCAAATACACTCCATGGTATGGAGTATATTGTCCATTGCGTTATTACTCATAATAGAAAATGTAAATCTCACTGCAAAGTGCTGTCTCTTTCGCGTTAAAAGCCAGATTTGTAGGTAATAATGAAATTCGTCGGATATACACTGTTTCATTCTCTTCCTTTCCTTGCAGCTATATAGAAATCTGCTGCTTCTCCCTACAGTGGTATGCACCTCAAAGTTCTCAACAGCACTATCATCTTTCAGGAATTTCCTTAAGCTCACTGGAATACTGGAGTGCGTTTGCAGTAAATAAGAAATGTAATAAAAGGTTGTGCCTGATGTGAAAAGCTTTTACCAATCGCAGTATATATGATCTCATGTTTATTGAGTTATATGTTCCACAATTGTACAATTTTTCAGGTATTTATTCATTTGTATAAGTTCTATATATCTGTAAAATCTGTTGCGAATACAATTAGTAATAGAGAACTAATAGTGTAAAATTGGTGCGTGATGGGGCGGTTTACCATTAACGTTACTCTTAATGTGCTCATATCTCATGAAATATGTGTCTTACGGTGATACAATTTCGCAGGTACAATCAGCTCTATGTGTATACACTGTCTGTAAAATTTCCTGCGGGTACAATATGTAGTGTAGGATTTATAAATTGGAACTTTATACCGAGTGCTGTAGTTTTACTCCGTGAAAAGTGCAAAATTAGTAAGCGATAAACTTTCCTCCTTTCATCACTTTGCTAGGTTGTCAGTAATTGAAAGTTTCCTAAAGGTTTGAAATTATGTTTAAACTTTGTTGCAAGTCGCTAAGTGCTGTCCTTCTCAAATGGTGGACTGGTAAAGCCACACTACCTCGTGCCGCAAGACGGGGAAGTTTTCATTGTTTATGACGTCGTATTTCCTGAACTATCGGACCTATCGCAATACCCTTTACTATCTGACGTCTTCTATCTATATACTACATTCCTGTCAAATGTCAGCTTCATAGGTGATGTAGTTTTCAAAATTTCGTATTTAGTCAGTGAGTGGGTTAATGAGTGTCCTTTCGCTTTTCTGTAGATAGAGATTTGAAACTATTTCAATTTTCATTGTGATGTTGCTACAGTGAACCATAAACAGTGCGACAGCCCACTCCAGATACGTTCCGGTAATGGAATCTAATTTGGAATAATTTTTTCGGGAGGGCGCGATGAAAATCGATGACGAACTGCAGCAGGTAATTTTTTCAAAATGTTGAAATGTTTGTTAAGCTTATGGGACTTAACTACGGGGTCATCAGTCCCTAAACTTACAAACTACTTATGAACTACTTACGACCTATGACGGCACAAATATCCATGACCGAGGGGGGAGTCGAACCCCCGTCCGTAGTGGCCGTGCAGACCGTGACAGGAGCGCCTCAGTCCCCTCGGCCACCGCAGCCGGCGTAATTTTTTCGTTTAGAAACAATGTGTACATCATTTAACGTCAACATGTTTATGAAAGGAAGGAATAAATCTGTAATAATGTTGCTAATTATTTTAAAATAAGTATCCGAATTTCTATTATTAGGACACATGTGCAACTTAAGTGACTATGCAACACGAATTACTAAAAATGTACCAGAACCACTAATCAGCGACACAAAAGAACATACTCCGATAGTATTTTAACCGGTGAGTTAAGCAATAGTGTCATATGGGTCTGCGCTAACAGTTGACTATACACCACTGAACGGGGTCACTCAATTTCACAGTCTGACTCAGACCTCATCTGTGATGCAGAGAACAAGGGAAGACCATCAGCAACAGCCCCAAGAGACGCAACTCAGCCAATCAGCGTGCGGTGGGGCAGTACGAGTGTAGGCCTACTGAAGCGCCGGGGACCCAAGCGAGGGAGGGGGAAGGGTGTCAACGACCTCCTGTGATCTGCATCGACACGTGGCCGGTAACTGCCCTTCCATAAAAATGTAGGCACTGCTGGATAAGGGCGCTGAAGTACCAGAAGTACAAAATGGTCAGTGAATCGATCGTTACATTGTTAATGTTAAGTCCGTGATTTCCAAAGCATTATTATTTTTTCTTTGTTCTGGGGGCACTACAGTGCCACCGTCAAGTCGTGCGCACAGCCGTAGCATTCTTTCTTCGAAGCCATTCTCGACCATTTCTGTTCAGTGTAACTTCTTTGTGGATAACGCTAGAAACCTGAATTTTCAGTGTCGAAGAGGACTAATAAGCTGCCTGTATTCCCAACTTATGCTATTTTATAGGTAACTAGCTTAATTCCCTCTGCCGCGCGCACGTAGACTGGATGGCCTGCATTGGTTCTTTCTCTTCTAAACATATATTTTCCTTTACAAATGCTTTCGTAATCAAGTATTTTGACAACTCTTGCCACCATTGATGGCAGAATTCAAAACATCCTGAAACACATTTCTTTTAAATTTCTAACCATGGTTCGAAATACAAATTTTCGCATTTCTAGCATAAAAATAGGCTTAGTAGCACCCTTAAAAGATTTTCACTATTTCCCCCGCTTAATGGTTGAATTTCCAAAAATATCGAAACACGTGTTTTTTAAATTCCAATCAAAAATCTAAATCCGAAGTTTCTTGCTTCAAAATTGCCTAAATAGCAAAACACGGTTCATCCCCTATTTCACCCCCTTAAGGATGGGAATATCGAAAAAACGCTGTTGCCTACAGTCGCCTACGTCTACAAATTTCAAGTTTCTGTCGGCTGTAGATTCATTTTTCAGCGCCCTTTTCAAAACACCGTTCATCACCTATTTTACTCCCTTATGGATGGTAATATCGAAAAATCGCTGTTGCCTACTGTGTAAGACAAGCAAGGTCTACAAATTTCAAGTTTCTATCGTGTGTAGATTCACTTTTCGGCGCCGTTTTCTATCTTTTAGAAACGGATCGAGAACGAGAAATTTCTTTCTTACGCTTTGGCATCTTTCTTGGTACTTTTACTTTTCAAACAGCAATATGCACTTAGCTTTCTTTATTCGTTCCTTTCTAGCAGTAAAACAACTGTAGAATGTGAATCGCGTTTTGCTGTATATAACATCTTTATTATTATTGTGTCAAAAGTCATCGCTGGTCTTCAGTCCGAATTTTATATAAGCTGACGACTTTCAAAAATCTTATGGCTATCGACACGGAAGTGTTATGGTGTAGAACGGGAGAGTTTGTACTACAACAGCACAGAGAGATCATTTGTCTCCATTGTGCAGTTTTTGCTGTAGAGAAAAGTATTGACACCCACACGTAGAATTTTATATAAGTCGGTAACTTTCAACTCTCATATCTTCCACCCCCTTATCGCTAACCTCTACCACCATAGTGCACAATGGGAGACTAATACCAACTAGCACATACACTCTTCGTTTGCGATGTGTAGTTTCTGCTGCAGAGTGAAATATAGGCACAAACACCTCAATTTTTTATATATATTAAGATTTGGAAGACTGGTTCGGAATCGATGTTACTGACTCACAGGATGCAACATACACCGAAAACGTGACTTGACACAGCAGACGACACAAGTCGAGCGCGATTGTTGAAGCTGGAAGTTGGTATGTAGTTTTCTTATATATCAATAACGACGAGTGAACGTGCTGAAATTGTCACATGCGAAAGTGTTACATGGTGAAATATATTAAAAATTTAAGTCCTGTAGATATATCGTTGGACTTTTATTGAGAATAAGTATTGTTACCGAATTATACAGTTCCCCACAGTCGTTTAATCAACATAGTAAGAACGTATTGATTATCAGACCAGTTGTGTGACTGGATTGAGGAGTTCCTAGATAACAAAACGCAGCATGTCATTCTCAATGGAGAGAAGTCATCCAAAGTAAGAGTGATGTGAGATGTGCCACAGGGGGTGTCGTGGGAGCGTTGCTGTTCCCAATATATTTATATACAGGATGTTTCACTAAGTGTGTTTGCCTCTATAACTTATAAAATAATAGGTGACGGGAAATTTTAATGCTGTAGGTCAACACAAGAATGGTTACACTTTCTGCGGAGCTATGAACATAGTTTATTGTATCGTTTTCCAAAGAGTTACACAACAAAGACATAATTTTTTAAATTGAACAATATTTTTTTCTATCGTGTATTGGATTCGTTTAAACCAGCTGCGTCCAAATCAATTTAAAATACATTCCTATCACTGTTAGTTTCGGAGCTACAGCCCTTCAAAGTTTAGGGGGCGGAGGCTACGACAGCGTAGACAGTGGGCCGTGCCCCATGGGATAGCCACTCGGCCAGTCAGCTACGCTATCGCAGCCTCCGCCCCCGGAACTTTGAAGGGTTGTAGCTCCCAAACTAACGGTGATAGGAATTTAGTTTAAATTGATTTGGACGCAGCTGGTTTAAACGAATCCAACACGATAGAAAAAAAACTATTGTTCCATTTAAAAAATTATATCTTTGTGGTGTAACTCTTTGGAAAATGATGAAATAAACTAAGTTCATAGCTTCGCAGAAAGTGTAACATTTCTTGTGTTGACCTAACGCAGCTATTATTTTATAAGTTACAGAGGCAAATAAAACACCCTGTATATATATATATATATATGACCTTGTGGATAACATAGGAAGGTCGCTGAGGTTTTTTTGCGGATGACGCTGTACATCGAGAGGTTGTATGAATGTAAAATTGTACTGAAATGCAGGAGGATCTGCAACGAATTGAGGCATGGTGCAGGGAATGGCAATTTAATCTCAATCTAGACAAGTGTAATGAGTTACGAATACATATGAAGAAATATCCTTTATCATTTAGCTACACTATAGCAGGCCAGTAACTGGAAGCAGTTAATTCAACAAATTATCTGGGAGTAGGCATTAGAAGTGATTTAAAATGGAACGACCATATAGGTTAATCATCCATAAAGCAGACGCCAGGCTGAGATTCATTGGAAGAATCCTAAGGAAATCCAGATCCAACGGGGAGCAGCGCGCTTCGTTACAGGAGTTTAGTAATCGTGAAAGCGTTACGGAGGTGATCGATAAACTCCAGTGGAAGACTCTGCATCCGCTCTGTCGCTCGCTACGGGCTTTTGTCGAAGTTTCGAGAACATACCTTTATCGAGGAGATAAACAGTATATTGCTCCCTCCTTCCATCTCGCGAAGAGATCAGGAGGATAAATTCAGAGAGATTAGAGCCCACACAGAGGCATGCCGACAATCTTTCTTTCCGCGAACAATACGTGACCGGAATAGCAGGGAGAACCGTTAGTGGTACTCAAGGTACCCTCCGCCACACACCGTCAGGTGGCTTGCGGGCTATGGATGTAGATGTAGATCATGTGTCAAAAATTGTGTTAAGTGTCGTGGTGAGTCCTATGTTAAATGATGCAAATAAATTGCTAGTGTGGAACTGTATTGTATTAAGTGCAAACAAAAAATTGTAAGTTAGACATGGACCAGAGTATGTCCATCGTGTCGTGCTGCAGTAAAGATTACGCCCTATAAGCGGCAGCTTCGGAAAGCGAGATGTCACTGAAGACAGCTTGTCATTATTATGTTTTCTGTCAGAAGATATGATACACAATAGTCACGAACGAAAATTATCCAGTTGGCGGTGAGAATAAATAAAGTTTTAGAGATTGATGAATCGCATATCACGACCCTTAAAGAGGTGGAACACATTTGGATGTTTGAGATCGCCGAAAGAAAAAAAAAGTGCTTTATATTTCGAGTGCAAACTAGGGAGGTGGGTAACTTTGGTACCCGATATTAAGCACTTCATCCTATCCGTCAGTAAAATACACTTCTTAATAATGAAAAAAGAACACCATGAGTTTGTCGACACACGATCACACAAGCAGAGCCATACGCACCTGAGTATAGCCACTAGTGTGTGAACAATGTTGACGAGTGTGAGTAGTGTCGCCTCTAGTATCGTGTATATCCTACTTTTGCAGTAATACAACCTGTAATTCTCCCATGCAGACAATCGTGCCGAATGTAGTCTTGCGTAATGGTATGCATTTCTCACCTGGTGCCTCAGTTGGGTTTATTTTTAGTGCCGCTCATGCAGACCGCCTAGAATGACGTTTCATCCGGTTTCAGACATTTTCAGTGGGTGACAGATCTGGGAATAATACTGGGCAGGGTAGCTGACGTTCACCTAGAAGAGCATGTAGAGTTGTACGGGATACATGTGAACGTGCATTGTCCTGTTGGAAAAGCTTACCGCCTTGTTGGTGCATGGAAGGAGGCAAGACGGGTTGGTTTCGCTGTACCGTGCACTATTCAATTTTCCCTCGACCGTCACCAGAGGAAAACGGCTCCCCACACTATGATTCCACGTGTCGGCCCCGTTTACCTCTGTCACGTACATTTGCGGTTCCCTGCACGACAACACACATGCGTACTGCCATCAATGTCACCGAGTCTGTAGCGACTCACAACTCACTGAGGACGACACGTCTGGATTCGTCCCTTCATAAGTGCCTACCGTGACACCACTAGAGGTGGGCTGAACGACGTTGGGGCGTGTCGGAGGAAACCATAAAGGCACGTATGATCGTTCATCATTGTGTGGGGAGCCCTAGCCGGCCGCTGGGGCCGAGCGGTCTGCGGCGCGCCAGTACGGTCACTACGCTCGGGGGTTCGAATCCCCTTTCGGGCATGGATAATTGTGTCGTCCTTAGTATTAGCTACAAGTAGTTTGTAAGTTCAGTGAGTGATGACCCCGTAGTTAAGTCCCATAAGCTCTACAGACATTTGAACATTTTGGGGAGCCCTAACCTACATTGACAATTTTCCTCTAGTAATGGTCTAGAGAACATTCAGTGCACTGTACGTTGAATTCAGTGCTTGGCATCGTCAGATTAGGCAATGAGATGCATTTTTATTGTATTAACAAAACTGGTTCCCCATTTTGCTTGCGTTCGACCTGAATAAACAAGTTCAGTATAATTTTGACTTGCCTGTAATTGTAGTTTTCGAGCACCTTCCCCCTTTTACTTAATATTGTTTTTCACCAGTGCTGAGAACAAGCTCAGATGCAATTTTTTATGTTTAAGTTCCGTTGCGCCATAAATGTTTTAACTGCCTTTAGGGAATAACTTTAATTGTGGTGGCTTGTTTATTAATGCCTGTGTGTAATTTCGTGTGAGCTACTACGTATGTTGGCAACTGTGTCGTTAACTTCCCGTTATTAAAATAATTTGAACCGACAGTGCAACAGTCTATCCTTTCTCAGTAACTTTCTAACATTATTATTATACCACGGTGGATCTTTTCCATCCTTAATCGACTTTACAGGCATGTATTTTACTAAGCCTTTACTAAGCCGGTAAAAACACCAAACTACTAATTTTGCTTCTTTTAGACCTGTTATACGTGCCCAAATATCTTCACAATTACTTTCAACCTCGATCTCAGTAGAAACAATAACTTTGTTAACAGCGATGAAAACTCCTCCTCCGGTTGTGTCCGATCTATCTTTCCCATATACATTCCACGCCTCGCTAAATGTTTCTGAACTCACCACATCATGATTTAGCCAGTTTTCGGTGCCTATCTGAGAACAATAATTTCCATGCAATGCGGCAAATTCGGGAACTTAGTTTTTAATACTTTGAAAGTTCGCGGCTAATATTTTGATATTCGAATTTTTGAGCCGAACGAGGTGTGAATTCGCTGTCTGAATGTTGACAGGCGAGTGCTCATCAAAGTTAGCGCCTAGCCTAAAACTTCCCCAAGTGCATCCACAAGTACTGTGCTACCCGAGTACCTGCTTCCTTAGTGTAGAGAATCCCTGATCTATCTAGGGGCGTACAACAATTCCCCTCCACATCTCGGATGAGGCCCCCCGGCAGACACACCGAGTGCACGTTGGACTTCTTTCCGGAACTCGACGCTACTGCCTAATGGGCTCTATAACGCGCCTAATATTGGAACTCCCGATAACTAATAATCCCCTATCCACGTGCATCTGCTCGGACCCTGCTAAAGGAGTGGCCACACTTCCACTCACAGAACGAACGGGCGTGAACGGACAGTCAGCCTCATCATTGGCCTTCCGTCTCGAGCGACGCGAAAGCCCTTCAACCCGCCACACCCCTTGCGGAGGGGACGCTTCGACCATGTCCGGTACACCTGACGGTGGCTCGGTGGCAGGGACAGAGGGCGAAGCATGAGACACCTGAGGTGTCCCACTCGACGCACCAGACACCCAACTGCCGCTGCACCCCGAGACAGCAGCCTGAAGACGGCTGACCGTAGCCAACAGCAGCTCAGCTGTTCGCGAACTTCGGTAATTCCTCGTGCGTCCGCACACAACAGGCACACATCCTATCCATCCTATCAATACAATTAACTGTAGATGGTAGAAAACTATATAATCATCTTTTTTTAACTAGCCTAGTAAGCAGCTGGCCTTTAATGAAGTTCATTATACAATAGTTACGGCTGTCTTATCTTTAGTAACGTGTTTTGTTGTATTTGGGAAATTTTGGTGATATCTTACATCAGGAGTGATTGCCATAAAAGAGCAGTGTTCTCTAGTGGTTTCTTGTGGCACATATTTTGTTAAGCCAAACGACTGTACCACAAAGCGTTCCAGGATCGACAAGAAAGATACATGTTAGATGGAATACATTTCCGCTTTCCTACGCATGACAGTACATATCCGACAACCGCAAATTTCATTCATTTCGTTTCACAGTAGCAGTATGCCGCCACTTGGTTGATGACAAAATTATCGCTACATAGAAACCGGATGAATTACAATCGATAATGGCGTTTGGTTAGTGGTTTAGGACATTAATTCAGCAGATCATAACAAAGAATTGCCTTCTATATATCAGGTAAAGAGCCTCACAATTGAGCAAATCAATAACACCTCGGCCCGCATCTACCCCTTCTGCAATCCTTGTCACGGAAAGTGTTGCCGGATGTCATCCTGATTAGTACCGCCTTTGTGTATCCATCTTGATTTGATGGTTGTTGGGACGAAGGCGTTCTGTTATTTCTATAAATAAAAAAAAAAAAACCTTCATCCGTAATTTTTTAATTTTAATGACTAGTTTCGCGAGAATACACTATTCTTCAGATCAAATGTTCAAATGTTTGTAAATCGTGTGGGACTTAACTACGCGGTCATCAGTCCCTAAACTTACAAACTACTTATGAACTACTTACGAACTATGACGGCACAAATATCCATGCCCGAGGGGGGATTCGAAGCCCCAACCGTAGTGGCCGTGCAGACCGTGACTGAAGCGCCTCAGTCTCCTCGGCCACCGCGGCTGGCATTCTTCAGACCCTTTAAGAATCCATGCTGTAATGCATACTAGCCTAACCACTGTGTGTATTGCGTATCAACCTATCACTTCAAGAGTCAGCCGACAAATCACGTCGCTTCTTTAGAATGAATTATAGGATAATGACTTTCCAAAGTGACGAGTTTTGGAATCATTATATCGCAGATGTTTTTTAATATGTTTTAGAGCAAAATGCCATAGTATTTTCAGTGAAATCGGTACATAGAACTTTGCTTAGTTGAATGCCTTTCGCTTGCCTCTAGTTAGGCTAATTTTGACATCGTTTGTTTTCTGCTCGCCTGCTAGGCTCCGGCTACTTTTAAATTATCAGTGCGGCTGTGCTTTCGTGTTAGTTTTCTCACTCGGTTATAAACTCACACTGGATGTTTCACGTATCTTTCACTTTTACGCGGCACATACTTGATTAAAGCGTATTGTACATGCCGTGAACTTTCTTTATTCATGATGCTCAACATTGGCGGAGCTGGAAATGAAATTTTCACATTTGTTAGCAAGCCGCTCTCATGTCGCATTTCGCATGAGCCAAAGTGTGGGAAACTTTACTCAAAGCCTATTTTGAAATTCTCGGCCACACACGTTGTAAATTCAATAAGCACGCTAATTAGTGTTTCGGGCAAAATGTATTTCTATACTGGTTACTGCGGGCTACTAACTGTAAAGGACAACTGTCGATGCTGTTACACACAGCGATTGTCCTGTCGCGTTCGCTGACAGCGGTTAACAGGCGTTAATTCAGTGTCACTACGTCAGACCACTGCAGCCGTGTCCTGTGCATTAAATCCCACATCAAACCGTCCATTACCGGAATTGGATTCCAGCTGAAATCCGTACGCTGGTGTTGCACAGCAACGTCACTCTCACATACACGCCGCTACGAATGTCACTGCCTTTGATCCTCTTAAGAAGACTATGGAATTTTAAACGCCCACCAACATCGGGGCGGTAGTAACGAGAGACTAAAGTCCCGCATATCGGTTTATACAACGAATCCGATTACCACCGTACGAAACACTCCTTTCTGAAAAGACAATGAATGTACGGTTTGGCCCATACAACGCCGAATTTCGAGTTCTATCTCCCGTTGCACATGAAACGTCTCAAATTAACGATCATAAATATTACACACACACACACATTAGATGCACCCTCAAAATAAAACACCCAGCAGATACTATTTCTACAACATACACACTTTACAATGCTATGTCTGGAAAAATTATTTTAGTTGATATGGTTTGAGTTTCACAGAACATTACGTAGTTGACGTTTATCGATCTGCATGTACATTCTGTGTGAAGCGCATAGCAGAAGGTCTTTTTCTGTTTTATTTTTATTTCATCCCTCCTCGCCCCGAGAGGGTACTTCCTACTTTACCATTTTTTGGAACTTTTTCCGTCCCATTGGTAAATGTAGCGTGCGTCTTGGAATCAAAAGACTTTTAAATATAAAATACACTGAAAAAATATTGACAGCAACAAACCGCCATTTCCCCATCTTTTGTCAAATTGGCGATGGTCTACAGATGTTAGTATAATCGCACGGAAAAATGACTTTCTGATCAGCATACAATATTGCTAACCATGACGTCTGGGCAGATATCAAATTAGTCCGACTTCCACAGTAACTACGGTACACATTCGCAGATTGTGAATATAAGATAGAGGAAACATCTACCAGATTATCATGCTAAGACATAGGAAGACTGGAAGCAGGTCAAACCGATATGGCCTCATAGCTCAATGTGACTCATTCTCTTACTTCAGGGTTCTGTCAAATTCTTCTCTATTCATCTTCACCTATTTCCTCTTCCCTTATTACAATATTGTCTGTAAGTTAATTTTCTTTCTAGAGCCCATCTATATACTCTTTCCACCTTTCAGGTTTCCCTTCTTTGATGAGAACAGGTTTCCAATCTGAGTTCTTGATATTCATATAGCTATTTTTCTTGTCTCCAAATGTCTCTTTTATTTTCCTGTAAGAGGTATCTATTTTCCGCTATTTATATATTCTTCTACTGATTTGCATTTGCCTTTTAGCCAATGCTGCTTAGCTTCAAATGTACGTCACCAAAATCGATCGTCATATTAGATTAAATGATATAATATGACTGTTTCTCACGTAAGACAACTGGCGTAACATGCCAGGTGACTATAACCTCCAAGAACAGTGATAACTAGCCGAACGAACATGATTTGCGGCTGAAGGCGAAACTGTTACCGAATATTCGGCCTCTCATCTACTTTCGGCCAAAACAGAAAATAAATTGACATTACACCACAAATCATCAGCTTTTCCACATATTGCGAGATCCCCTCCGTGTATTAAGCCTTCTTGAGTGTGTGTAAGCCTATCCAGGAGTCCGAAGATCAGATTTAGACTTTTATTAAAGTACTTCCAAATTGCATTCTATTCCCCTCGTTGTGACATTATTCACCTAAAAATGTAAAGTAAGTTAGAGAAGAGGTAAACTGGACTATGTACTACCATGCGCAAAAATATCCGAACGACCTGAATTGCGTTTCGCCTGATGTGCATGCAACACAACTAACGTACGTGTCTTGCGGGTGCTCTGCTCGCTCCGCGGTATAGTCGTTCGACTATTAAAAATGGATCCACTACAGACAACCGCTCTTTATGGCAATCATTCCAGTTGTAAATTAGCAGCACGATTTTGCAAATAAAAGGAAACACGGTATTAAGTCCTTAACGTTTATTGAATCCAATTTATTACAATGACATATCTTAAGAATTATCACACTTATGACAGTCTGATATAACAAACTCCGTCACATAAAACATTAATTAATCCTTAAATAACATTTAATATTGTTACAAACAACAGATTTTAGTATAGTATCGAAAATCCTAAAGTCCTGTAGAATTTCGAAGTACTTTTGTTCTCTAAATCGTTTTCTCACAATTGCGAAACGTCGTTCCACTGGCGAGCGGATTTTTATTAACCGATTGTAGAACTAACCATATAATAAAAACTCAATTACCAGTAGCAAACGCACTATGGAAACTACAATATTAACTGCGTATCACCAACATTTTCTCCGCATTCATACCTGAACTAATATTTGTACACATCTTTGAACTTGATATGACAAACACCTTCTTCTGGAACCAAACCAACCACCTGTAGTCGTAGCTAACCAAGCAATGCATTCTTGTCTTATAGATACTTGATTATGCCTAAGATTGTCACAGCTGACGAAGCATAAAGACGTGTGAAATATTGGAGATTTCCTCACAAATATCAGAACGCGCAAATCAAATCATATAAAATGACAATTCTTAAAATATTTTTATTTATTTATTTTTTACTAAACCAGGAACTTAATAATCACCGTTATATCCCTAATCACAAGTGCCCAGACTCAGTGGTGTGTGGGACTGACATACGAGGCTCCTCCCCTTCGGAGTTTCGAGTCCTTCCTCGGTCAGGGGTGTGTGTGTTGTCCTTAGATTAGATTAAGTAGTTCTAAGCCTAGGGACTGATGACCACAGTAGTTTGGTCCCATAGATTTACAAACATTTGATTTTGAGTTACATACCCGGTATCTAAATAGAAGATAACTAAGTGAAGTCAGATGTTAGTAGTCTAATTATTTCACCAGCAGCGGGACGTTTGAATCTGTAATCAGGATATAATTACGTTATGCGTCACCGGGAATCGAACCCCGAACCTACCGGTGTCCTTTCTAAGCACGAATGGACGTTAAATCTCAAATGTTAACTCAACAGGAATGACGACGCGTGCGTGTCTCACTTGTAACAACAGCACATATCGTTGTTATAATAATAATAATAATTTCGTGTGACTCAGAGTCCTGGTGTATGTCATCCAACTGTGCGCCACTTCAGAGACTTGCATGTCCCTAACCTGCCCCAATTATCCAATCGGGAAAGGCGACCTACAGTTTAACGTGGAATCCAAACCACGTGTAGTTTATGACACATATTGTTGAGACGTGAATGCTGGGTTAAAACACAGATTGAAAAAATCGGTGATCTGACTAGGTTTCGAACCCGCGAACCTTCAGTTACCATTCAAGCGCTTTACCCCAAGACCACCGCAACACCTTAGCTTGCGTAGATAGGGCACAATGAGACGTTCAGAATAATTTTTTGTTAGTAGTCCAGTGTGCTCTATCTAGGGCGTCAAATGAAATTATGAATATTTTGTGCTGGACCTGGATTCGAATCCATATACGTGCCTTTCGTGGAGACCTAGAGGAGTCGGCAGTCTTGGAGAAAGCAACGAAATGATTCAACTATATGATTCCGAGAGGGTCGAGTGAGAAAAAGAGGAGATCCGAATTACAATCCAGCACCATAATTTTTAACGTCTCAAGTTAAATTCAATACGAGGCACATGACCTTAAAGGACCATTGGTTTATAAAATAAAATAAAGTTTTGTAATATAAGAAAAGCTTTCTAGCGACAGAGTTACTGGTTGCCGTGTATTCTGCCTGTTACTGGCAACGATAAATCGGCTCTGTCCGAGCTGATGGCGAAATAATTCGGTTTAATACGGATTGTTAACTACGGCGCAACTTGACGTTCTCACTTGGTGTTACAAGAGGTGAAGTAGACACGATCGTGCCAGTTAAAAATATGCACCTATAGGGTGCAATCGAACGCACACGGCAGATTCTAAACTACAACCGATCCACCAGACTACTACGTCAATGTAACGGAAACTGCACTTAGCATATCGATTAGACGCAGTTAAGACAATTTGGTGCTCAATGAAATGATTAACTATAAGCAAGCATCTGACACAGAAATTGTACTAGTCTCATGTTAAGACTTTTTACTCGTTTTTGGAAGTAGTTGTCCAACCGTCAAGAAAATGTATTTCTCGACAAATCGACTTCAACATGGTTCGGCGACAGCTTTAACTCGAAAGGAATTGGTTTCTACACGCACGGATTCGGTAAACCACCTGAGCATTCTAAGTCACTTTCAGAGTATATGAGAGAATGTCGTCCTGGAAACAGCTAAACACCTTTTGACTGAGTAGTTTTGTTAAGAATTCCCTATTGATTTTCAATCTGGATACCTGTAGCTCTGTCAGAGAAGAGCTACAAATATTTGCTCTCACCACGATTGGCATCGAAAGTTGACAGCACGTTCGTTTCGCAGCCGACTACGTTACCCGAAGGCTAGCGAGGACTTCGGGTATTTGGTTCCTCCTTACTGGCCGACAAGTTAGGAGACCAGATCAGGCGTAACTTTAAAAGAAGAGATTGGTTGCAATTTTCATGTGGAACGAATTTCCTGGACACAAAAATATGAATGAATAACTTTATGTCACACCTTAAGTGAAAATGACTCAGATTATTGAATGGAAATGACATGAAAAATCAAGTGAATTTATCAGCTTAATTCTGTGCTTACCAGGAAGTAACTCCCCGCTTACAGAGTTGCCAAGCGTACTCTGCTATGTTGCCAATTCTCCATTAGACTAGCGACAGGCAGAATACGTTTGCTGGGCGTCTGTGTTCCTCGCGCTGCCTTAGCGCTGACGGAGATAGCGGCTTCGAAGGCGCGGCGCGCAGCCTGCCACTGTGTTGACTGAGAAGAGATATACCCAGCATAGAAGAATAAGTCTTCATCGATTTCTTTAACTATAGCATCACGATACGTTATTAACATTTTCTGCACAATACTTTTTAATGTTATATACCTGAATACTATTTTTCTTATGAATTTTTTCGTTGGCACCACCTCTAACACATAAATGCAGAAATGTAAAGATAGAATTACCCTGATTACAAAATGCAAACTTCACAAACATATTTCATAAGTTTCGAGCACATAGTTTTCAATCAGACGAACCGTGCAAATAAATCTTTTCCAGTGATTGAAAAATAGATCATCCGCGAAAAAATTAAGCATCTGAACAATTTCAATGATAATTCGATTCAAGCTTATAAGTGACAGGAGAAGCATTTGTGATAAGAATATGAGACAAGAAAAAAAGTCGCGAAAGTAATGTTTAGAATATGTAATTCATTCTATAAAATCGAAAGGGACCATAAGTATGGTCTACTCGTAAAGATTACAGTGTAACTGCTGGTGATTCTGTTTAAATAAAAGTGAAAAGCAGCTGATGAATGAACTCTCCAGTTTCCAGTCTCCCAGAAACAGAGAGGTGCGAAAGAAACGGAAGAGGTTGCCCTAAGAGTGCGTGAGATGGGATTACTGTATAGTATCTCGCAGTTGGTATAGTTTGTTGGTAGTTCTAGTCTGACGCCCACCGCGGACAATAATTATCGATATTTAATTGTTACAATACGCTGAAATATTGGAACGATGTCACTTTCGGTGACTAACTCACTGGAAAGCGATCATTTTCATTTTGTTTTAGAGTGAGAAGTGATATTAACGCCTTAAAATAGGTCCTGTATTTATCAAATGGTCACCCGAAGCAGTTGTTTATAGGCTTTTACTTGAATGTCACGCAGAGAGCGACGTTTAGCTCTGTAACAACTGCTGACTTCTTAAAGTACCACAATAATATGGCCTTGCAGATGTGGACTGTTTTTGAAATTGCCTTGGAAAGTCTTTCCCTCCAGAGGACTGAACCAGTTCACGCGAAAACAAGAAGGAAGATTAACGTTTAACGTCCCGTCGACAGAGTGGTCATTAGAGACGGAAGTTCATCAGAGGGGACTTCTTTTCCCTAGCTTTTACAGCAGTCTACCTTCTACAAGGTCCGATTACAATGAACGTCTCTAGAAGTTCACTATAGTTAAAGGGTTAATTACTCATTTGACATTTAATATCTGTGTAGGAGCGATTTTACAATCATAGGACCTACGGAAGAAATGATTTATGTTTGATTTCGAAATATTTTATTAATTTCACCATCCTTACTTCTTCTAATTTTGTTGCCTTACCAACAGTCGAAATTTTCATGTTAATTAGGTAAACCTGGCTACGCTTTACTGTAGCTCAGTCTGGTATGAAATGAATGGGACAGTAAGCAAAAGTATTCTTGCTAACATAGACGTACCGAGAAAATACATCAGTCCAATGAGAACATAATATTTTGTTCCCCTTTTCCTACTTACACATTGAAATGGGTTACCAAATCTGGAATGTGGCATATATAGTAGGCTATTATGCTATGTTTAAAATTGGGTTCGAATTGTTTTCAATCTGGATGATTGTAATGTTCAAATAGAATTTTCCGTCGTTGTTCTTACAAAACATTTGTTATTATTTTGAAATTATAGCATGAACATAATTAAATTTCAAGTTTAGGTCACGTGATCAAAAACGCTCTGTTATTGGCTTAAGCTCTGGTGATTTCACACAACACGAGAAAGAAGAAGCCATATGCGTGTTAGAGCAGTGTTAGCGAAGGTTACTAAATTTTTCCTGACTTTTTCTGTGTTCAATTAAGTTACTTGTGATGGAAAACGCATTTATAACTTTTTTGTAAGAAGGGAGAAAATTATGTGAAGTCTGATAGTGAAAAAACCTTCCGAAAGTTGATGCGCTTAAGGTATCTTAGTTTCTCGACAACAATCCAGATTTTTACGTACCGTAAGTAGGAAAGGTGAAAGTTGCATTTAAAGTAAAATATACGTATATTTGTTTATGTCAACAGACTGAGTCCAAAGATACGAACTATTACACACCATAAACGTGTGTAAATATGGATTGCGTCTTAGATTAAGTCTTCGTTTTTGTACCAAATGCATTTCACATTTAAATTAACTCTGTTATAAAAGCCATTGCACAAATTACACGGTAAGTGCGCTACTACGTAGTTACATTTCCGATTCCGATTAATTCATGTGTATACGCAATTTAATCTTGCGCGCTAGCCACTTTCCACAAATTACTATGCATTTTTTCGTGCTGTTTGGTTACAAAGAAATTTGTCAAGTTAAATCGGAACTTGTTAGGTCAAAGAAGAATGAAATTAAAAGGATAAGTATCTTGGCTTACGTGCCAAAATTAAAATATTCCAAGAAAAAATGTCGAAGTTTCGAATAGACTTAATCAGTTCCACATAAGCTTGGTAGCGATGCGGTTCCAGTATCGTTCACAAATTTTGCATTCCGTGTTCAAATCCAGTTGGTTTCAGTATATGCACTAAAAAGGCGTTTTTGAGACAAATTGTTGATGTCTTTATCACATACCGAAACACTGCCTCACCGAAGTAAATATTGAAAAGACAACCATAATGAAATTTGACACTTCCACCAACTACGTTTGTAAACGACTTAAAATACAAATATATCGTGAACACCCGTTTCACAAATGTAAACATCAGTTCACTGATGTGTACACAATAATACTATACAACTGCCGGCTGCAGTGGCAGATGGGACTGAGGCGCTTCAGTCACGGTCTGCACGGCCACTACGGTCGGGGATTCGAATCCCCCCTCGGGCATGGATATTTGTACCGTCCTTAGTTGTAGCTAGTTCCTAAGTAGTTTGTAAGTTTAGGGACTGATGACCCCGTAGTTAAGTCCCAAAAAAAAAAAAAAAAAAAAAAAAAAAAAAAAAAAAAAAAAACAACTATACAACTTTGCGGCTGCAGAGCATGATTCTTAAATACCGGTTGTGAACTAATAGAATAATAATTATTGTACGGAGTGTTTACTTGCATCAAAGTAATCCTCCTAAAATTAAACGCACCAACTGACCGCTATCTGATTAGGATCTCTACGAGGGAGAATAAACTACATTTTATGCCTTTATCAATGCTTGGAACATGCAAAATCATATTTTCTAGATTTTTATAAATTTATTTTTACAGTTCGGCACTATGCAATATTTGTAAACCTTTTCCCAAAATACGAATGCACAGACAATATACCACTGTTAGTGAATTTTACAACAGTTGTTTGTTTGTTAAGCTTATGGGACTTAACTACGGGGTCACCAGTCCCTAAACTTACAAACTACTTGTCTACTACCTTATACTAAGGACGGCACAAATATCCATGCCCGAGGGGGGATTCGAACCCCCGACCGTTGTGGCCGTGCAGACCGTGACTGGAGCGCCTCAATCCCCTCGGCCACCGCGGCCGGCATGTTACAACAGTAGGAGCACACCATGTGGATTGAGTTTACAGGCATCACATGACGCAAAAGAAGCGTTTTAGCTGGATTTCAGATTATATTTGAATTCCATTTCCGTTTGTTTTTTGAAGAATACTGCAATTGACGAGGAAAACAAGTCATGTTATGAAATGTTCAAATGTTTGTAAATATTTGGGATTGAACTGCCGCGGTTATCAGTCTAGGCTTACAAACTGATTAAACTAACGTAATGTAAGGACAACACCACACAGACACACACACACACACACACACACACACACACATGCCCGAGGGGCGACGCTATTTCGCTATTTCCGATGAGGAGCAACCGCGCGCTCCGCAGCAAGGCGCCTTAGAGCGATCGGCCATTCCACCGCAGCTCATGTTATGAGCGTAAGATGACATGATCACCCATTTAAGATGATTACCAGAGAACAGTCAAATACCCTGTTGCCCTTGAGAAAAGCATTTGCTTTCTAAATTCTGTCTACCATTCCCCATTCTCTCTCTCTCTCTCTCTCTCTCTCTCTCTCTCTCTCTCTTACGATCTGCCTCTGTCTCTTCGTCCCCTTCTACCTCCTCCAGCTCCTCCTCTTCCCTCTGTCTATCCCGCAATCCTGTCCGTCCTATACTTCCTTTCATCCTGTCTTCCCTCTCTTCTTCCTTTCTCTCTCTCGCCGTCTCCTCTTCCTTTCTGCCTCTCTTTACCTCGTCACAGATTCTGGGAATTAAGGAAATAAAAACTTAAGGACTTCATAGGATTATGTGATAAGGTGACGAGGAAGCTTCTCTTACAGATAAAGAAAGCGAAATAACGAATGCAAGAAGCAATGTTATTTACAGACTTTATTACTAAGATGTTTTGATTTCCACTGCTGACCAGATCGTAAAACTAGATGTTGTGACGTTGTAGTTTAGCGTTGTACGAGTGTTACTGCAAATAAACCATTTAACCGAAACGTCTATATAATGTGATTTCACGAAACCTTACTACTTGTATGTGTCATTTCTACCATAAAACCGGGTCGGTACACAGGCCAGAAGTTGGTAGTATTTTAAAACTTCGATTCAGTAATCATTATTGGAGATTTCAGTGCTCAATAGAAAGGCAACATCACTCTTAACGGCAACGTTTAAAAATGACTTTTAATTTCGTATCATGTAAGTTTCTGTTGCCTCCAGGTATAATTAGTATTAAATTCGCTATTTCACTTTTCGTTTTCGATTATTTGAATTTTGACTGCTCAGTGATACAATGGCGAAAGTGTATAGTTTCCATGTCTGTTTGTCCTTCTGTTTTTCAAGTGATTTCCTGAAATTATTCTAGTCAAATGGCAACATGGTCCCTTTTCAAAAGCATAGCCAATTTCCTTCCACATTCTTAACGAAACAATCCCAGCTTGGGCTCCATTTCAAATAACCACGATGTCGACAGGATATTAAATCCTAATCCTCCTTTTCTGGTTTCGTAAATTTTACGTGATACTCAAGAAAGTCGATGAACAGTTGTATTGGACACCAAGTTAATATGAACAGGGTCTACTCTAAAAGCGTTACTTCGAGGTTTTAATGGGCTTTAAGATGAAATTACAGTAGGCTTTGACCACTGAGTTATATTCCACTGCAAGTTAGTAAATATGGGGATGTAGTGGACCCAAACGCTCGAGTTTGCGTCTACCAGCTGGCCTTTCAACACTTTTAAAAATGACACCTCTCTTATGATTTTATCCTTACTGGTACCCTGCCTACATCTAAATTAACAGAACATTAATAAATAAAATGCCTTCTTCACTTAATTAAAAAAAGTAAATAGTTCTTTCTTTGATGCCTTCATTGGCATCGACGTCATAAGCCTTTTTAATTTTCATGCTGGTTTTGGTTTTTCTTAAAGTTCTTGTAATAATTTAAGATGAAATACTTTATTACAGAAGGGTTGAAATTAACACAAAATAATTTTTTCTTTTCTACGAAGTAATGTAAATCTTCAAGAAAAATAATCGAGGAAATAAGACACTTCCATTTAATATAAACAAAGCTTTGTCTCTGATGAGAACATAATTTAGTATCGTGTCCAGTTTCCATTCTCCTCTACAACTGCACTTAGCCGCCGGGGAACAGAGGTAACTAGTTTTCTTACAAACCCACTATTCTGCGACAGCTCTTCCCATGCATCCTGAACTGCTTCAGATAGCGCTGCCTTCGTTGCTGGCGTAGGTCTTCGGCTGCTAATAATCTTCTCCATCTCTGCCCACACGTGCTGTATGGGATTGAAGTCAGCATCTTTGGGAGGCCAGTCCTACACATCAACGTCTCCGTTCACTCGAAACCACTGTTTCACACAATTTGCGGTGTAGTCCGGGGAACGGTCATGTTGGAATATTATTCTGCTTCCGGAAACGTCTCACGAACAGAAGGAAGCATTATGTTATCTAGTATTTCACAGTAGTAACTACTGGTAGGCGGACGGTCCAGTTCCCACACAATGCCGCAACCATTTGCCGTCATCCATCCCCAAACTGCGACAGCAGACCAGCCACACCTTTGCCACTGATGGACATATTTTCTGGCGAATCTCGGTCTAGTTGGACGAAACACATGGACAGAACCCTTTGGTGCTGTGGAAAATACCTTCTCTGCTCCCAGAATGAAATTGGTTTGCTTACGTATGCCAGATGCCAGTACGAAGTTTAATCTGGCAGTCTTATGTTGTTCTGTCAACATTTCCTTTATCGCCGATTTTTGTCCATATCTTCCTTCCTCGTTGAGACTACGGTGGATGGTCTATCTACTTACAGGTAGTTGTAGAACGTTCCTAATTTCGGTGCTGGTGCGGAATGGGTCTTCATCACTGCAGCGGAGTATAACATTGTCTTGCTCCTTTGTCATAGTGCGTGGACGTCCGGGGCGACGATGACTGTTAACATGGCCTTCATCTGCCATCCTCTTCACCCACAGGTGTATCGTGGATTTGCTGTATCCTAGAGCACGGGAAATGGCGCTGATACTCCATCCCTCTTCATAAAGTGCAAGAATACGACACTTATCAAAGCTCTTGAGTTGTGTCATTTCGCAATTAAGCACCTATCGACAAGGCAAGAGGAAGCAAGTGCCATACGATGTGGAAACACTTTCTTTGCCTCAGAAGTCAAATTCATTGCCAACTACTTGGTCTGAAAAAGCTTTCATAAACAAGTTCCTAGTATTATTACGAATATTGTGGAAATGAATTTTGTCTCTAAATTTCATACGTAGTAAAACTGACAGTGTTTCTGAGATTAAAAGTAAAATTTAGATTGTCCCGGCTATCGTATCTTCTTAAGAAAGTGTGTTACCTCACGTATGACATTATACCAGTCAGTAAGGCGAGTGTATTCGAATGGAAGCTTCGCGTAGTAAGACGGTAAGTTGGTAATCTGTCATAAATAGACTCAAATCCCGTCATGCCTACTAATTTTAATTCGTTGTAAACAAAGTATTCTTTTTTGAAGAGTCAACGTAAATGTAGCGTTCCAAGTATTCATAGTACATTATAAATTTTTGCATACGCCTTCCGATACTCGGTCGAGGAAAAAATACACCTCAGTTTGAGCATTAGCTCTGCCTTCGGTTGATAATCGTTTTGCATTTTTATCTGTACCGCACTTTATGGTCTTTATTTCAGCTGATGATTTCCATAGCTACAGAAACACAACTTATGATACTTCTTACGGCAAAATACTTATGCTGTCAGACGAAAAGATTAATCTAGCCCAGACCTCATCCTACCCTGACAACGAGCTTTTCTTATTAAGGAAATTCGAGAAAAATGATATGTCTGGCCCGGTAGTCTCGGGGTAAAGCGTTTGACTAGAAACCGATGGGTCCAGAGTTCGATACCCGGTCGGACCTCGGATTTCTTTTAAGTCTGCGTTTTATTCCAACCTTCACCTCTTAGCGATGTGAGGAGTCGCCAGAAACGACACGTGGTTCGGATTTCACGATAAGCTGTAGGTCCCATTTCCACATTCGCAAGTTTTCCGCCGAGCGGGACGGACGTGTGGCGGCCCCGGACGTACACATCGCTGTCAACAAGGCTGTTTACCTGCGCTCCAGGTTAGTCGCTGCAGCTAGCGCGCTGCCTTACGCTTTGTGATACGAAGAACAACATGAGTACAACTACTTACCAGAGAAGAGACACGAAAAAGTTTACATTTGATCGAAATGTCACCCGTCCAAAAGCTATTGAGGTTAGATCATGGTTTTCGGAAAAAGTTAAGATACGTCAAGAGGACATTGTAGGTGTTCATTTGTCAATAGTGAGTCCTTGCGCCTATGTAAAACTCTCGAGTTGTGACTTATGTACTTCAATCGTAGAAAAGTGTGGCGGCACGATGAAGTTCAACCACTCGAATGGTGAAATTAGTGACGTTCTAGTTTATTTCGCTGGGATGGGAATAAGGACGGTACGTGTGTTTGAACTTCCCTTCGAAATACCTGCTGAAGAAATAAACAGTGTTCTTAAGGCGTACGGCAGAATTCTATCAAATGTCGCGGAAAAATGGTCTGAACCGCATATGTTCCCCGTTCTGAACGGCGTCCGTCAAGTTAAAATAGAGCTTCAGCGGCATATTCCGTCTTTTGTCAACATATGTGGGTATCGTGCTCTGATCATTTACGATGGTCAGCCTAGGACATGTGCTCTGTGCAATTCGACAGAGCATGTCCGTGCTGAATGTAGTAGAAGAAGGGTCCCACAGTTATCAACTGATGACGGTACAACTGCAGGACCGATGGTACAAATGAAACTGACATACGCTGCCGTCACCTCACCACGACGATCGATAGCGACGGAACGAGTGCAGCAGGTAGAACCTTCCGTGAACCTGGAAGCTGTTCAAAATCACATGGATGTCCAAGATACTGTGGAAACCCAAACGGTTCCCGCACGGAACGAAACCGATCTTGTGAAAGGACAAATTAAAGAGAAGGACAACGATTTTGGTGCAGGTCCCTCTACACTTATGGAGGGTGAACCGCGTACATCCGCTGCGTTATCTGCACAGACGGCGCTCACTGAAACTCACGCTCGACCTACCGGACATGACGGTCAGGGACAAGAAGGATCAGCCACTAAGGACAACCTTGAAGTTACGGAGGAACGCTTGAATAGTGAAGCAGATGGAAACGAAGAATTCAGTAAAGGAGCTGTTGAAACACTGAAAGAGACAGGGAGGGATAGCATCACATCCAGCGCCCAGGAGATCAGAACACCTTTGGAAGAAGATGAAACAAGCGCCAACGCCACTTTTCCCGGACGAGAGGAAAGTTCTAAGTTAGTAACGTCTTCGCCGGATTCGTCTGAGAAGTCCCCTGATACATCCCCTGAGCGGTCAAGATCGCCCAGAAAGTCCAAGAGAAGTAACAAAAAGAGAAGGTTAGCGCATCAAAATGCGGAAACTTTGGCTCCTCCTTTACGAGAGAGGTTACGTACGATACGGGAAGAGGCAAAAGCGGGCGACCGCCAACCACAGGACATAAGTAATGAAAGGCAGCACCGAATTGCAAGAAGCAACGAAGATACCGACGCGGCCAGAAAAGGAACACCAACAATAGACACTTCGCAAGGGTTTGCAGAAAACAAATTCTACACGAGCACGTCTCCTTGGTCGGAAGATCAGCAGGAAGGAGATTTACATATGGAAGAGATAAATGCAATCCCAAACTAAGTCGTTACAGGATGAAAGAAAAATACAGTCTCCACAAAGTCGAAGGACTCCAGACTGGAACCACCAACCGAGTAACACTTTACCTGTAGAATAGCCCATTAGGCTGGACCAAACATACAACGTCACAACATTAAATGTTAACAGAATACAGAGCGACACTAAACTTGCTGCACTTAAAGATTTTGTCTATCAGTCCGATACGGACGTAGCGCTCTTACAAGAAGTCCTTTTTACCAACTTCCACATTGCAGGATACAAAGAAATTTTAAACGTGGCCTTAGAAAGGGCATGTGGCACTGCCATACTAGTAAAGGAAGGCATCGAGGTCACTGATGTCTGTTTTTTAGATTCAGGAAGGGGCATTAGGTGTAAGATATTCAATGTCACGCTTGTAAATGTATACTTACCGTCTGGAAGTAATGCTCGACAGGACAGGGAAAATTTTTTAAAAAATGATTTAGTCATCTTGTTGCAGGACAATCCCGCGGAAGTCATCATTGGCGGAGATTGGAACTGCGTAATAAATAAGAAAGACCAAAAACCAAATTTCAATGTATCCAAGGAACTACTGAGCATAGTGAACAATCTACAATGGAAGGACGTATGGGAAATCAAACACCCGACATCTGTTAAATTCACGTACGTAAGCAAAACATCGCAAAGTAGGACCGACCGCATTTACGTCACTTCAAATTTAAGTACTAAAATCAGTGGAGTTGAAGTAATACCTACCATTTTCTCTAACCACCTTGCAGTTAAGTGTAGTATCGGCCTTACAAAGCAAATGACGTACTGGGGCCGACCTTCATGGAAGCTTAATATAGATATGCTTCACGACACAGCTTTAGCTGAGCACATCGAACGTTCTTGGGATATTTCCCTAAGACAGCGTCACAAATATAGGTCCACTATTGATTGGTGGACACTTTGTGCGAAAAGGAAACTTAGGTCAGCACTAATGTCTTATGGAAGGGAACGAGCGAGATGGTTTAGGGATACGGTGGAATTCCATTATTGTTGTTTGAGAGACCTCTATGAGCTGCCATTGTCCGAAGAAGTAAGAATAAACATAAATAAGGTAAAGGCTACCCTTTTAAGCCTCAAAAGAAGACAACTAGAGGGACTTAAAATTAAATCGTGTGCGCAAACCACACTTGCAGAAGAAAATACATCAATCTACCATTTAATTCAACATACAAAAAATAGACGACGAACGTTCATAGCGAAACTTCGCACAGAAGACAATCGCATTATAGCACAACAGAAAGACATTTTACACGAGGCACATAGATTTTATAACTCTTTATACAGTGAGGTCCACGACACCTCGTCGACTGCAAGGGAATTACTTCACAACAGTGATATCGGGAATAGCGTAACTGAAGACCAGAACAGAAGTCTTACACGTGAAATAAATTGTGAAGACGTTTTAGATATAATAAAAACTTCCCCTCTCAAAAAATCGCCAGGACCCGATGGTTTACCTGTAGAATTCTATGTAACTTATTGGCACATAATAGGCGAGAAATTCACAGACGTAATAAATGAAACATTAAATGGTGCACATGTCCCTGAAGAAATGAAAGAATGTGTAACTGTGCTATTGCCTAAAGGGAGGAATAAAGAGGTGAAACAACTAGCACAAATGAGGCCAATTTCTTTAATGAACTCAGATTATAAAATCATTGCTAGAGTAATGAAAGAACGACTTAGACCTGTTCTGGATAAAGTAATTGGCTCTCATCAAACGTGTCTTCCTGGTAAGAGTATTTTCCAAACTGTGAGTGCATACAGGGACATAATAGCAATATTTTCCACAACCCTGGCCAAAGCTGGCATAGCTTTCATAGACTTCTCGAAAGCTTTTGACAGGGTAAATCATGAATATTTGTTCCAAACAATGACGTACATAGGTTTTAACGACAATTACCTGGTTGTTTTGCGTAATCTCTTGCAAGGAATTAAAACGAAAATTTTACTCAATGGCCACCATACTAAGCCAGTAGAGATTAAAAATGGTGTTCCTCAAGGCAGTCCACTGTCAATGCTGTTATACGTCATTGCTCTAGAACCTTTACTGAGACGGCTCAACAGTGAGCTCGAGGGCATAACAATACTAGGAGAAAGTCGAGCTGCCAATGCTTATGCCGACGATGTCGGGGTACTCGTGAGAAGTTCCGACGACATAGACAAACTAACAGCATTAGTTCGGCTCTACTGTAATGCAACAGGGGCCAAAATCAACGAGACGAAAAGTTCGTTTTTAAATCTCAACGGGTTTAGAAATATTCGCCTAGGCTGGGCACAATCAGTGGAATATCACACAGCTTTAGGCGTGACGTTCTACAAGGATACTTTACAAACGATGACGTTCAACTGGAGGAAGGTTTTGGCAAATATAAGAGGTTCCCTAATACTAAATAAAATCAGACATTTAAACCTGATACAAAAAACTCAAATAATTAACTGTGCAGTTCTCTCCAAAGCAATATATGTGGGGCAAATCTTCCCAATACCCATAGGAATATCAAAAACCATCATGGCCACCATCTGTAAATACATCTGGCAAGGCGAGACTTTCAGGGTAGCTGCTAGTAGTATTACACTGAAACCTGAAGAGGGAGGCCTAGGCCTCACCGACGTCCGCCGCAAGGCCACGGCACTCTTTATTAGGAGAACCCTTCATATTATAGAAAACTACCCCAACAGTGTCACATCCAGTCTATTCAGGATATTACAGCCTGCAAGCTTGCAACCACCTGTAAATATAAATGGAATAAATTATAAGCTAAAGTATGTTCGACACTTTTACCTAGAGATAAGTTATCTGGATAGTATTATGAGGGACAAACATAAAAGAACCTGCAGCTACATTGTGGACAGCATGAAAACCAGAGAAAATCGCAATAAAATGGAAGAAACAAACCCCAACCAAAACTGGAAATCTATTTGGAAAAATATACATAACAAAGTATTGCCAACGGATGTGAAGGCAGCGTGGTACCAAGTAGTAAATAATATCGTTTGTACAAATGACAGGCTATGTCATATTGGTGTAAGTAATACCAATGTCTGTCAGCGATATCTTGCGGTAGACACCATCAGTCATAGGTTTGTCTGTAGAGGATACAAAAATATTTGGGACACTGTCAGGAAACAGGTTGCCCTTATAAAGGGAAGTGATGGCAGAGAAATCACAATTAATAATATAATACTACCACAAACTGTTTCGTCTCCCGAACAGAAGAATAATGCGATAGTTTGGCTACTTGGACACTATGTCAATTATGTCGTCCACAACAAGGGCGCAGATAATATTATGGAATATGAACAATATATACACTGCGCATACTTCACGGAACATAGAAGGAAGAGTCACCATAAACACTTTGGAGAGAGATTAACGATGCTGTTCGAGAGAAAGGGAATTGGATAACAGCGTCTGGGCGAAATACAGAAGCTTGCCAAAGTAGGGGACAGCTGCTGAGGGTGAAGTACGGTGGGGACTTCGTGGGCCCCGTGGCCGCTACGGTAGCCGTGAAGGCCTCAGCAGAACCCTGAAACAGCAATGCACTAACGAAGGAGAGTAGAAGGACGCACAACAGTTCGGAAAGTCAAAAAATTAAATTTCATCACGTATAAACGGAATAGTTATAGAAGGTTGTACCAAACGATAACAATGTTGAAAAATGAGTTAGAAATCAAAATTTCCTTATTTATATTCCAAGCACATATCCTTTACTTTATTATGATTTGGAGAGAAAATTTGTTTTGCACATAGTGCAGTACGACAAGTACAAAAAGCCACAGGAGAGGCATTTTTTTTAAAATCTAGTTACTTTAATTTTCTTTCATACACGCATTACATAGTAAAAAAAATGCTGCAAAAAAGAAAAAGAAAAAAAAGAAAAAAAAATTCATTGGAATTGAGCGATTAGTTCACACTTCAGGGGAGTGATGCGATCAGTGTGAAAAAAAAAAAAAAATAATAAAATAAAAAAAATAAAAAAAAAGACAAAAGAAAAGAAAAAAAAAGTTCGAGTCCCGGTTCCGGCACACAATTTTGAAAAAAAAAAAAAATAAAAATAAAAAAAAAATAAAAAAAAATAAAAAAAAAATCCCCGGTTGGATAACTGGAGTAGGCTAGGGACACGCAAGTCGCCGAAGTGGCGTGCAGTCGAAAGACTTGCACCAGGCCAATGAGCCACACGAAATTTTAGCACGTTTTAAGAGGAAATGAAATTCCTTCGCGAAATTTCTTAACAGCGTGTACTAGTCGTTTGTGAATCAATTACCGGGTTTATTTATCTGTTTAGAAAGTAAATCTACGAGGAGGTAAGGACAAGAGAAAGGTCTCGTACTGGAAGGTCAGGCAATTTTATTTCAGTGAGTACAAAAATCAAGTAAAACAAACAATGAAGTTGCAGTTTAGGTCAAGCATATACAGAAATGTAAGCCGCAGTACAACTAAATTCACGAATCCTTATGCATTGCATACACGCGCAATAAGTGTTGTAGTGTTGTTAAGGAGCCAAATAATCCAATGCCTTACGTCCCGGTAAGAAAGAGCAGAGTTTAACAGTCTTCACTACATCATACTGCTTCAGCTGACGGGACTAACAAGGAGAGGGTCTGACATGTGTATATTTTTAACTGGCTACTTCACCGCTGGTAACACCAAGTGAAGAACGTCAAGTTGCACCGTAGTTAACAATCCCTATTAAACAGAATAATTTCGCTATCAACTTTGACAGAGCCGATTTATCGTTGCCAGTAACAGGTAGAATACATGGCAATCAGTAACTCCGTCGCTCGAAAGCTTTACTTATATTAAAAAACTTTATTTTATTTTATAAACCACTTGTCCTTTAAGGTCACGTGTCTCGTATTGAATTTAACTTGAAAACTTAAAAATTTTGGTGCTATACTAGGATACTAATTCAGAGTTCCTCTTTTTCTCACTCGACCCTCTCGGAATCATATAGTTGAATCATTTCGTTGCTTTCTCCAAGACTGCCGACTCCTCTAGGTCTCCACGAAAGGCACGTATATGGATTCGAATCCAGGTCCAGCACAAAACATTCATAATTTCATTTGACGCCCTAGATAGAGCACACTGGACTACTAACAAAAAATTATTTTGAATGTCTCTTCGTGCCTTATCTACGTAAGTTACGGTGTTGCGGTGGTCTTGGGGTAAAGCGCTTGAATGGTAACTGAAGGTTCGCGGGTTCGAAACCTAGTCAGATCACCGATTTTTTTCAATCTGTGTTTTAACCCAGCATTCACGTCTCAACAATGTGTGTCATAAACTACATGTGGTTTGGATTCCACGTTAAACTGTATGTTGCCTTTCCCGGTAGGATAATTGGGGCAGGTTAGGGACATGCAAGTCTCTGAAGTGGCGCACAGTTGGATGATATACACCAGGACTCTGAGTCACACGAAATTATTATTATTATTATAACAACGATATGTGCTGTTGTTACTAGTCAGACACGCACGCGTCGTCATTCCTGTTGAGTTAACATTTGAGATTTAACGTCCATTCGTGCTTAGAAAGGACACCGGTAGGTTCGGGGTTCGATTCCCGGTGACGCATAACGTAATTATATCCTGATTACAGATTCAAACGTCCCGCTGCTGGTGAAATAATTAGACTACTAACATCTGACTTCCCTTAGTTATCTTCTATTTAGATACCGGGTATGTAACTCAAAATCAAATGTTTGTAAATCTATGGGACCAAACTACTGTGGTCATCAGTCCCTAGGCTTAGAACTACTTAATCTAATCTAAGGACAACACACACACCCCTGACCGAGGAAGGACTCGAAACTCCGAAGGGGAGGAGCCTCGTATGTCAGTCCCACACACCACTGAGTCTGGGAACTTGTGATTAGGGACATAACGGTGATTATTAAGTTCCTGGTTCAGTACAAAAATAAGTAAATAAATAAAAATATTTTAAGAATTGGCGTTTTATATGATTTGATTTGCCCGTTCTGATATTTGTGAGGGAATCTCGTATATTTCACACATCTTTATACTTCGTCAGCTGTGACAATCTTAGTCATAATCAGATATCTATAACACATGAATGCATTGCTTGGTTAGCTATGGCTACAGGTGGTTGATTTGATTCCAGAAGAAGGTGTTTGTCATATCAAGTTCAAAGATGTGTACAAATATTAGTTGGTGATACGCAGTTAATATTGAAGTTTCCATAGTGCGTTTGATGCTGTTAATTGAGTTTTTATTATATGGTTAGTTCTACAATCGGTTAATAAAAATCCGCCCGCCAGTGGAACGACGTTTCGCAATTGTGAGAAAACGATTTAAAGAACAAAAGTACTTCGAATTTCTACAGGACTTTAGGATTTCCGATACTATAGTAAAATCTGTTGTTTGTAACAATATTAAATGTTGTTTAAGGATTAATTAATGTTTTATGTGACGGAGTTTGTTATATCAGACTGTCATAAGTGTGATAATTCTTAAGATATGTCTTTGTAATAAATTGGATTCAATAAATGTTAAAGACTTAATAACGTGTTTCCTTTTATTTGCAAAATCGTGCTGCTAATTTACAACTGGAATGATTGCCATAAAGAGCGGTTGTCTGTAGTGGATCCATTTTTAATAGTCGAATGACTATACCGCGGAGCGAGCAGAGCACCCGCAAGACACGTACGTTTGTTGTGTTGCATGCACATCAGGCGAAACGCAATTCAGGTCGTTCGGAAATTTTTGCGCATGGTAGTACAATAGGGTGGGCCGAAAAAGATTAATTTTTGAGTATCGAGTTGTAATAGGGCTCGAAAGTTGCGTATTTATGTGCTGATCAACGAAAAAATAATTTAAAAAATCTAACTTACAATCTTCAGTTCGCGCAAAGGGCTTAAAGTTTCTAAAAAAAAACGATGAATTTATAGAATTTCTGAAAGGTCATATAAAAATATATCTTTCAGTATAACGTACTAATAGGACGTATAGTTTAACATAAAAATATTTTTGATAGTCCTAGCGTATGTTATCAGTTCGCGCTCAAGGCCTTAACAATCGAAATATGACAACATTTCTAAATGTTCAAAATGTTACGGAAATTTACTAATACCTCGTATGTATATGTATGTTTTAAATATGTTAGGTTTTATTTATTGTGATTTGATTATTTAAAGAGATAACATCGTAACTTTGCAGCTCTTCGCCTATTTCACGAGCAAATTTGGTTAAATGACCCAGAACTCACCACGAAGAGGTGGCTGCAATTCGAGTTCCATCCACACCCTACCCAACCAACCAAACATATTATATATTCATATTTACAATATATACATTTATTTATATTTTATACCTTTATTTACATACTAGTCAAAGATGTAGTTGTTTTTAATTCTGATTTGTGTCCAAATTTTGGCATTATTGATCTTGACAGCAGAGTCGTCCTAATATATCCATCTCCGCTATCTTGCCCACAAACGTTTTCTGCAGCTCTGTTACTAATGTTACACATCTTTCTACAGCCTGAGTGTGGCACGGAAAGTTCAGAAATTCAAATTCTGGCAAAATCTTATTCATCAAATATGTAGAAATGGATTCTGTCGTCAATTTCTGCATCACTGGGTGAGGCGATAGCTTACATTTTGACCAATCTATAAGCTCACTGTAGTCAGTAGCCTCAAAATCTAGTGTTGGTGTAGTAAACGTTCTTAGTGCAGCTTTGCGGTTAGTTTTCATATTTTTTGCCTTTAAGACTCTTCTAAAACCCAACTCTCTAATATGTTATTTCTCGTCTACTGTCATAGCCAATGGATGACAGAAAAGCGAGTTTCGTTGAATCACCGGATCAGTTTGCTTTTTATATTCCCTGGAATATGTCTGGAAGTTTTAATAACCTTAAAAACATGCTTTTGACCATACTTTACTGAGGCGTATCTCTTAATATCTAACCAGACTGGCGCATATGTCTTTAGAATATAGTCAACTAAAATCGTGAGTTCATTTGTGCGATTTACTTCAGAAATATACAAGCGCAACACTCTGTTCGCACATGTCAACCAACGGGAGTAACTAAGAGGTCCAGGATCACGATTAGCCAGATCTGGAGTACATTTTCCACTTTGAATACTTTTGACAATATATTGTTGATCTTTGCTTCAATCTATTAAGATTGAAGCTGTAGAAAGATGTGTAAAATTAGTAACAGAGGCTGTAGAAAAAGTATGTGGGCAAGATAGCAGAGATGGATTCATTAGGACGACTCTGCTGTCAAGATCAATAATGCCAAAATTTGGACACAAATCAGAATTCAAGCCAACTACATCTTTGACTAGTATGTAAATAAAGGTATAAAATGTAAATAAATGTATATATTGTAAATATGAATATATAAATAGTATGACCTCCTTGGGCGGTTGGTTGGTTGGGTAGGGTGTGGGTGGAACTCGAATTGCAGCCACCTCCTCGTGGTGAGTTCTGGGTCATTTAACCAAATTTGCTGGTGAAATGGGCGAAGAGCTGCAAAGTTACGATGTTATCTCTTTAAATAATCAAATCACAATAAATAAAACCTAACATATTTAAAACATACATATACATACGGGATATTAGTAAATTTCCGTAACATTTTGAACATTTAGAAATATTGTCATATTTCGATTGTTAAGGTCTTGAGCGCGAACTGATAACATACGCTAGGACTATCAAAAATATTTTTATGTTAAACTATACATGGATACGCAGTTTTTGAAGTCCTATTAGGACGTTATACTGAAAGATATATTTTATATGACCTTTCAGAAATTCTATAAATTCATCGTTTTTCTAGGAAATTTAAGCCCTTTGCGCGAACTGAAGATATTAAGTTAGATTTTTTAAATTATTTTTTCGTTAATCAGCACATAAATACGCAGCTTTCGAGCCCTATTATAACTCGATACTCAAAACTTCACTTTTTTCGGCCCACCCTAATGTACAATGGAAACTCGATATTTCGAGTCTTGGAATTACAAGTTTCGGATAAATCCGAGTGTCATGAAACAAAATAAATACTGCGGGTACATTCTGTCTTTGCGGAAAAAGGTACTCCACCATTAATTCGCGAAGTTCAAATTTTTGTAAATCTATCAGACGTAACTACGTGGTCATCAGTCCATAGCTTACAAACTAATTAAACTAAGGTAAACTAACCTAAGGACAGCGCAAACATCCATGCCCGAGGGGGGATTCGAACCCCCAACCCGCCGCGCCGATTCGCGAAGTAAATAGTTAAAAGATTTTAAAACTTCTTTCTGCCAATGTAAATGCCTATTTACTTTGTTACAAAAAAAGTTCATGTCCTGTGACACATGTATTCTTTTCAAGGACGATTTACGTCTTTTTCGTATATACCAATTCCAATGTTTGTAGAGCTTATGGGACTTGACTACGGGGTCATCAGTCCCTAAACTTACAAACTGCTTATGAATTAGCTACAAATAAGGACGGCACAAATATTCATGTCAGAGGGGGTATTCGAACCCCCGACCGTATTTCGTATATAAATTTGGATAGTTCGAGGATGTCCCAGTCCGGTTCACTTCCACTTAATGAGATTCTACTGTATATCTACCACAAAAAATTCTAGTCCTGCACATCTTTTTGTAGGAAGATACTCTTTACGTACACAACAAACTTGCCAAGTACATACTACGAAATGCCAGGAACTCGACATGACTACCAGAGAAAGTAATAACGTTTGCTTCATAAGCAGTCTCTTTACAATTTTTTTTTTTCTTGAGAACGCTAGCTTTTTATTGCCATCTTGACTTCCTTTCTTGCAATCGACAAACAGCTTTTCATATCTCCTTTTCGGCATTCCTAAATACATAATGGATATAAGTTACAGTCAGAAAATCAGCTTCAAAAAGTACCGCAGAAAATATTTCGAAAAATAAAGTCACTGTTGCGACTACCAGTATGACTTTTGTCGGTATAAATTTGCGCAAACTAAACATGATTGTCACATGACCGATGTTTCCTAAAACCATATTAGTTATTAAAAAACTTTTGTCTTTCAAGGGAAAAAAAAACTTTTCGGCAAAATATTATAAGAACCCGTTCCATTACGTACCTTACTAACATAGTATAAGAAAATAACTGTACGATACGATTCCGTTACATTGCGCTTAACAACAAAATACCAACGATTTTCACCACCACCCCCACCTAGAGAGAAGGCCGCGGCGCTCTCGTGTGACGTCAGGCAGAGTAGGTTGCGCGTGCATAGCTGACTGGCTCGCATTGTGGCCGTGCCCCAGTGGCTACCCTGTCAGCTATGCGCGCGCAACCTGCTCTGCCTGACGTCACACGAGAGCGCTGCGGCCTTCTCTCTAGGTGATGTTGTTCTTACGCGGAGGAGAGACGCCTATCAGTTGAACGTCGCTAATTTCGGCAAAGTCGAAGATTGGGCTGATTTTTGGCCGAAATTGGAACTGCGGCCTAAACCAACATTTTGTCAGAAACTGGCCGGCCCTCAGTGATAACTGATCAGGTGTTGGCGGGCAGTGGAGTAGTGGTGTACCAGAAGTCAGCTGTTCTCCGGACGTCCTTTGCGGAGAAAATTAACCAGACGTCGGAATGTGTAGCTATGAAATTCCATTTTCTGGCTGCCAGTCGCTATCACCGTTGCAGCCATTCAAGCAGCTCGACTCGTCGTGATGTAAAGCCTAAAAGGCATCTGTACCGAATCGCGGTGGGTAAAGCCGCCGTTTGTAGTCCTACATGTCTGCCAAACTTCATTGAACGCATTCAACCTACTGCATCTGACAAGGAGGTTCAGGTTGATCTGTCAAGTCAATATGACTTCAGAATACTAAAGTTGGTTTTGCTCAGTTTGCCGCAACTGTGGAAGCAAAGAAAAAAAAGTAAAATATATACATAAAAGGACTTTACGGGCATTGGGGAGAAATTAAACCCTTAATGCATAGTGTAGCTGATCAGTTACATACCTTATTTTTTCGATTATCTCTCTAACTGTTCAACATTTTACCCCAAATTCATTTGTAGCTGCTTCTATACATCGTGTTACACATGCAAGTAGTTCGTCCTAGAAATTATAAATTTAAGAGTGCTACTGAATCAGTTAGACAGTTAGCTGCATTGAGTTACTCCTAACATGTGCGTTTGTTTACTTTGGTATTAAAAAAAATGTTCAAATGTTTGGAAATATTATGGGACGTAACTACGGGGTCATCAGTCCCTAAACTTACAAACTACTTATGAATTACTTACGAACTAGGACGGCACAAATATCCATGCCCGAGGGGGGATTCGAACCCCCGACCGTAGTGGCCGCGCAGAGCGTGACTGAAGCGCCTCACACACCTCGGCCACCGCGGCCGGCTTACTTTGGTATTCCTTCTTTACCATGTAAAAGTATTCAATCAATTACTGTTGCATTATGAGTTACTTTCTTGAAAGATTTGATTATGCTGATGATGATGCTGATTGTTGGTATAGGGCGCTCAACAACGAGGTCATCAGCGCCCGTGCTCAAACTTTGAACGAAAGGAAGAAAAATGGCGCATGTTGGACGGATTTGCGAAATATTAAAGTACACCAACAGCTGTAGGGATAGCTTAAAACAACTTACAAAAGGACTAAAACTGAGGATAAAACATTGACAAATGTATGTGGCCCGGTAAATACTTAAATAGTGACCGAGCCACTCTGATACATATTAAAATCGCACACCCAGTATTTTCGGAAGAAGTCCAGACGTGGTAAAAATCTTAAGACATGATCCACAGACGCCTCATCATCACGTAAAATAGATTTCAGGTCCTGTGAGAGACCCAAATTTGCCCTGGTACCAGAAAATAAAATGCATTCTGTTAAAATATGTCGTATTGACAGTTCTGTACTAAATCTGTCACTCCCGGCGGTTCTTCACTGCGAAAAAGAAAACCATGTATCAGCGGGAAAAGTACAATTCGAAGACGAGTGAGGGCGACTTTCAGCTCGTCGAGGGCGGAAGGATGTACGCCATGGGCGGACTGAGGATTTTACAGCGCGTAGTTTATTATCCGCCACATCCAAACGCTGATCCTCCCACATGAAGGATTTGAGGCATGACAGAGGCATTTACTGCATCGAGCACATCATAGAAGCACTATATAGCTGACCAGCAGTGAACTTTTTGTTTCTTGCAGTGCATAATAATTTTAACGATTTTTTATTCTCAGTATGTACGCACTATACTTAAACGTGGTAGTTTTTATAGCTTCAAATAAAAATTCATGCATTAAAGGGTTAAGAACTGCATAATTGTTGAATAAATACTGCCCACAAAATAGTTCAATTAAGGCAATACAGAATTTGAGTTCCCTAAATGAACAATATTTTCTGTTGAGGCCCCACATACGTTGTAAACTGTAATTCCATTCCTGCGTTTGGATATTCACTGCAGTCTTGCAACAACGTTTATGATTTTTAAGACCCGTAAATTTCCAAAAAGGCTTATAGGAATGAAAACCTGCTATAAACACCTAAAGCATAGAAGGTGGAATAAAAAATGTAAATCAAAAACAAAAAATGTTAGTAGCGGAAATAAAGCATAGTAGAAACGATATCTTCTGTGAGATATTTATTTATTTATTTTTAAATTGATATAACATAAAAATCGAAATATAGTTTTGCTCATATTCAGTTAGTAGCCGGCCGCGGTGGCCGAGGGGACTAAGGCGCTCCAGTCACGGTCTGCACGGCCAGTACAGCCGGGGATTCGAATCCCCCCTCGGGCATGGATATTTGTGCCGTCCTAGTTCGTAAGTAGTTCATAAGTAGTTTGTAAGTTTAGGGACAGATGACCCCGTAGTTAAGTCCCATAGACTATACAAACATTTGAACTTTTTTTTCAGTTAGTAATAAGTAAATCTTTTGCTTACTTAAATTGAATTTAGTGAACTTACAATAGACATCATATAAAAATGAACTGCCATAACGGGGGTCATATTTGTGTGAGGCTGAAAACGGATATGGATCTAGGAATTGGGAATGGAGGATAGCGGAAAAGTTCAGTGTTTGCAGAGCTGGATATTGCACTCATGGAAGAATGGACATATATCCCTCAAGATCCGATTGATACTCTCATACTGTCCTTGGTACTCACCTATGCAACTTCACTGGCCGTTCGAGGTGATCATATACCATATGGTTTTCACTATTATGGTAGTCCCATGGTGTCTCGCTCTTAGTAATCGCCATTAAACCTCAACTAAACAGGTAAGACAGCAAAATATCGTACTATAACACATAAAAATTACAATTGTAACCAATATTTGAATAAAATACGTTACCGTTTGTATATTGTGTATGGTATCTCAGATTATCCCCAAATTGTTTTGAACTGTGTACAGTGTTCGGTTTCAGAATAGCCAGTACCTCTTGAAAGAAAAACATTCATATCTAAAATTAAAATTAAAATATACCGAAAAATTCCTGAAAGGAAATGAAGTTAAGAAAAATTTCTCCATTTTACGAGACAGAATGAATATACATCACACTTGTTGAAAATACGGCGTTGCGCTGTTAACCATTTATTTCGACCTTCTGTTAGTTCATGTCGTCTTTCTCCTACTTATCTTTATCTTGTAAATCTACAAATTTACCCTGTAAATCACTTTTTAGTTCCTAGCATAGGGTTTATTGATCCGGCTCAAAATAATTGTTTATCGTTCCACTATGAACATTAAAATACACAATTTTGTATTTGTTCTACAGGTTTGTTTATTTTGTTAATCGATTTTCGGCTTCTTAGGCCATCATCAGACATTTACTGAAGTTCAATCAAAGAATTTGCGTTGTCAATAAACAATAAATTATCTTCGTTGATGGAGCAGTTACAGTGTATAATAATTTATTTTTCTGTAAGTAACATCTGTTCTTGTTTATCGACAACGCAAGTTGTTTGACTGAACTTCAGTAAATGTCTGATGATGGCCTAAGAAGCCGAAAATCGATTAACAAAGTAAACAAACGTGTATAACAAACACAAAATTGAGTATTTTAATATTCATAATGAATTCGTTCTACCAAGAGGCGACGGAAGAATCAGTTAACATAGCGTTCCATTCTCTAAAAGCACTCGGAAAAAAGGGACAATTTTTTATGCTGGTCTCCCTCTGTAGATGTGTCCTAAAGAAATATGTTCAAATTTGAAGGAGAAAGTTGGTGACAGAAATATCACGAATACACGCCACCGAAAATAATAACTTCTTACTTGTAATGAATTCCATTCTACCCCGTGCATCATTTCCGGGACACTCTCTCCCATATATCGCGATAATAGAAAACAAGTACCCTTTCCTGAACGGTTGCATATCCTTTGTCAGTCACAGTGGGGCTCCCGCAATTCGCAGCAAAATTCTAAAATAAGGTGAACAAGTGAAGTGCAACCAGTTTCTTTCGTGGAACTGCTAATGGAACGTAGCCTTTGCGGTGCCATCTCCACGATATTTCTGTGTGTTCTTTCCTATTAAAATTGTTGGTAATTGTAATTCGTAGATATTTAGTTTACGGATCGTAGATTTGAATGATTTATCCAGTAAATAAAACTCAAGGGATTATTTCAGTTCCCATACGGATTACAAACTGTTCACTATTTTAGGTCAGCTACCATTTTCACATCATGCAGGAATCTAAATCGCTTTGCAGTTGCTTTTGATCTTCTTGCGAGTTAAAACTAACCGATAAACGACAGCATCATCCACGAACAGTTTTAGTGAGCTGTACAGATTGTTTCTTAAATCGTGTGTAAAGACAAGGAGCAGTAGGGATCCTATAACACTTCCATGGGGAACGCCAGGTGTCACTTCAGTTTTACTCGATGATTTTCCGTCGAATACTAAGGACTGTGTTGTTTCTGAGAGGAAATCGCAAATCCAAATGTATAACTGAGGCGATAAGCATTCAGTTTGATTAGAAGATGCTTATGGGGTTGGGTCAAAAGCCTTTCGGAAATCTAGAAATTTGCAATCCATTTGAGATCCCTTGTCGATAGCAGACATCACTTCATGCGGGCGAAGATCTAGATGTGCTAGAACGTTACTTTCAGAGTACGTGTTGATTATGCGTCAATAGGCAGACTCATAGTGATCGAGAAAGAAGATGAGCAACATCCTACGGCAAATCGATATGATTTGCGCTTGCCATTTTGCGAGTCACTCCTTTTACCTTTTTTGGATATTTGAGTGACCTGTGCAACTTTACTGCCTTCAGGAACGGATATTTCGCTGAGCGAACGGTTGCACATGATAGCTGTGTATGGAGTTACTGAACGAGTATATTCTGAGTAGAACATAATTGTTGTATAATCTGGATTGGACGACTTGATTTTGTTAAGTGATTGAAGTTGCTTTACTTCTCCATGGGCACTTGCATCTAATTTAGGTATGCTGGCACATGTTCTTGGATACAATTCCAGAGTGTTTGCTTCGTCTTCTTTGGTGTTGGAATTTCGGAAAGCTATGTTTAGCAATTCTGCTTTAGCAGCTCCGCATCAGTAGCATAACCGTTGCTATTACACAGTGAAGCTTTTGATTTTGTTTTCTGCTAGTATACTTCACACATGACCAAATACAGTACATAAAACCAGATTTTTTTCTTTTAAAATTAAGAGACAGAGTTTCGTTGTGGAGTATTATGTCTCGTATTGAAGTTCGATTTAAATTTCATTTTTCCGTAAAAGGCTGCCAGTCTTGGAGATTTTGTTTATATTAACATTTGTTACGCTGATTTCTTTGCTTCTGTATCGGTGATCTGACTTGTTTTGTGTATCACTGGAGATCAGCTTCATCGTTCCTTAATTTACTTGGTATAAATCTTTCAATTGCAGCCAATATTTTTTTCAATAATTCGCAGTCTCTGTTGCAATATTATTTCTTTGAATATCTCATCTGATCTACCCCAACATTTTTCGAAAGACTGGAACTCTCACACAGGAAAGCGTTAATTGAATATTTTATTACCTTTTTCGAATAGATATATTTTTGTTTAATTTTCGTAGATTTGGTAATTTTGATATTCCGTTTCCTTACAACAGCACTGCGTTGACTAATCCCTAACATTAGGTTTGATAGTCTTCATTAGTTCCGGATTGTTTATTGGCAAAGGATGTTTTCACAACCATTTACTATTCTAGTGGTTTCGTGAACAAACTGCTCGAGATAGTTTTCAGAGATGTCGTTCATTACAATTTCGGAATATGTTTTTTGTTAACATATCGAGGGTAAGTTACCATCAATTACAATTGTATGCATCGGGTACGTTTTTGAAAGTCAAGCTTTCTTTGAACATTTCTGCTATCGAATCGTCTAAGTTAGGAGGTCAATAAAAGGAAGCAGTTATTACTTTATTACTTTATGCCGGTTGCCAGGTGTAACATCTACTCATACTAACTCTCAGCAACTATCTACTTCAATTTCTCTATAGGATAAACAGCTTGTGACAGACAAAAATAATAATAATAATAATAATAATAATAATAATCCACGTCTCAGCCTGTTTTAACCCATTTTAAACAACTTTCATCCTCTCTCTCTCCATCTTCCAATTTACATTTTAGGTAAAAATATAACAAAGTATATATACATGTGGCGTCTGTTCGGAAAGAACAGACGTCACATTCTGATCCTGCAGCTGTTATTATTTAATATTCATAGAATATATGACTTCAACTGCTATTGGGCAAAGCTGAAAATGTGTACCCAGCCGGGATTCGAACCCGGGTCTCCTGCTTTCTAGGCAGTTGCGCTGACCCCTACACTACTGGGGACACAGTGATCACCGCACCTGCAAGGACTACCCATGCACGCCTCCCGTCAGATACAAATTCCCAGCTTCGCCCTGCCCATAGCACTCAAACTCGTAGTTTAACTAATTCCCGTAAGAGTAAGGGCTTCAAACTTTCCCACCCCTCCCCACTAACGATAGGATCATTGCCCGTCACCGGCATATTATATATATATACATGTGGCGTCTGTTCGGAAAGAACACACGTCACATTCTGATCCTGCAGCTGTTATTATTTAATATTCATAGAATATATGACTTCAACTGCTATTGGGCAAAGCTGAAAATGTGTACCCAGCCGGGATTCGAACCCGGGTCTCCTGCTTTCTAGGCAGTTGCGCTGACCCCTACACCACTGGGGACACAGTGATCACCGCACCTGCAAGGACTACCCATGCACGCCTCCCGTCAGATACAAATTCCCAGCTTCGCCCTGCCCATAGCACTCAAACTCGTAGTTTAACTAATTCCCGTAAGAGTAAGGGCTTCAAACTTTCCCACCCCTCCCCACTAACGATAGGATCATTGCCCGTCACCGGCATATTATATATATATACATGTGGCGTCTGTTCGGAAAGAACAGACGTCACATTCTGATCCTGCAGCAGCTGTTATTATTTATTAGTCCTTGCAGGTGCGGTGATCACTGTGTCCCCAGTGGTGTAGGGGTCAGCGCAACTGCCTAGAAAGCAGGAGACCCGGGTTCGAATCCCGGCTGGGTACACATTTTCAGCTTTGCCCAATAGCAGTTGAAGTCATATATGCTATGAATATTATATAACAAAGTCTTTTCCATTAAAAATTACGCTTATCTTGCACCACTCATGACGATCAGTGAAAAAGTGAGAAGACTATTGCGAGGTACTGTCTGCCATGCACCATATTGTCTTTAGGAAAAATACAAATATATGCCAACATTAATTTTAATTGGTAAAATGGAGTGGAAGCCTATGAATCAGCAATATATCGTAATTCATTTTAAGTAAATAAATATTTATTTGTATATTGTACTTATTAGAAAAATGTTCACCATGTATCCGTTCGGGAGTTTATTAGAGCTTTTTGTAAAATGTTGGAGTAAATCGATCAAAAACATTAAGTGATTTTCGGTAACTATGTTAAACAATGACTTGGCTTTTTTAAAAGTGCAGATTGGGTTTCGTCTTTAGATAGTTTCATTAACTTGGGCCCTGCCCAAGACACTACAATGAAAGCGTAGAGCCGCGGTGGAGAAGCCGAGCGGTCTAAAGCGTCTCGCTGCGGAGCGCGCGTTTGCTCGCCGTGGAGGTTCGAGTCCTCCCTGGGAGTGTGTGTGTATGTTGTCCTTAGGTTAGTTTACCTAGGTTTAAGTAGTTTGTAAGCTAAGGACTGATGACCACGCAGTTTGGTCCGATAGATTTACAAACATTTGAACATTTTGAAAGCGTAGAGATGTAATTTCTACGTTGTGTAGCCCAGCGTTAACACGGGCTGGTGATGGATATAGCTTGTCTTGTACAGGCAAGTAAGGAATGGTTAATAGCAGAGTTGTACATCTGTAGTCTGAATCCGACAAGTTGATCATATGAAGGCGCGGTGGAATGGCCGTCTCCTTGGTGCGGTCGCGTGGTTTCCTCTCCGTCAGAGGTTCGAGTCCTCCATCGTGTAGGGTTGTCCTTGGTTTAGTTTAAATAATTTTCAATCAAGCGAAGAAGTGTATTTTAAGTGCTCTGTGACTATGACTGTAATCTACGATATTCAAATTTTATAAGTATACGTCTTAACAACGAAAACGGTTGAAATTTGAATATGCCGGTTTGGTATAACGTAGTGCGACGTCTAGAGACGAGAAAGATGCGTCGTCGCCTCCCCCTAGAACATTCAAGACTTCGCCCTCAGTAGGCAAGGTGATACCTAACATCCTTTACGAAGTCTGAGTTCCGATACTCATTGAATTTCTCGAGCACGGAAAAACTATTAACAGTGACGTGTACTGTGAGACACTCCGTAGTCCATGAAGAGCCAACGGCCTCGGCTGCTCAAGGAGAGAGTGGTTCTGCTCCACGATAATGCGCGTCCACACGTCTCCAGGGTAACACAAATATATAATCCAGGCATTGTATTTCAATAACTACCAATTTTTATTTTAAACTAGCTGTACATCCGGCGTTGTCTGGGTGTTCATGTATTCTACACTCTCGTAGTCCACATCCCCTTCCACCACTCTCTGCATTCATCTCTTTCTCTCGCATCTCTATGTTCGTTTCCACCTTCCCCTCGGCAAAGTTTTCTGCAAGGTACCCTCTGTCACGTACCATATAAACATTTAAGCACCGAGTGATCTTCCTTTTGGTTTAAAGGTCATGTGTGCACAAAGTCAAAAAAGATTGGAGCAAAACTATGCATTGTGTCAAAGTTCGTTAGTTAAGTACCACTCCACCGTGCACCGAACGAAATTTTATGCAGACATGCATTTTGTTTCAAAGGTCAACTGTGCAAAATTTCATCAATATTGGAACAAAACTATAGATCTGTATGCAATAGAAACGCAGGGTCCCATTGAAAAACGCACTTTGTTGTTCTCAAATTTCCAGTTTTATTTCATACAACCCTTGTTCTGAGAAAAAAAAGAAAAAAAAAACCCTGTGAAATCGGTCGAGTCGTTTTCAAGTTATGGCTCGACCAAAGTAGTTAAAGATCCATTTTTGTGTTGCACCGTACAGAACTTTAGGTAGACAGTGACCTTCTTCTTGTTTGGAAGGTCAAGCGTGCGAAATTTAGTGAAGATCGGAATGGAACTGTAGATTTCATGAGTCTGTAGGAGAAGTATGCTCCGCCATGCAACTATCACAAAATCCTTTTTTACTACCTATAAACTACATGCCTGCCAAATTTCAGCTTCATAGGTGAATTACTTTTCGACATTTCGTGTTTAGTCAGTGAGTGAGTGAGTGTCCTTTCGCTTTTATATAAATAGAGATTAGGAAACAAATTGCTTTATTTTGGGTGCATGAGAATTAAGGACCCGGCCGCGGTGGCCTAGGGGACTGAGGCGCTCCAGTCACGGTCTGCACGGCCACTACGGTCGGGGGTTCGAATCCCCCCCTCGTGCATGGATATTTGTGCCGTCCTTAGTATAAGGTAGTTTGTAAGTTTAGGGACTGATGACCCCGTAGTTAAGTCCCATAAGCTTAACAAACATTTGATCATTTTAGAATTAAGGAATACTTGCAGACAAAAATAAACAGTAACATGTAGATCTTAATGTTAACTTTATTTGATACAACGTGATGCCTGATGCGACAGTTTTACGGCATCTACAGCGAAATTTTCGTAAGTGGTAGACTTCTTTTCATTTCATCATTTTATGGGGGGCGGGGTAGGTGCAGTTAGAAAACGCTTCATAAACGTCCAAAATTACATGAAAACTTTGTTTCAGGTCCCTAATTACTCCCATTTACCAATAACTCCCGCATAAATTTGGGTATTCTTACCCAGTGGTGTCTCATTACTGATGACGTCATATCTCCTGAGCTATCTGTCGTGCTCTTTTGTTTTTGGGTCTACAGCGAAATTTTCGTAAGCGGTAGACTTCTTTTCATTTCATCATTTTATGGGGGGCGGGGGAGGTGCAGTTAGAAAACGCTTCATAAACGTCCAAAATTACATGAAAACTTTGTTTCAGGTCCCTAATTACTCCCATTTACCAATAACTCACGCATAAATTTGGGTATTCTTACCCGGTGGTGTCTCATTACTGATGACGTCATATCTCCTGAGCTATCTGTCGTGCTCTTTTGTTTTTGGGTCAGGAACCGCCCTTAGCGTACGGTGAACAGTTCACCAAAGTTTTATTGCAATAAAATGAATGTTTTATGAACGCATTGAGGAGATACAGACAAACACATGTATATAATTTAAAACCTCGAATAAATAATGACATTAGAGGAAATGCCACCATCAGTGGACACTTGGCTCTCTTCTTCCAACACATTCCAAAAACCTTTAGTGTTCCAGAATAGCCATGACTGAAAGTAATAAGACCAATTTTCTTTTAGACATAATGAAAACTATCACAGGAAACACAGAAACTAAAATGTGGCTAGCGGATGTCTTGTCAAACACAAACGAATGTACAGTGCAGAGAGTTTACTGCAAAGTACCGCTATGGTGGGCAACTTACGAAACGAACAGGTCTCCACAAAACATAAGAAACTGCAGCCTTCTAGACTCTATAGTTTCAGACAAAAGTACTGATATGCGAAATGATCGAAAACAAAATTCTCAGCAATGTCAGTGCATGGTTATTTTCAAATATTAATTTAATATAGTAAATAATCTAATATTTCAATCAAACCAAAACCAAATTAAGCATAAACATCCATATTTTCTTAATTTGGATAAAAGTAAAACTCTGAAATTTTGTCATTTTGGGCGATACGACTCCCCTTAACGCGAGACATGTAACGTGGTCACCGGCCAGAGCCAAGGAAGGGCTTACACAAGGGCGCGGGCAAATTTCTAGGAAGAGACATTTAAAGGCACTGTCAAACAGAGAGCGGGAAGCCCGCGCGGGCAGAACGCGCTGTTGTCCGCCACGATCCGCAGCAGTCAGACACAGCGCGGGCAGCTGGTACTGTGCCCGTATAAACATGAACAGTAGTTCAGAAGAGGATGAATTTCTACTTCTCATTTTGCTTGCTTCAAAGAAGCCAAGAAAATAGGTTCATTAAATTAATATGAAACGAGAAAAATATGCTGAATTTCATCGTCTTTGCAAAGAGCTTTGATTGTGTGAAGAAAGTTATTTCAATTATTTTCGAATGTCTCGCTAACTGCATTAGCAGCTACATAGAAAGCATGTACTGATAAAATGTCCAAGAAAAGAGTGGCTCAAGTTATTACTGCTACAAAAAAAAAAAAAAAAAAAAAAAAAAAAAAAAAAAAAAAAATTGTCTCGTTTGGAGTTGTTGATCATGATGACATCTTTGTGGTTTTGATGTGGGCAACTAGAGCAGACTCAGTGACAGTGTTATATTTTAAAACACTACATTTCTCCGCGGACTTATACAAGGAGAAAATATTCTGCCTCGAAAGCCATTGCAGGATATAAGCACTCGTGTGCCTCACGTGTTAATAAGTGATGGTTTAAACCGCAGAAGTATTTAATATATCCCATTTCGAAAGCAACAACCTTGGAAGATCCTCAAAAGACCATTTGCATCTGCAAGAGACGGCATGTAGTGGAAATTCTTGTTGAAAAGTGGCGTGTCTTTTTTAGGGCCAATAGAACTACAAATTGAGGCTGTAAATAAAGATTTGGAAGCAGCGAGCTGTCTACATAATTTCCTCCGCAGCGATGCAATGCAATGCAGCTACCTGCCTACTTAACAAGAGGAGCAGATTGATGGGGTTGGAACACTTGCGCGGAGTGACACTTGCGCGGAGTGACACTTGCGCGGAACCCGGGGCCCTTGGGGCGGCTAATGCCTTTTCCTGGGTACAGGCACACCAAGAAGTCTAGCACTGCTGTTGTCAAGTTTCCGCACTGTCAACATGAAACTCAGTGAAATTGCACAACCCTTTGCAAGCTGAAGAACCATATAGTAACTTGTTCTAACTACATATTAATCCGTTGAGTGTTCCTCCTGTAAACAAAAGGGTATTTTAATAGTGATAATTTTTGGAGAGTTAGTCTCTGCTACTACAAGACTATGACCTCCTAAAAGCATATTATTCAGAACACTAAGCATATCAAGACACATGCGCAAGCAATAAATATATTAGGCATCCTGCACAGATACGTTGATGTAATTGATCGCTATGTAGTTAACCCCACTATCACGCAACTTCCATCTTTTTAAAAATAGCTACTATGCTTTTTAATAGGAGATGCAACCTTAAACCTTCGATTAAAAAACGTTAATAATAAGTCAATGAGTATTTTACATACTTAAAGCGTTTATTCGTAGACCCCAAAACGATTTGGCTGTATTCGAATTACAAATACATCTAAGAAATATATGAAATACGGAATGTGTAAGGGAATGTCACACACCGAAAAATGCTAAAGTAAATTCTATTTTCCATCACTGTCATATAGAACCATTTTTACTCCGAACTTGGCATAAACCAACAGGGAGAAACAAGTTGCAAGACTTCCAGGAAAAATGAAGCGAAATTGGCAGGCAATAGTTGGTTATTAATTACATTGCCTGTTAACTGTATAAATATAAATTACGGAATACGCGGAACTACTGTTCAGTACAGTCAAAAAGGTCTAAGGTAATAGGCAGTGGTTTACAATCAGATATACGTATCACTCTACACTCCTCAAGAAGTCTGCGTGAAGATTTATATTCAGAACATTCAAGAAAAAGGTGTTGAAACTATAAGAAGCAGCTCATTCACTCAGGAAGGGAAAACGTTATGGTGCCCGTAAATTTGAATGGCTGTATCTCTTGTAGTAACATTTAATTTTTGATAAAATGTTAAAATCCAATATACCAGAATTTTGTTTTTCTAAACTCAGTGCCAATTTTTTTTTTTTTTGTCGAAATTTTTGCAGGAAGTATTCTTGACGTGATTTCATACTTCTATGCATTAATATTATCAAACATGTAATTTGTGTCACAAATTGCGCGGCCGGTCCGGTCGGAGGTTTGAGTCCTTCCTCGGACATAGGTATGTTTGTTTGTACTTTGCCTAAGTTATTTTAAGTAAGATTAAGTAGTGTGTAAGACTAGCGACCAATGATCTAAGTAGTTTGGCCGCATAAGACTACACATATACACGTAATTTATTTATTTCATAACCAAATTTAAGTCCTAATAATTAAAGAAACTTAAAAGAGAAATTTGAAGTAAACACTGAAAACAAATGATTGATATTTCTCATAAGATGAATGCACACAACCGTTTACTTATGTCTTGTGAATGTACCTACAAATTCTGCCATATGAAAATTGTAGTGTGAGTCCCAAATATGTTTTTTTCTGTAATAAGATTAAAAACATATTAAAAATTCAGAACTCCAAAATCAGTGAAGTTTTGGACTTTAAACGTTTTGTGTTGCTTCATCTTTACATAGTAGACATGATTTTAAAATTTGGTTGCTATCGCCAAAGTAGACGAAACGTTAAATTTTTTGGTGTAATCTTCGCCGTGTAGACTGTATGTTGTAGAAGTCTACGTCGAACCTAATCATACCTCGTGGAGAGCACGTTGTTTGCACTTCTCCTGCGTTTCCAGTCGGCTGTGCTGTGCTACGTAACGACATCGTACCGTTCCACTTTACCGAGAGCTATATATGTATTGGTGTGATGTCTGTTCTTTCGAAATAAGACAACACACCAATATATGTATCATTTAGACGCAAAGATTCTGGGTTCTGTTTTCATCGCTAACGCGATTAACAACGTTAGACCTCGTGTGTAAACAAAATGTTCAAATGTTTGTATAGTCTATGGGACTTAACTACGGGGTCATCAGTCCCTAAACTTACAAACGACTTATGAATTACTTACGAACTAGGACGGCACAAATATCCAGGCCCGAGGGGGGTATTCGAACTCCCGACCGTAGTGGCCGTGCAGACCGTGACTGGAGCGCCTTAGTCTCCTCGGCCACCGCGGCCGGCGTGTGTAAACACTTAAAGGTTATGAGTGCCACTGGAAAAATGCATAAGTAACACCTGTTGTTTGAGACTTGAAGATGACCTGAAATTAGCCGAAATCGATATCTCATAATAAACATAAGGTGTAGCTGTCTATATTTCATAATGCTATTCCTAACATATTTAAAAGCTGCTCAAAACCACCTACAAAAAACCTTTATAATGAGATTGTATATAATTCCACGATCAAATTGTGTTTTAGTTATTTGTAGTACTACACCCAAAGATCTGCCCTTGCTTTTAGTGCCTTGATCAGCTGTTTATATTTTGAGGTATTACTAGGGACAGGAAAAATTCGCATTTGCGATAAATGCGAATATATATGCCAATTCTGACTCAAAATGCAGTAAATCCGAAATTGTAGTTAGCAACGGTTGCGCTCAATTCCGATTTTATCACATTCCTCTTCACATGGTGCTGTATTGTAAATCGAGTGATATTTGTATGACGTGTTATCTCCCTGTTGAATGAGGATGTGATATCTCCGGGCCGTTACTACTGCTCCACCTCGCTCGGTGGGTCTTTCCCTGAATACGGCACAGGTAGCGGCTGGAGGGCGAGGAGTAGGGGTGGTGTATCCCTACTTCTGTAACACCCTGTTCACTACCTGCAGTGTCCGGGTCTCCGCGCAAGTGTCTACACATTCCCTTTCCGCGCAAGTGTCACTCCTAGCAAGTGTCACAAACTCCAGATTGATAACCTACAGGCTAATACATTTTCGAATATGCTAAGACTAAAACAGAAACAAATTACTTGCGTATTTTGTCAATAACCAGTAACAAGGTATTGGCATCAAGTTGTATGTACAGTTGGCAGCCAACAATTACCTTCTGCACCATCTCCGTTGATGTTTGTCCAACCACATCGTTTTTCTTACGTTTTTTAACTGTCTTTTGTACAACACAGCCAGAAATGTACTGTAATTTTCAATATTTCGCTTAATTCATTTTCATGTAATAGTTTGGATTAGAAAAGTAGGTATACATTGGTTTGTAATTATGAAAAATAATACCTGTTTTATTCAGATTTCTCATATCTCCTTGCAACTGTCTGTCTTCTTAGACGCATTTTTATATTTTGGGTCACGTATGACATAGAGGAATGGCTTTGGACGCACCAAATCGATCAGTTTGTCAGTCGGGGGGTGGGGGGGGGGGCTCGAATCCCCCCTCGGGAATGGATATTTGTGCCGTCCTTAGTATTAGCTAGTTCGTAATTAGTTTGTAAGTTTAGGGACTGATGACCCCGTAGTTAAGTCCCATAAGTTACACAAACATTTGAACATTTAGTTTGTCTGTTTTCCGCCACACTGCGGTCTCTGTAGAAAATCACAGCCTGCCCGCTGCACGCGGCGGGCAGCGCGTGCGACCGCTCCCAGTTTGACTGAGGCGGTAAGTTCCAATGCAACACAATGCCCGCGCGGGCTGCCTGCTCTCTGTTTGACAGAATGTTTAGACGGCACGAGGCGCTGAGGGTGAGCCACAGTGAGACGAGAGGCCGCCATTACTGAATGGACAGGCGGCCGGACGTGGCACGCGACGCCACACAGTGGTGCGCGCCTAATGAATGGAGTGGGGCGGCCTTTGGGGAGAGGCAGACAGCGTGGCGCCAACCGCAGCGGCTGCTACCTGGCAACGACCCAGCACAGGCGCGGACCCACGTAAACACGCGTCCGGCTATAGTGAACGGCTCCCCGCCGCTAGCAGTGAACGGCTCCCCGCTCGGCCGCTTAACTCGCAGCGGTCGGACCGCGCCCGCTGCAACGGCGCGATGGCAGCTGGTGGCGGCCACAGTGCGCAGCCAACCGCGCCAATACATGACCAAAATTAATTTTCCATTTTCTTGCTGAAAAATATTGCATTTGTATGAAACGAAGCTACATCGCACTCCGGTGTCAGTTTTTTGATAAAAATTCTCCTTCTGCTGAAAAAAAAAAAAAAAAAAAAAAAAACACCTCTCCCGGTTTTGTGCGTTTTCCTTGACGTATGATACTTCTCACTCGATTCAGAGGAAACTAATTGTCGTACCTCACTGAGTTTTGCACATCTTGCAGGCTAACATAACAGCTTCATAACGAAGTGTCTGTTTTCCCGGTATTCGCCTTAGATATTACGATACTTAATTTCCAATTAACCTATCGCATAACATTTGAAGCTTTTACAGTGAAAAATATAGTCGCTGACTACTTTTCGTTTGATTAACTTTGGGTTATACATTACTGAGTACGAAATGTAGCCAACATTGTGAAATTGTTTTTAAACTTTAATAGAAAGCGATACATCGCTCCAGTATAGCGAACTGGATGTTGAAATTTGAGGGCGCTAGCGCCGCGCGCTCTCCTTCGGCGCGCCATGTGCACAACTACTGAGCGTCTAGCTTGCAGCTCAGACAGTCAACCTTCGTAACAAAGCACATGCCCGAACCAACAGAAAATGACTTTAAAAAATAGCAAAATTTAGCTGGGACAGATGCCAGTTCTCTAACTCGTTTTAAAATATTGGTGGCGTACAAGTTCGGATAAAAAAATAGAAAAAAATAAAAAAAATAAAGTAAATCTAGTTCTATGTCTTAAAGTTACAAATATTGGATTGCTAGCTGTCACTGATGGAAAATTACAAGTTCATAATGGGGACAGTAGGGGTCTAAGGAAAAGAGAATGCTAGTGTTTTTTGTTGAATGCCCCTTCCGACATGCAATAGAAATGGGAAGACTAAAATTACCAGAAGAATTTTTGACAGGATCCATTAGCAAGCGTGTAAATGTTATCCAAAGCGCTGTAGCATTTTTCCTCTGAATCAATATTTAATTAGACTTTCTCCACAAAATATAACAGCGGGGGGACATTAAAGATGCTTTCAATGGCACTGTTAAGTTGGAATATGCAGTTCGTAAGTGCAGCTTAAGTGCATCTTCTTTCTAGTTGCGTTTAATGCAAGTAAATAAGAGGTGCTATAATGTAACTGCTGTTATAACTTGGCACCATCCACGGATGATGATGACGAAAAAAAATGTTTTGATCGCAAATTGCATAAAACGCAAAACTGGATTCTCTAGTTGCTGGCATGGGGTAGTAACTGTTAGATCACGATAGGGAAAAAGTTGCAACTTATGTCCTGTAACCTCAATATACATACAAAGTAACTCTATAAGGCTTTCTATAGTCCACGGTGTGGCTGATACAGCAACCAGTCAAATTTTAATTTCAAGTAAAAACAGTCTTGGTTGCAAAGTGGTTTTATTAATTACCAATGACGCGTTTTGCCCTCACAGCAGGGTATCATCACATTATCTGCATGACAAACGTTACGTAAATTGACATAAAAGTTTTCTGGGTATGGTACCGCGTCATGATGTAAGGCTATTACTTAAATAACCAACGTTTCGGCCAACGTTACAGTGGCCTTTATCTGGGTAACTCTGGGTAAATTGCTACAACAGCCCCTGTTTCACTACTTTAAATGTTGTAGTAATTCTTGTGTAATATTTGTCATGCAGGTAAGATGATGCCCTGCTGTGAGGGCAGAACGCGTCATTGGTAACTAATAGCACCACTTAGCAAATAAGACTGTTTTTACTTGAAATTACCCTGTAACTGACAGTGTACCGTCTGTCACAGTGTATGTATTTTGAGATTATAGTAGGACAGCCGTTACAATTATGTCACTGCCAGGGTTCCCAATCACATACCGACATATTATACTGTTCACGAACAAAAAATTTTTTTGTTAAATTGACATGGTATGGCAGCGAAGTAAATAAGAATGAAGTAGACTCGTGTTAGTGACTCACAAAAAAGCCAATTTCACGTGAAACCTTTAGCAAAGAAGTAACCATTTCATATTCTGAGCTAAATAACCTTACACGTAAATTATCTTGAATGTCTAGTTGTTTGCTACATTAAAGTACTGGTATTCTTGCACCAATATGAACAACAAGATGCAATTAAAAACATTGCAAAACCGGTTGTGCGAGTCTACAAAAGTTCAATAAAATTCAGCTACAGTGAATTAACGGCCTTTCATTGAACACTTTTGAGATAAACGCGTCTTTATCAGCTCCCATTAAACACGACGCGCAGCGCACAGCGTTGAAACCTCGGAACCCGCGAGCTGAGAGCGACACAAGAAACATAAATTCTTTCTTGAACGCGCCTGTGAAAGCGATGTGAGCGAGCTGAGGCGGCCGCGCGGGTGCACTATAGCCACCCCAATGGGATCACCCACTGGGATTTCCAACCGCCTCCCTGCCGGCGAGAAGCAGGAAGCGTGGAGCGGCTCACTGTGGCCGTAGCCTAAAACAGACAGCCGCGAAACTCAGTAGGGAAAGAAATACAACCGTTTGACAGCTGAAGCGATACTAGCGCTCCAAGCGGCTGGTAGCAAGATCAGTAGCAGAAAATATCAATACCGAAACGAAAGATTTATTATTTACTAGCTTAAAAAACGGCGTTGCCCGGGTATTTATTTATTTATTCCTGCTATTTTTCAGGTATATATTCTATTTTATAAGGGCTGTAAGTCTGTAAAAGTTCTTGGGAATACAATTAGTAGTAAAGAAGTAATAGATTAAAACTTGGTGCGTGATTTTGCGGTTTTCTACGAACGTTACCGTTTATGTGCTCATATCCCGTGAACTATGTCTCATACTGTCATACAATTTAGAAGGTACACTCAAGTATACGCGCGTATACTGTCTATAAAATTTTCTGCGGCTACAGTTTGTAGTGTATGAATTATAAATTGTAACATCATACGAATGCCGTAGTTTTAGTCCATGAACAGCGGAACTTTACTATTTATGTGCTCATATCTCATGAATTATGTGTCGTACTGTGATGCAATTTAGATCGTACATTCAACTATATGTGTGTATACTGTCTGTAAAATTTTCTGCGGCTACAATTTGTAGTGTACAAATTATAAATTGTAATGTCATACCTAATGCCTTAGTTTACTCCATAAACAGCGGAAAAGTAATAAGCAAGAAACTTTTTTCCTTTCATCATTCTGCTATGGGTGTCAGCGAGAAAATGTTTAATAGAGGTTTGAAATTATGTTTAAAGTTTGTTGCAGGTCGTTAAGTACTCTTATTCTCATATAGCGTATTTACAAAGTCTCGCCGCATTATGTGGCAGTACTCTGCGATTCCTATTGTTTACGACGTTATATATCCTAAATCATGTGTCGTATGTGGTTCGTACTCGTACAGCAATTGTTATGTCACGTAAGGAATATGTGTACCAAATTTGGTTGAAATCAGTCCAGTGGTTTAGGAGAAATTGAGCAGCATTGTCGCTAAATGCAGCAGTTTTAGACACATTTCATTGTTTATAACGTCATATCTCGTGAACTATATATCGTATGTGATTCTTACATTTACGGCGACCTTCCTCATGGACTGAAGCTTACAAAATTTCATAAAGATTGGTAGAAAACTGTAGATTTGTATGCAACACGTACAAATATACGGACACTCTGCTTTATATATTAGATTATTGCTGTTGTTTATTTATTTCCTAGGCATTAAACTCGGTACTGTATTTCGTGACACAAATACGAAAACATTATTAAACGAAAATTCCGTTTCCTGTTGATGTCAGTTTGTAATAATAACATGCCAGTGCATTGTAATACATACGGCTCGCACTAGCACAGTCGTAATCATAACATCCAAAAACGAATTAAGACAAGAAGCGAAGTGTAACCTGGCGTGTTGAAGTTAAAAAGCAACTGATTTATATATATATATATATATATATATATATATATATATATATATATATATATATATAATGTACTGGTACGTAGTTACACGTTCCACGTGTATCTTTTCTGCAAATTTTGAACATCTTAATACATTTGATACTGGTACTAGACAAGATTTTTACATTCTTAGAGACTAAGTGTTACGTCTATAAAAGCCCTTTTCGCTTTATTCTTGCTCAGATGGTTTGCATGTGCCGTTCCTGTCATGTTCTCGTCGTACCTACTCCCCAGGAATGTAAGGGTACTGTAAATCTTTAAGAATCTTTTCCTGCTAAAATCTCAGTTTGTCTGTACACGTTAAACTACAGTTAGTTACGTTTTATTTTAGATTTTGTACAAACAAATCCCTGTTAACTTTCGACTATCATTGCTGCATCACCAATAGTAGACTACTGTGTAAACATTTATTTTGACTCCCACAAACCTATCAGTAGACTATCAAAATTAACTTTGAAGAAAAATACTTAGTTACCTCTCTCTCTCTCTCTCTCTGTTACAGATACCATACACCATTAAAATTTAACATACTTTATTTTATCCTACATTGTAAGAGCTTTCATATTTGAGAAAATGTACATTTTCTTAGTTTTCCTCTAACTACAATTTATCCCGCCGCAATAAGCTCCGAAATTCAGTCCCATTTTAAACGTGTAGTTCGACTCCATGTCTAAAGGTTAGTCTACACGACGACACTAGGTTTCGACACTCGTTGCATGAAATGAATTTCGTGCAACTGGTTTCGATACTATACACTACAGTTTCGTTGATTTGTGAGTGCCGTAGTTGCCGTAGAATGAAAGTTTTCGTAAGAGTTGAAGCGGAGCTATTGCTTCTGTGTGTGAAGTCACAGCATAAGACTAAACATGAAGAGAACAATTAACGTATTTGGGTTCATGACTAGATTAAAAAAGAAGTGTGCCGGTTGCTCAGCGACCTTCCTGAAATAAATTGTTATTTTAATCACTTTATAATGTCACCAGAGCAGTTTAGTTTCCTTTTAAACACAGTTAGCAAAGCAATAAAGAAACATGATACTGTTATGCTTGAAGCATTGTTACCAGAACTGAAATTACAAATTGCATTACGTTTCTTGTCAAGCAGATATTCGTATCTACAGTACCTGTGCCGTGTTCCAAAATCCACAGTTGCCATAGTTCGTTTGTATAGGTATTTCGAATTGAATGTATTTTAGTCTGCAATTCACTAATCGTCAACCCATCACTATTTAAATCACGAATAATTGCTTCAAGAGCACTAACACACCGCTGTTTAGTTCTGAAATTTTCAACATTAAAATCCCACATACACCTAAGCAGCGCATATAGGTTCAAAAAATTATTTCTTCCGTCCCCCCCTTCATGTTGTATTTTGTTCTGTTTTGGTAATAACCTAACCTAAAAACACACCAATCAGTTTTCGCCAAAGTTGGAAGGTGCCGAAACTGTTTAGTTTCGCCAACGAGGTGCGCAAACGCCTGGCCAGTAGCACAGTTTGCTGCTGTGGAGTAGCCGAGCGGTCTAAAGCGTCTCGCTGCGGAGCGCGCGATTGCTCGCCGTGGAGGTTCGAGTCCTCCCTGGGGCATGGGTGTGTGTGTTGTCCTTAGGTTAGTTAACCTAGGTTTAAGTAGTTTGTAAGCTACGGACTGATGACCACGCAGTTTGGTCCGATACATTTACAAACATTTGAACATTTTTGAGTACGCAGTTTCATGAAACGTAGTGTCGTCGGGTAGATTAGCCTTAATCCACAATGGCTTCTCTCCTCTCGGTATGTTCTTACGACCCGCCGCTTGGCAGCGCTGCAGTCACCAGATTGCAGAAAACTACCGGGAGTTTCGTGACTATGTTAGACCCTGGCGAGACTGAGCGGGCAGCGTACTCCACGCGGAGAGCCGCGGGGGTCACGTGCTACCACTGCAAGCGCAGTCTAACAGTGGCGACACACACTGCTGTGAAAACTGTTACCGTCTGACATTTGGAGCGACACTAGCGCTCCAAGCGGTCGTAAAGCCGGCTGTCCCTACACGCCGTATACGACGCATTAGTAATGCCCGCTTGTAATTACCTTTCTGTGTGGTTTGCTAAATATTGTATATATTCTTGCAATCCAAGCTTTATTTAAGTATCTTGGCACATGACTGAGCCTAAAAGAAACGTAAACCGAACAAAAACTCGTTGTGAAATGACACAAACTGCAATATATTACGAAGTAATTCTTTACACATTGCTTGCAGCCAACCTTGCTGATAGTGATAGATAAACATAGTATTTTTTTTTCCAGACAAGCCTATAATTGAACTTCCAAGGGACAGTTAAATATCAATAAATGTAAATGTAGCAAAAACTGACGCTAATTGCAACATATTTATGACGAAATTCTTCAGACATCGCACCTTACTTTGCTGGTAAACACAGTATTTCGCACATGAGAAGGATGTAATTAGCCTTCCCGGTCTTAAAAGGGGCGAAAAAAAGTTCTTCCTCCTTATATATATATATATATATATATATATATATATATATATATATAGTTATGAGAACACACACTGGCAATGAAATTTTCGCCTAATATAAATTTTCTACGAGATTATTTCAAATATTTGTTATTTTAAGCTAATACGTCGATTACGCGGCAGTTGTTAATTGGATGATCCTCAGTCATTATCACAGTCTGTCATTATATGTTTAATAGAAGATGGAGGAGAGGGAGGGGGCGGGGCGACAATCGTCTGGAAAATAAGACGGCGCTGTGGTTTCAGGTTCAAATGTTTGTTAAGCTTATGGGACTTAACTACGGGGTCATCAGTCCCTAAACTTACAAACTACTTATGAACTACTTACAAACTAGGACGGCACAAATATCCATGCCCGAGGGGGGATTCGAACCCCCGACCGTAGTGGCTCTGCTGACCGTGACTGGAGCGCCTCAGTCACCTCGGCCACCGCGGCCGGGCGGTTTCAGGTAAATGGGTTTATGTGTTAGACTGTGGTTTCCATTAGATAAAACAAAAAACATATTTAACCTTTCAATCATAAATAACGCGCACACTGAACACTTCTTTTCCGTACATTTGCCTCCGTAGTAAATTATTTTCGAATTCCTACACAGAAATGCTCACCAGTAACAACAACCAACACACGTCTCGTAAACGATACAGAATAACGTGACTTTACGTCCGCAAGGAGCGCTGCAGTCGCCTAGTATAACAAAAATCAGCGGTAGTGTCGCGACTGTATATATTAGACTGTGCCTCTACTGCAAGCGGTGCCACGCCCCCTGAGCTCCTGTGGGCTACGCAGCGCCGCTACATGTGCTGCCACGCACCTCTCTGTGCTTCTTAAGCCCTTTTTAAACGACGAACGAAGGTGAAAAAGATAGATAATAGTCTTCTGAAGAGCTCCTAGCGTACTAGCCCTGAACTACAATAATAATTAATACTGGAATTGAGGAAACAACGCTAAATGTTATTGACGGCCAAAGAAAAAATGTTCAAATGTTTGTATAGCTTATGGGACTTAACTACGGGGTCATCAGTCCCTAAACTTACAAACTACTTATGAACTACTTACGAACTAGGACGGCACAAATATCCATGCCCGAGGGGGGATTCGAACTCCCGACCGTAGTGGCCGTGCAGACCGTGACTGGAGCGCATCAGTCCCCTCGGCCACCGCGGCAGGCCGGCCAAAGAAAACCTTGCAGTCGATGTTTTTGGTCAACTTAGTGTGGTAAAGTTCTGGGTAGTGAAACAACATTTCAAAACATTCACATTTATTTTCAAGCGAAAAAAATAAACTTATGAACACATCAAGCAATTTTTATAAGAGCGTAAACAGAACTTCTTTACTTTATCTACTACGATTTGCCCAATGACATTGTTAATAACGTTATGCACCACTGAATTTTTGTCTTTCATTTGGACTGACTTTTTCATTTAAAATGCTATTTAATGAAAATTGCATCATCAAATTACAATCTCATTCAAATAAACAATTGGTTTCAGTCTTTTCTGTTACGATATTGCAAATCATAAACCATTTTTCGGTTTCAGATGTACGACCTCGCTTTTCGGTGGACAATAATTGAGATAAATATTTAAGTCGTCGTGAAACATTTGCAATTTACCGCTAAACCAAAGTATAATAATAAACTAAAGATTAATAAGACAAGTTTGCGTGCAAACCGTGTAATTGTCGACTACAGTATGAAAATCGCGTGACGAAAATAGGTTAACTTCCGTTGTCAGCAGACGACCGTTCAATCAAAACAATCTTCTTGAGAAAGTTTAACGTGACGTTGACGTTAGGTGACGGACAGTGTGAATGCCGTCATTAGAAATACGTTTTGTAATACATTCTGATCATAAACTTCGACATAACGCCTAATATACGCAAATACGAAGGAAAATGGCGGACTAACTGGAGCGGCGACGGCATCAGACAACTGCTAGCTCGCGCATGCGCACTGAACCCACTAGTACCGAATTTACAACTCGCCCTATTTCTTTATCGCTATAATTATCGCGCTTCGATACTAGCGCGATCACACTAGTGCAGCCGTTCAAACGACTGACGGCCGCCATTAACGCAACTTGTTAGCAATTTATTACAAGTTCGTTGATCGTTTAAAACGGGCTTTAGGGATACGCACTGACGCCACACGAGCTGCCACGCCCTCTATGAGCTCCACGTGGTTCGCGACGCCGCACAGTGGTCTGAAAGCTCTGAAAAGCTGGCCAAAAGTTTGAAAATGTAAATCATAATTATGGGTTTAGTCCCATACAATCATGTTTAGAGAACAGAGGGCAGCACTATTTATTATGTCACAGGGAGCAGAAGCTACCTTTGATACTGAAGATAGTAGTTCAAAGTGTGGTTCTAGGCGAGTATCAGTTGATGTGCCCCCCCCCCCCCCCCCCTTAAAACGCAGTCTTGTCAGACCTGGGTTTCAAACCTAAACATGTTGTCGCTATTATCCGTACGAAACAAGAACGTACAAATTGTTAGAAATCTTCGGGTTAGCGTACAGAGATAAAGCTCTCCCAGTGTAATTGTGCTATAAAGGGCGTTTACTAAGTCACAAACTGCTGTGTATATGGGCCACAGACTGACTAATGTGCTGCATTAAGGAAAAAGAAAGGTATATTGTACTCCATCTGATCGTTGCGTCCTCACTTAAGTCCCTGACAGCACAAAGTGGGAAGCAGACTGACACTGCGGTTCGCTGACTAAAACATTGCTCGGATAATGGCCTTGTCCACCTACGCCACCCTCGCATCGCCTGTCAGCGCGTCCGTTGTAGAACAGGTAGCAGTCCTTAGTTGTCCACACGTGTCGGCCGGTTAGTGCCAACCAATGTTCAGGGCCGAACTGGTATTGGACACACCACCTAAAAGCATGGCGAAGTGTTACCGACAAGATTACCTAATACGGTACATCATTTACAAGGTGTCAGTGACCGACAGGCACAACAGCACGATACGTTCAGCTAATACATACGATTCATAGTGTTTGTTTATTCTAGTTGCTTATAATCTTTGGATTAACGAAACATGTGTATGTCTTGCATACCACGAAAAAATTATTTTAAAAAATTTACGGTTACGCAGCAAGGTATGACATTCGACTTTGGACGATATTTCGGCAGAAACACATCCGCCATTCGCAACGTAATACTGGCGTGAGGAACAAAAACGTTTAAAATCTTGGTTCTCCATTGCAACAGAAAGACAAATATTAAAATCAACAGCACCATCAATAATAAACATTAGTTTTCTGTTTTTGGACAAGAGAGCCAGCAAGATTCCATCAATCCCTATTCAACAGGTTATCCCTTTTATTTAAATCGCTTCCTTAATAACACAGTAGCTGGAAGTGCAAGCCAAAATATACCTTTTGTCGTGTTCCATAGGGTGACCAGTGTCCAAGTCACGTTCGGCAACAGCAGACTTGTTAGACTGTTGCAAACGTGTGTCACGTTTATAATCAATACATCGTTCCACGACAGTCCTAATTGTGAAGCCTTAACTTTTCCCGGCGTAATGAAATTTCAAACAAGTTACGGGTTTGGTGCCGGGTGACGTGGAACACACCCTGTCATTCTCAAGGCACACCTGCACTCAATCCAGCAATGAGCAAGTGAATGTAATATCTCGGTATGCAACGGAAAATAACACAACATAGTACAAGTCACTACAGAGTCAACACAACCAAAGGTGATCAAATATTAAAAAATATCGATAGTGACTATTAATCAACAGCTGACGCAACATTAATTCTGTCCCACTATTTTTTGACGAGAGACAGTGCCGGATTCCAAGCAGAACTTAAACAAAACCTGCCATCTCTGTTTATAAGGTCGCTTGCTTGTTTCATTTCAACAGCTTCTTTGATAACACTATCCCAATAGGCGGAAGTGCATGCCAAAATCTCTGTGTCGTTGTATTCCATAGGATGACGGGTGCCAAGACAGTGTTCTGCTACATCCGATTTGTTTGGCTGTTGTAAGCATGTGTAACTTTTGTGTTCAATACACCGGTCTACCACAGTCCTGATAGTTTCAGCAGTATATGAAATACCGCAACAGACACCAAACTTTTGCAAACCAAGACCATCCTTTATGGACGCCAACAGGACTTTTATCATATTTCCGCAAGATATGTCCAATCTTGTTGAAAACGCTTCCTGGGTAAGGCAAAAAGGCCATGGGTTTAGGTGCCACTTCATTACTGTCGTCATACCCGTTTCACGGCGGTCTTATATCGCCAAGCACGTTTCATCTGCATCTCACTATAACCATTTTGACGAAAGGGACCTCGAGATGAGACAACTCAGGTGACAAACTTTCAGGGTCTGAAATGACCTGTGCCCAGTGAACTAAGGTACGAAGTGCTCCTTCATGCTTAGGTGGATGGTGACAGCAATCAGTTCGCAGATACGAATCAGTGTGAGTAGGCTTCCTATAAACAGCATGTCCCAGTGTACCGTCAACCTTCCTTCTGACCAACACATTAAGGAAGGGGAGGGAGCAATACTTTTCCACCTCCTTAATGAACTGAATATTCTGGTGTAATGAATTTAGATTACCAAAAAGCGTTTAAATTTTCACAACCTTGTTTACTCTTTGCAAACCGAAGTAACAAATTTGTTTGCACATTGCTTCCTTGAGTGTATTTGTGCCTTGAGAGTATCCTTCTGTCGAAAAATCGGCGATGGTCAACGACTTCACCCGGCAGCATACCAAGTTGTTTGAGACAGTGCTAATTGTTTGAACAATATCCCATGCAACTGTGGCATGTCATATATTGCTCGAGGACGAATGTATTGGGTATAAACGTCTCACACGTTTACAACAAGCTAACAAGTTTCTCGCTGTCTGCGTTAGAGTGTGGTGAGACGTAGTGGCCACTTGGATGCACCTGGAATATATGTTGTCCATACTTACGCATTATCATAGCAAAGACACAAAACCAACACCGAAGACAGTAGTACAAGTTTATATGCTAACTAGCTGTGCCGATGATGAGGACGTTGAAGAAATGTATGAGGAGATGAAAGAAATTATTCAGAAACTTAAGGGAAATGAAAACTTAATTGTGATGGGGGACTGGAAGTCAGTAGTAGGAAAAGGAAGAGAAGGAAATGTTGTAGGAGAATATGGACTGGGAAAAAGAAATGAAAGTGGAGATCGCTTGGTAGAATTTTGTGCAGGGCACAATTTAATGATCACCAACACCTGGTGTAAACATCATGAAAGAAGGCTGTATGCGTGGAAGAGACCAGGAGACATTGGAGTGTACCATATTGACTTTATAATGGTAAGCAATAGATTTAGGAACCAAGTTTTAAACTGTTAAGATATACCTAGGGCCAAATATACACTCTGACCATAACTTATTGGTAACGAACTGTAGATTAAAACTTAAGAGACTGCAGAAAGGTAGAAAAGTTATGAGATGGAACCTAGACAAACTGAAGGAACCAGAGGAGGTTGAGGGTTTCCGTGGGAGCTTTAGGCAAGGATTGGCTGAAACAGAGGAAAGTAATACCGTAGAAGAAGAATAGGTATCTCTGAGAGAAAGTGAAAGCAGCAGAGGATCATGTAGGCACAAGGACAAGGCCTAATAGAAATCCCTAGTTAACACAGGATATACTGTACTTAAATGAAGAAAGGAGAAAATATAAAAATGCATCAAGTGTAGCAGACAAAAGGGGTAAAAACGTCTGAAAAATGATATTGACAGGAAGTGCAGACAGGCTAAGCAGGAGTGGCTAGAGGACAAATACAGAACCATAGAAGAATGTATAACCAGGGGAAAGATAGATACCACCTACAGGAAAATAAAAGAGATATTTGGAGACATGAAAAGCAGCTATATGAATATCAAGAACTCAAAGTGAAAACCAGTACTAAGCAAAAAGGGGAAAGCTGAAATGTGGAAGGAATATATAGAGGGCCTGTACAAAGGAAATAAACTTCAAGGTCTTATTCTAAATTGGAAAAGGAAGCAAGTGCAGACAAGTGTGAAAATTACAGGACTATCAGTTTAATAAGTCATAGTTGCAAAATACTAACACGAATTATTTACAGACGAATGGAAAAACTTATGGAAACCAAACTTGGAGAAGATCAGTTTGGGTTTAGGGGAATTTAGGAACACGGGTGGCAATACTCACATTACGACTTATCTTAGAAGATAGGTTAAGGAAACGGTAACCTACATTTTTAGCGTATGTCGATTTGGAGAAAGCTTTTGACAATGGCGACTGGACTACACTCTTTCAAATTCTGAAGGTATCAGGGGTAAAATTTAGGGAGTGAAGAGTTATATTCAACTTTCACAAAAACCAGACAACGGTTATTAGAGTCGAAGGGTATAAAAGGGACACAGAAGTTGGGAAGGGAATAAGGTTTGTACCCTTTCCCTAATGTTGTTCAATCTGTGCAGTAAGCAAGCGGTGAAGAAATGCGAGGAGAAATTTGGAGAGGGATAAGAAATAAAAACTTTGTGGTTTGCTGATGACATACTAATTCTGTCAGAGTTCGCAAAGGACCTGGAAGTGCAATTGAATGGAATGTACAGTGTCTTGAAATGAGGGTATATGAAGAACATCAACAAGAGTAAAACAAGTATAACTGAATGTAGCGTCAGAAAGGCGATGCTGAAGGAATTAGATTATCTAATGAGACAATAAAAGTAGTTGATGAGTTTTGTTATTTGGGTAGCAAGATAACTTTTTATGACCGAAGTAAAGAAGATATAAAATGCAGAATGGCTATTGGAAAAAAGCGTTTTTGAAGAATCGAAATTTGTTGACATCCAATATTAATTTAATTGTTAGGAAGTCCTTTCTGAAAGCATTTGTCTGGAGTGTAATATTATGTGGGAGTGAAACGTGGACGATAAGAAGTTCAGGCAAAAAGTTAATAGAATCTTTTGAAATGTGGTGCTACAAGCGAATGATGAATAGTAGGTTGGTAGATCACGTAATTAATGAGAAGGTGCTTAACGGAACTGGGGAGAAAAGGAGTTTCTGGCATATCCTGACTAAGAGAAGGAATAGGTTGGTGGGACACAGGAATCGTCAACTTAGCATTAGAGTGTGGGGTAAAAATCTTAAAGGGACACCGAGGAACAGTTTCAAGAGGATGTAGGTTGCCGTTCTCAGATGAAGAGACTTGTAAAGGGCAGGGTAGCGTGGAGAGCTGCATCAATCCAGCCTGCGGACTGAAGACTAGAACAACAACAACTTACAATTTTATTAATGCCTTTCGCGTTTAGACATTCCTATATTTTCGAGGGAAAATTTATTTTTTAGCTAGGCTTCGCTTTAGAAAATGACGGAATGTCAAAACGCTTAAGGCATTAATATAGTTCTAAGTATGGACAAGGGAGTTTCATTATTTCCAAGTGAACCTAACAAGTCTGCTGTTGCCCAATACTGCATGTACACAAGTCACCCGCTGGGATATGACAGAACGAATATTTCGGCACGTACTTCCGGCTATTGGGATTGTGTTGAGATTTGACAATATTTTCGCATCCTCTCATTAACTACATTCGGCTACGTGGGGTTTCCTACTAGGGTGACACAGGTAGCTTAGCTGTCCCGACCAACCGGTTCCTGAACAAAGCGTTTGCGAACAGAGCATCCCCCACTGCCTGTCTACCTCACCATCAGTGTAGGTGTCGTCACCGTTTCTCAGACAGTGTCGTCGCCGATACCTTTCGCTCCGTGCATTTTCGTACGCGATTTCAATTCTGTGCATTGTACACGATGGAAGTGATAACAACAACGAAGCCGGGTCTTGTTAAGGATGGTCATCGCTACCGTATTTATAAGGAAACTAAAAAAAATACGAACTGCATATGCGCCAATTACGAACGGAGTACGTAATCGAAAAATCCTTTATGAAATTGATACAATTCCTGAAGAAAGTGGTCATAGAGTGTTGCGCCTTCCACCATATCATTGCCATTTCAATGCAATAGAACTCGCGTGGGCTCAGGTGAAATCGTACGTTGCAGAAATAATAAACGGTTTTCATTAACAAAAGTAGAATTCTTAGTTCGTGAAGCACTGGTCAGTATTATTCCCACAAAATGGAACAATGTCCTCACACATACATGGCACATCTTAGAAGAGGCATGGGAACGAGAAGTTACTCTAGAAGAACGGGTAGAAGAATTAATAATAAGATTAGGGAACGATAATAGCAGTAGCAGCGGTGCATGAGACAAAAACTCTTTTATGTAAGAAGACACATCATTTCACTGGAAGAGGCGGTTTTACTACTTGTAAAGTGGTAGTCCTTATTTGGTTACCCTCTCGGCAGACTGCCACAATACAGTGTCCGAGTAATAACAGCGAGTCTGAGGGAAATAGTTATAGAAGATGAAATATACAAACAAAATTCTTCAATTCTTTGGCTAAAGACTAAATGATACATTATATTTAATGGAATACTGGAACATTTGAAGCTTTAACTCGACATATATTTCTAAACCTTTTCTTTTTAACTGAAAATGAGTGTTTTTCATTACTTCGTGATTGTTCTCGTTCGTTCAAGGTTTATTAGTACATAGCAACGGTCCCAAAATTTTAGGACGTGATATTCGTATGCCGGCGACCGACACGGCGTAACAACAAACAGCCGCGTAGCAGTATTGGCAACGTAGCCGCTAGCTGTCAAGAGTCGTTCTTTCGGCGGCTCGACTATAGCTTGGTGTTGGGAAATGTTGTGAGGAGACGGGCCCCACGACGACAACGCGATATTTGCCTCTCATCCCTTTAGTGACCAGTAGGAACTATAGTTCTCAGTTACTTGTTTTCGCTATAAGTCCAGTGTTCACACTTCTATCTTCTACTACCATCTCTGTTAGAGTGTGCTAACTACTGATAGATTGTCAACAGGCACGAGAAAGTGGTTGTATTTCTATATTGTTAGTTAGTCAATACAGAAGCGAAGTTTTCGCGAGAAAACAAGTGACTGTTCCGACCATAACAGCAATTTTTGTATAGTATGCTTTTCTTTTGCTTGTGAAGTGACTTGCGTTTTATTTGTCTACTTTTATATTTGCAGGGGAGATGTATTCCTGTATATTTGCTGGATATCAATGAAAATTACGTAACTATTACAACGTAAGTAAGTGGCAACTATATTTTCCACTGAACGTGTGTGAAGTGTAGTGCATATGGCTGTGCAATCAGCATTGTAACTAATGTTTGCTTCTTATTGTTTAGAATGCCTGGATTAATGCCAAAAGAGGTTTTGAGAATTTTGTACACTTTACCAGAAGATGGAGAAGACTGAGATGTCAATGGTGACTCTGATGAAGATTTTGAGTCACCATATACTTCGCAGATTTTTAACAAAATATGGCAGCAGAAGTGAAGCATTCTGTCCATTGGCTGTGACAGAGTACAATAAAATAATGGGAGGCATGAATCAATTTGATCAGCTGCGAGAACGGTATGCTGTAGGTCGTCGTTCATGGAAGTGGTGGCACAGACTATTTTTCTTTCTTGCAGGCTTGGCAGTTGTCAGTATCTACATTATGTAGACGTTACAGAAGCAGACCAGCTAACATTTAGATTGCATTTGGCAAGGTAGCTCATCTCTGGCATCTCACTCGTAAACGAAGAGGAAGTCCCGTTCACTTTCAGAAACCAAAAAGAGGCGTGTCCGGAGGTCCAGATGAAGTTCGTCTGGCGAAAGTTGGAACTCATTTGCCAACAAAAGGTACTACAATCAGAAGGTGCCACCAGTGTAGCAACAAAAAGAAAAGAGGACAAAAATAATGTGTAGCAACTGTCGTGTATCTTTGTGTGTAGCATCATGTTTCTCAAAGCTCCATATTACGTCAGCTTAGTGAACTCAATGGACAATATGAACTAATATATAATTAAATCAAATGTTTAATATGCTTTTTGTACTAAAAAATAAAGGATATGCAATTTTTTTTAATTATCAAGTCCAGTTACTGCAAAGTTTGGTGGGAACAATAGTTCCCACTATTTTTTTTTTTTATACCCGTAGGCTAAAGATTTAAACTATGATTTTATGTATGGCTTTTTAGCACAATACAGTATTCGTAAAACGTCTACAACTTATGGAAATAATTTGGTCACTAAAGGGTTAAAGCACAAGTGAAACGAGAAAGCCTGAAAGCAATGTCGGCACAACTTTGCGCAGCTTAGCTTTCAGCCAGCAACGGCGTTCTTAGTACGAGGGACTCTGTAACGGGGAGTGTCCGTTCAGAATTTCAGACTGTCCATTCTTCGCGAGCGACGGTCTGGCGCCCCAGCCACTTGAAACAGGCGCCCCACTGTGCTCAGAGGCCCGCGGAGTCTTCATGCCTGCGGCTGAGTGACGGCTTGATCCCTTTAACGACGGGTGCAGCGTACTCACCAGCGTACAGCTGGAAGTCGAGTGGGTGCCCCAGCGAGGGCTGCCGCTTCGGGGATACCACCAGTGCCGTCTTTCGAGTCCTAGAACATGCAGGTATTCAAAGCCCGCGAGAAAAGTAGTCTAAACACTTGCGTCGTGGACAAAACACGCAGTACAACGACGGTTCAACGCTGATCAACGAAACCACAGAGTGACGCTGTGCTGCAGTGAAGTAGCCGAGCGGTTTAATGCGTCTCACTGCGGAGCGCGCGGTTGCTCGCCGTCGGAGGTGCGAGTCGTTCTTGGGGCATGGGTGTGGTGTGTGTGTGTGTGTGTGTGTGTGTGTGTGTGTGTGTGTGTGTGTGTGTGTGCATGTTGTCCATAGCTTAGTTTACCTTAGTTTAAGTAGTTTGTAAGCTAGCCGGCCGCGGTGGCCGAGGTGACTGAGGCGCTCCAGTCACGGCCAGCACGGCCACTACGGTTGGGGGTTCGAATTCCCCCTCGGGCATGGATATTTGTGCCGTCCTAGTTCGTAAGTAGTTCATAAGTAGTTTGTAAGTTTAGGAACTGATGACCCCGTAGTTAAGTCCCATAGACTATACAAACATTTGAACTTTTTTTTTTTTTTGTAAGCTACGGATTGATGACCACGCAGTTTGGTCGGATAGATTAAAAAAAGAGAGAGAGAGAGAGAGAGAGAGAGAGAGAGAGAGAGAGAAAGACTGTGACGCAGAAGTCATACCTCTTTTTTTTTTTTTTTTTTTTTTTTTTTTTTTTTTTTTTTTTTTTTTTTTTTTAATCTATCCGACCAAACTGCGTGGTCATCAGCCCGTAGCTTACAAACTACTTAAACTACGATAAACTAACCCAAGGACAACATGCACACATAAAAGAGAGAGAGAGAGTGACGCAGAAGTCATAACCCTTTTGCAGAAATGCACAAACATAATTTCCTACACTACGCAGCTACAATTCATTATAGGTAAACGTGCGGAAAGCTGTAGAGCACGGTATCACTCCGTGCAGAGTGCAAGAGAAGAGTCGAGATTGGTCGTTTTTAGGTCCCTACCTGTGGTGATTGTCCGAGCAGAATGTGGGGGCGACAGTCACGGAATCTCGTGGGCGGTAAGGCAGAAGGGTGTCAGCGTCTAGACTTGGAGGAAGCTAGACTTGGGGTTCCAGTTGAGTTTATAGAGAGCGAACTTGTCTTTACCTTCGGGAAAGCAAGTCTTAACATCAAAGTTTTCTCTGCTCTCCGTAGCGGTAGCAAGTCTTGCTTGTCGGTCTCAACATTCCTACCGCGAAACGATCATCACGACACGAGACAACTCGCATTAGCAGCGGCATGACGTGCCGCTGAGATGATAGCAACAGCCACGGCTTGTAATTAGTCTGACGACCACGGTCGTGTTCTAGTACCTAGGTATTAGATGCTGAAATCAGTACTGTCGGAACATCTCTAATTACTTGGTATAGCGAGTTGCTTTATTGTTAAACGTGAACGCTTTTCATCACCCTCATTTTCCCACTGTGCCATTTACGTTTTTCTCACATAACACTTTCTTGTTTCTTTAGAATAAATAGATGTGTATGACATTCTCTTTAAAGTACACTCTGATTTCAAGACCCACTCATTAATTTAGTTAGTTTCTTAGTTCTAGGCTGGGGAGATTGATTATTTGATGATCGCCACTGTGTCTAATTCCATTTTTGAGTTCGAATTAGGACAGATCCATTCATTCACTTTCACATCAGATTCTATTATTTTATTTTATTTCCCGTAGTCAGATGCATATCCATTGTCATTACCACTTTTAACAATTACACAGGACACTTGTCCTTAAGTGACACCACTAGCTATACATTCACACATTCTGTTTTAAAATACCTGTGTAGAACTGCGCTCTTTAAACTAACCAGGTGTTGGAGTAATCGATAATGTTCAGGTCCGCTTTTGAAGTTTCACTCGCGTTGTAATATTACGGGGAAGTAATCTGGCAGATCAGGAACATTTAAGTAATTTCATAGATAACAGACTCAAAAAAGGAGCTGGAATGTGACTTTAAAGTTTAGCGCCGGTGGCAATTTGGTATAAAAGCAACACCTGAGCACAATATTACATAAAGAAAATTGAAACAGATTCCGTTGTTACCTTTCTTGTCGAAATATTTGCATCAAGTTGACTGGATCGTAGCAGATGGGGCTTTAAAACTCGTGCTGCATTGTATAAAATGATGCTTGGTTTGCTTAGATCGCATTGTGCTAACTGAATTGCCGTGAAAAAAACATTACCTTAGTTTTAGTGACAAAGGCTGTTTAAATCGATCGGACTTAAGTTTAAATCCGAATATTTCCTTATAGGAATTACAATAAAGTCACATTCATGAAAGTTACACGTAATGAATTCTAGAAGTTTTAGCAAATTGCAGATACAAGTCCAACAATGGCTCCAAGCATCATGTTACATAATCAAGATTACTGCTGGAAAAATAGAAACACTTCAAGAATTATTAAAAGGTGTGTCATTTTAAATAAGTAAGAGATTTCAGCTTGCCTGATTGTATTTTCATCATATTTCACAGAGAAAACGATCTCACACACACTTCCAATTGGTAGTGAAGAAATCCCTGATGTGCGTCTGTCCTCATCCAGCGATAAAACATGAAAGACGAAGTGCACAACAGCGTTCTAGGCAGCTCGTAAAAGATAAACATCAAAAATATATGAAGAGCTTAATTAGCTGCTAGAGAATTCGGTGGTCAGCGACAAGCGTCGCAGATATATTTTTTACTGAATAAAAATATCTATGTAAGACTACCCCCCCCCCCCCCTCGGCGGCCTTTATTACGTCGCCCCTTATCCAGGATATTCGTTCCCAGAATCTTCTAGTAGCACATTTCTAGTTAATTACCTGAGGTGTTAGACTGCACTTTCCAATAATTTAGCGTCACTAGATGACGAGTCAGTAATAGGCGTGCTCTACAGCTTTCACCATGTTTACCAATAATGAATTGTAGCTGGGTAGTGTAGGAAATTATGTTTGTGCATTTCTGCCTCAAAAAGAAGAGTTATGACTTCTGCGTCAATCTTTTTTATTATTATTATTATTATTCTATTATTCTAAACTGCGTTGTCATCAGTCCGTAGCTTACAAACTACTAAACTACTTAAACTAAGGTGAACAGATGGGGCATAACAGCTTTGAGATAATTGCAAAACGACATATTGACCATAGCTGTTTATCTTTTATTTTTTATTTATTTATTAATTTTTTACCGGTTTCGGTGATTTACCATTATCAAATATTAGCCTGAAGTAAATGAAAGTTATCAAAGCATTAGTCAACCATATATAACGTTAACAAAAAATACAGTAAGTTTCATGTGAAATACTTACAGAGATTAGCTAATAGCTTAACATGTCGTAATACAAGAATTCAAAATTATAACATAAGTATTTGTTGTCATTGCTCTAGTCATTGATATTATCACAGTGGCTGACTGCTACAGACTAAAGCATACATTAATGTGAAATAAAATTATTTTAAAAACCAAAGATGACGAACATGCTTGCATTAAATCTCATTGCACAAAGATTATAGGGCATACAGTAATGCTATATCTATGACCATCTTTGGTCTTCATTAGGATCTATGGTTGATGTAAACACTGTGATTGCTATGTCTATAAACAAGTGCTATACTATATGATTAAGTGGAAGTATAATATGTACATATGCACTGATATGAAGTTGTGATGTTAATATACTCTACAATTTGTTGCTATACGTTACATCACCAAGTGCTATTTAGGTTATGAGACGAGAAACGTAATTTCAGATACTAAAGTAAAGAATAACGTAATTACGAAAACCTTTTGAGTTAATTTTCAAGCAGTACAGATTATGACACTCAAAGTAACATTTCTATTAATCTGAATATAATAATCTGAAGTGAAAAACTTAATAGCACATCTTTGTTTTGGTGTAAACATAACATATTTATAGCATATTAATTTAATTGCCCAACAGTGAAAATAAAACGTGTGAAACCAAGTAACATTCTGGTGCTTTTTATACTATTGTTTGATATGGATGCATGAAGAGAAAACATTGACAACAGATCCTTGTTTTGGTGTTAACATAACAAAGTTACAGCCATAGGAAATTAAGGTAAGTTTTATTACATCAATCAATTAAGAAACCTATCTTTTATAAGACATGCATTTGAAATTTGCCATTATATATATATATATATATATATATATATATATATATATATATATATATATATTAACCGAAAAGGTTATGTCAGCTAATGGTTATGCCGGCTAAATAAACAGCTATGGTCAATATGTCGCTCTGCAATTACTTAAACTAAGGTAAACTAACCTAAGGACAACACACACACACACACACACACACACACACACATCCATGCCCCAAGGAGGACTCGAACATCCGACGGCGAGCAACCTCGCGCTCCGCAGCGAGACGCTTTAAACCGCTCGGCTACTCCACCGCGGCATTGCGTCACTGTGTCGTTTCGTTGATCAGCGTTGAACCGGCGTTGTACTATTTTTATTTATGGTGTTTATGTTACAGCATTCCTTTGGATGTGTCTGGGCTAATAATGTTATGTGGGAGGATACGATCCAGTATCCATGTTACAGTGTTTCTTCGGATGTGTATAATAATCCATATTAGAGTAACTATTATCATTCTGGGAATGAATTAAGTTATTTAGAAGTAGCTTTAGGCTTCCCGCAGGAATTGAGCTAGACAATATTAGTTGTCACTATTTCACTTGTTTCATTTCCTTTTCTTCCAAACCTGTCAGCAAACTACTTAAATTTCGTACAGGGAAAAATATCCAAAAGTAAACTTACCGACTAAATTGTTGGAATAATTATCTGCCTTGCTCTCTCTCTTTCTCTCTCTCTCTCTCTCTCTCTCTCTCCTCTCTTTCTCTCCCTCTTTCTGATGCTAGCCGAGGATTAAAAAAAGGTTGTACTGTAAGCCTTTTATCCTGATGTCAAAAAATAATAGCTAACTAGTTGAGCCTTGCAAATAATTCGCAATCTATCCTGACCAGTCATATATATGTAAGATAGTAATGAAGAAAAGGCAGACATATGTATAAAAGATAATAAACTTTGAATAATAATAACAAATATTAGCCTCATAGTAAGAAAATGTATATAATTAAATAAAACTGATTACATGTGAAACACAAAAAAATCAGATATTCACTTTTTTCACGTTCATTTTCTTGTTTGAAAACATCGTTATTTTACAAAACTTCTTTGAAAAAAAAGTTATTAGTTATAAAGTGATCGGCGTTTACTTTTTGGACGAACATAAATATCACTGAGTAAGTGAATCCGTGAAAACCCACATGTATAACTGTCCGTGCGAAAAAACAGGTTCTGGTAAATATGATCCTGCCCCTTGACCATGTGCTTTATTTATGGTCATAATGAAGGCTATTTATTGGGAATTGTCTTCTTATCATTTGGAAAGGCACGGTTGTATCATAAGGTATGAGGTTAATGCGCGGTATTAGCACAGTTTTATCGGAGTCAATGAATTTAGCAGTGATGATGTACTCGCCTAAGTGAGTCACCACTAATCTTCCACCATAAATTAATCCACGATTAATGTCAATATTTCTAATTAAAATAATAAGTTGATATTCGGAGCGGTGGCTGATGCGATTAACCGTAAATACATGACGCATTTACGATTGTTCGTCGGGTATCAACTTTGATTGTAAGAACAGTACAAATATTTTCAAAATAAAATTAAGAAAAAGTTTGATATGAAAAACTATCTGTGTATTTTTCGTCATCATTGGAGAACGAAACCTTTTAAATGACACCTCAATCATTAAATTTGGATAAGAAATACGGGAGGTATGGCGTACCCAGTGAAAACACCGATGAGAAATAGTATATATAATTGTTTAAGTACCACTAATTAGAGTAGCCGCCTTCTCCTTTTCCGTTGTGGAGTCTGAGTAATGAGTAAAGTTTGCTGTTGTAAATACTGATGTCAGAAGTAATCCGTTTAGTTTCTTGAAGATAGTCCGCTCTGCGTCCTTTCATTATTATTCCCCGCAGTATTTCATGTTCTTTTATTCAAGTAATGCTCGTGGTTGGAAGTAACAAAAGATATGCTCTATTAAATTACGGGAATACTGACGGATGTCCATATCTTGCTGGTACAATACTTCAACGCAGAGTCTTCTGGCCATCTTCAGGCAATGACTGATGAGAGAAGCGCTGAGCTCACCTCTTTAAGACCCCGTCGGCACATGCGTGGTGTCTTCTGCTGCCAGTGCGCATGCGTCACTTGAGCGCATGCGCTTCTGCTGCAAGTCTGAACGTTGCTCCGCGCGCCTACCGCGGTGAAAGCTCGCCGCATTGATATCAGTTCGATTGTCATCATATTTTAAAATCGATGAATGACAACACTTTCGCAGAGCACTAAGTTTTTCCACAATCGGATTCCACGCAGTGTTTGTCTGGAAATCATCATCACGATTTATAAGGATCTCGTTTTCTGACAATTTCTACATATATGAGTGGATGATGGAGCTCCAAACGATTGAAGTGGTAGTCACAATTTTGTATCGTCATATTTCATCAGATGGCCGGTGGAAATACAGTGTTAGGCGATAGCTGACTTACTGAGCTGAAGCAAGTGAGTATGTCTTTGATGTTCCACAATGCGATCTTGCACAGTGCGCATCGTCTGACCTATGTAAGACTTGACTCATTCACACGGAATTTTGTGCACGCCTGCTTTGCGCAATTACGGGTCGTCTTTTACAGATCCCAAAAGCATCGAGATATTGGAAGGAGGGCGAAAAATTACTCTATACTTCCTTAGTAATTGGCCTATTTGCGCTGAAACATTTCCTATGTAAGGTAGGCAAACAGTTGTTTTGAAGACCTCTTCCTCTTCTTTGTGCTGTTTTTTGTGCGTCTTCAGCGCTTTCTCTATGTGATGGGAAGAATATCCATTGCTCTGAAACACAGTTTGCAGGTGTTCCAATTCCATTTGCAAACTACCAGAGGACACAAACGACACCCCGTGCCGACACCGTCAGATTGTTCATAAAATTTGTTGTTAAATAAAAAATACGTTGAGGAGAGAGAATGTTCAAACGGTAATGTAATATCAGCTCCAAACCTATTGGCAATGAGATGTAGGGAGCCCCCTAAAGGCACATTTGTGTAAAGCGAAACGACATCAAAACTAACCAACAAGTCGTTGCTTTGCAGCTTAAGCGACTGAAGTCTGCTAATAACATCATTGGAATTTCTTATGTGATGTGGACATTTAGCGGGAATGTAACGGTTTTTGCGAATCTTATCTTGTGCCTTTCAACGATTACCTGCAAGCACTTTCAAGTTGTGTAGTATTGTATTTACCTAAGGTTCAGCTCTAGCTTAGCAGTCATATGTGTTAAATTTCCAAGTTCGTCAACGCATTTTCACGTCTAAGTTATTTCACACCCAGAATTTTCTTTGGTAAACACGAGAAACAGTAAAACTTTTTTGTAAATTCACAACCACACGTCCATTCTCTTCTCTCATAAATGTATGGTTTAAAAGTTCTTACAATTTCTGTACTTTTATTAATAGGTTGTTTTTTTTATTTTTTTTTTATTTTTATTTTTTTTTTAACTTGGTATCAGATACAGTCTCCCTAGGCTCTTGATACGAAGCTTCTTTTGAAGAGAAAGAAAGAGAAATTTTTCTTTTCTTTTGGGCCCGCAGCAATAAATATGGCAGAGCATGACATTGCAAGTTAATAATTCGTCCAGTTTGCTACTATAAGTATTTATTTATAATGTACTACAGCTGTTTCGGCTTTTATAGCCACTGTTAAGTACATGGAAATAACATTGGTGAAAACATTGGCATACATTTGGTAAATTTCGTATACAATTTGATTATAGATTATTAACATTTTTTTACTTATGTCTAGATGGGCCTGACGTCCATACTACGTTATCACTCGGTCACTACAAAGCGCTAACTAAAGGCAGCGGAAATTTGGCATGGCACCTCTGGTGTGCAGTGGCCCGGTTGCCATCCAGAAAGCACTTGACAGATCGTAGACAAGAAACGGTCACCTAAACGGATTAGACGCAGGTCCCTCATGTACAGCTACGTCCGCTGTGGCCAGGTGATGAGGACAACAGACTTCAGCTGTACCTGGGTCCTGAAAGGATTCCAAGAATGTCCTAGGTTTCGAGATTTCAGCTATCATTTCGACAGAGGTGCTGGTCAGATATCTCGCTCTTTATCCACGTCGTTCAGAATTTTATCCGAAAAGTAAGAAATACTGCGGATATCCGCGGAAATCCACATCCGCGAAGACCTCTATCTATGGGGATTCATTGTTCCATTGCGCCATAGGACGAACCCGGCAGTAAGGGGGCTGAGGCAAACTAGGTCAGGCTTACAGTCCGCCAGCTGGCCCTGCAGAACGACAACCTGGAGGCTCGGAGCACACAATAGGCCTCGATCTGCGCACCGCCTCTGTGGGACGCAAACATGTGCCAGCGAGCGCCTCGCAGCCAACGGGAAGCACGTGCGGTAGGGCCGTGCCGCTGACGTCACCAGAGGCTCACCCGAGCCCTTGGCCCACCCTACCAGCCCAGACACTACGTCACAAGGTGCCGCCCCACCTGAGCCGGCGAGACAGCCGCCCTGCCACGGGTCAACGACTTCCGATGTAAACACGGCCGACCCCCCTCCGCCCCCCCCCCCCCCGCGCCGTCCGCCACGGCGCGTGCGAGTCGCGTGCCTCCCCGCCGGCCTGCCAAGGCGTCTAACACAGCTTACCCTCGCTGAGCAGGCCAGACTCGCCTCACTGGTCTATCATTGAAAGTCAAAACTACTGCCGTTGACTCTTCCCATGACTTTCCGAGTCCCACCAATTTAAATCCTGAACTTACAAAATTCGGCCGCATGTGTGACTTTGTCATTTGTGTATACCAGATCTTCGCCTGTGCAAGTTTCTCCCATGATCAAATGTTCAAATGTTTGTAGAGCTTATGGGACTTAACTATGGGATCATCAGTCCCTAAACTTACAAACTACTTATGAACTAGCTTATACTAAAGACGGCACAAACATCCGGGATTAAGACCCCCAACCGCAGTGGCCGTGCAGACAGTGACTGGTACGCCACAGACCTCACGGCCACCGCGGCCGGCTTTTAGCCTATGTTTGGTCATACAGAAAAATGTTGATGGTTTGAACAACGCCGCATTCAGATGTATCATCCTCCCTGTAAACCCAATCTTCTTTGGTTACTGTAGCATTTTGGGACTCCCGTTATGTCTATGGAGCGTCCTCAACGTTGGATAAGATAGGTCCGAGGCTCAGTTCGACCTTAATTCGCTGGTTAATCGAAATACTTCAGGCCTGGTCTCTAGGAGAGTTGTGGACCGTCGGAAGCTTTTCCCAGACTTAAGTCTGCGCTATAGCATATGGTGTCCGTATAAGGGAGTCTGTGGTCAGTTTCTTGTTCTTCTTCTTTCTTTTCTTTTTTTCTTTTTCGTTCTACGTTCGCAGGAACAGTCTCCTAATTAGAGCTGGGGCAATACCGACTATTGGGTAGATTTTCTCGATTGTTATCGGTTTCAAGCAGGGACGGTTCCAGGACGCCTTCTGAGAGGGTGGGGGGGGAGGCAGTGAAAGAATTCTCATTGTCAGCTAAACTCTGCCTCAGTAGAAAGACTCTATTAACAGCCACCCCTTTATACCTTACACCCAATCAAACAAAAGTCTCGCAGTTTTGAAGACTCAGTGCAGCATTCTAAAAATAAAAAATAAAAAATAAAAACGCTACTGAAAAGAGCTATTCTTTCAATCCACCAGATGCAATACGCACAGTCTCGATCCGAACCGCGTCGACGTCCCTGGTATGAGCAGAGCTGGTCCAAACTGGTACTGCGTATTCTGCAGCAGAGAAACATAGCGCTAACGCCGAAGTTCTGAGGACATGAAGTTGTGCTCCCCATTTTGTATTCGTGAGTTTCCGGATGATATCGTTTCTCGCACCTATTTTCCCTCTGACCTCCTGACAGAGGCTGTAATGAGTAACGTAGAAGTAGATATCATCGGAGTAGTGCAGCAACTAAAATCAAGTCTTCTGGTCCGGATTGTATACCCATTAGTTTTCTAGCTGATTATGCTGAAGTGATAGCTCCTTACTTAACAGCCACATACAACCGCTCTCTCATAGAAGGATCTGTACCAAAAGATTGGAAAGTTGCACAGGTCACACCTTTATTCAAGACAGACAGGAGTAACCCACTAAACTACAGGCCTATTTCATTGACGTCTATCAGCAGCAGGTTTTTCGAACATATACTGCATTCACATATTATGAATTATCTCGAACAGAACGATCTATTGACCCAAGGTCAACACTGATTTAGAAAATGTCGTTCATGCGAAACACAACTACCTCTTTCTTCACACGAAGTGATGGGTGCTATCGATAAGGGTTCGGAAATTGATTCCGTATTTCTTGATTTCCGGAAGGCTTTTCACACCTTACCTCACAAACGGCTTTTAATCAAATTGTGTGGTTATGGTATATTGCCCTAAGTTTGCGATTGGATAGAGGATTTCCTGTCAGAGAGGACACAGTTGGTAGTAATCGGTGGAAAGGCATCGACTAAATCACAGGGTAGTTTTATTGGTCCTCTGCTGTTCCTTATTTACATAAACGATTTAGGGGAAAATCTAAGTCGCTCTCTTAGGTTGTTTGCAGATGACGCCGTCATTTACCGTTTAGTAAAATCATCTGTAGATCAAACCCAACTGCAGAACGATCTGAATAAGATATCAGTAAGGTGTAAAAATTGGCAATTGACTCTAAATAATGAGAAGTGTGAAGTCGTCCACATGAGTACGAAAAGAAATCCGTTAAACTTTATTTACAAGATAAATCAATCAAAAGTGAAGGCCGTAAACTCCACAAAATACCTAGGAATTACTGTTACTTCTGACTTAAATTGGAAAGAACGCGTAGATAATGTCGTAGGAAAGGCGAACCAGAGACTGCGTTTTATTGGCAGAACCCTTAAAACATGCAACAGAAGTACAGAAGAAACTGGATACACTACGCTTCTCCGTCAATTTTTGGAGTATTGCTGCCCAGTGTCGGATCCTTATCAGGTGGGTTTGACGAAGGACATCGAAAGAGTCCAAAGAAGGGCAGCTCGTTTCGTATTGTCACGATACAGGGGAGACAGCGTTACGGAAACGATACAGGATCTGGGATGGGAATCATTACGACAACGGTGCATATCGCTGCGACGTGGGTACTTACGAAACTCCAATCGCCAACATTCTCCTCCGAATGCAAAAATATATTGTTGACTCCCACTTACATAGGTATAAATGATCATCAGAATAAAATACGAAAAAACAGAGCTCGATCGGAGCGTTTCAGGTATTGTTTCTTCCCCCGCGCTATTCGAGAATGGAATGGGATATAAATAGTATAATGGTGGTTCGATGAACCCTCTTCCAGGCACTTAAATGTGATTTGAAGAGTATCCCGTGTAGATGTAGATGTGACTCATGTTTGCAATGATGTACAAGCCGTAGGGAGAAATATTTGAAAAATCCATGCTTCTCAAATTAAGAAATTTTTGTACGGGCCTATGTCTCATCTCTGTATTATATACTGCAAATAGTGTGATTTAATTATTCAGATAGTACCAGAACAACGAACTTTTCCTGTATCTTTATGCTATAGGACTGAAACCGTATGCTTTCATAGCACCCACATTATAACGCAAAGGATTAAATACGAAAAGCCTCTAACTATCCATAAGTAGTTTCCTGTCATTTTAATCAACAAATATATATAATAATTCAGTGTTAGAAATCATCAAATTGGTGACCTTTTTGAAACAGCTTACATTCGTAATTCGGAACTCGTCTCGTGCCGCATGACCGTAGGGGGGGGTATTTTCTAGTGAGAACACTATTACAATTTACTGAATTCAGTCAAGTTATTTATGCAAGAAAAAAGAAATATTTGAAATAGATGAGCCACCGTGACAGTTACAGCTTTTTTTTCTTTTTTAGCGATACACAGCATTTTCGGAAATTCAACCATCAAGGGGGTTATGTTACAGGTATGTTTTTTTCGAAAATCTTTTGCTATTAAGGTATTTTTGACGCTATTCCACATAAATTGGTATTTGTTTTCTTGGTCAGAATAAAAAAGACACGTGTTTCGGTATTTTCAGAAAATTAGTCATTTAGGGGGTGAAATAGGGGATAAAACATTTTTTGAAAATACCTTACTACTAAGTCAATTTTGAACCTAGAATTACAAAAAATTATATTTGCATACTTGGTTGGAATTTAAAAGACACATATTGGAGTATTGTTTCGAAATTCAACTATTGAAGGGTGCCACATTGCGTCTACAGCATGTACTTAACTGATATGAAATTACAGAATCCACACGTAGACGCAGAAATACAAATATAAGTAAGTAAAATGTCTGTCCTTGGTGAGGATATCGATGCGTTCAAGTCGACTTACAATAGTTTTAACTATTGGAAAAATCTTTGCCTGTCGGTGTTTAGGAGTATAGCTGTCAGGTTCTTCCGCATGCTATTGAGCGTTGACAAATGGAATGTAAAGACGACGGGACAAAGAGTTCCAAATGTATAGGCTCAGTAACTACTGAGCTTTTGAAGAAGGTACGGTAGAAGTAGAGCTTGCAAAGAGATTAAGCTGCACTTTTCAGACCACTTATGTACGAAGCAATGTAGTCACCACTCTAATCTACAAAAGATAATTACAGCTCTGTTCATCAGAAATCAGCTCCCAATTATCTAAGAAGTTTCAGACAGCTCACACGACAATTATACACGCTGAAAACCGCATCGCAAAATAATGTAAATTCAAGATTTATTTTATTTCATGAATGTTAAATAATATTATTATAAAAACAGTGTTTCAGTATTTATGCCAACTGTTAGCTTCTAAAAGATGTAGCTCCCCGTGAAACAGCTCGGTAAGTTTACAGCTTCAGAAGGCTCGGAGTTAAATGGCCACACCTCCTATATAATACGCAGTTTTAATCCATACGCAATGATGGCACAGGGTTATGCTTGAGTCGTAAAAACGTTCAGTCATAGTCTTATACAGTCGCGATACTTACAGCTGTGAAAGTTGTCACCAACTGACTTTTGCAACGAGACTAGCGCCCCTAGCGATGGGTAAGTCGCCGAAGGAGTGACTGTTTATAATTATTGTTGTACGTAATTAACGAAATAGTTAGTAAAATTTGTGCGCTACAAGCATTAGTGAAATATCAAGAGACATATATAATATGGAAATTAATGTAAAAACAGCTGAATTTCACTGATTCTGTAGTAAAATAACCATATCGTCATGAACAAATACTTCCGAATATGTGTATACTAGCTTAGCGCCCGCTGCTTCGAATGAGTAGGCTGGTTGGTCTGCACCAATTGTTTCTTCCTCTTGATATGAATTTTCATAGATATAGCTTAAGTACTATCCTAATGAATTGTTGTGATATTACTTGTAGCCGCAGCAGAATGGCCGTGCGTATTGAGGCGCCATGCTGCGGTGCGCGCTGCTGTTCGCCGTCGGGGGTTCGATTCACCCCATGGGTATTTGTGTCGTCCTTAGCATAAGTTACTCTTAGTTAGTTTAATTAGTTTGTAAGCTTTAGGGACTGATGACCTCGTAGTTAAGTCTCTTAAGATTTATAAACATTTGAACATCTGATTTTACTACTTGTAACCCCCTATAGCACCCTTCAATAGTTGAATTTCGAAACAATACTCCAAGATGTGTCTTTTAAATTCCAACCAAGTATGCAAATATAATTTTTTTGTAATTCTAGGTTCAAAATTGACTTAGTAGTAAGGTATTTTCAAAAAATGTTTTATCCCCTATTTCACCCCCAAATGACTAATTTTCTGAAAATACCGAAACACGTGTCTTTTTTATTCTGACCAAGAAAACAAATACCAATTTATGTGGAATAGCGTCAAAAATACCTTAATAGCAAAAGATTTTCGAAAAAAACATACCCGTAACATAACCCCCTTGATGGTTGAATTTCCGAAAATACCGAAGCACGTATTTATTAATTCTAACCACCAACAATACAAATACCAATTTTGGCAGTTCTAGATCCAAAATTGTCTGAATAGCAATGTGTTTTCGAAAAGAATTTTTGATCCCCTATTTTACCCCCTTAGTTGTTGAACTCCCAAATATACCGAAACTCGTGACTTTTAATTCGAATCCCTAATCCTAGTCCGAAACTTTGTATTTCTGACTTCAAAACTGCCCAAATAGCAACGTATTTAAAAAGCATTTCATCCCTTGTTTTCACCCTTTTACGGTCGGAATATCGAAAAATCGATTCTTATATGACGCCTTCAGAGTAAGATAAACACTTCTCCGGGTTTTTATTTTGTCTAAATATCAAAGTTCGAAAAGTTCTTAACCGATTTGAATTTTTGACACAAAAATGCATTCTAACTTGGGCGTGTTTTTATAAACATACTTTTGCATCTTTAATGGACGCATGACGTATTTGAAAGTAAATCTGTAAAATACTTATGCACAACTGTATGTGGTTTGCTCACGCATTTTTTAATTTTTTAAAATGGTAACCATGAATCCATATACCAATTTATGTAGCTGTAGCTACAAAATTGCCTTAATAGCTAAAGACTTTCGAAAAACATCCCCTCTCCAATATAACCCCCTTGATCGTTGAATTTCCAAAAATAACGAAACACGTGTCTTTTTAATACTGATCAAGAGTCCATATCCTAAGATTCGTAGTTATAGCTTGAAATTTGAGCTAACAGCAACATATGTTTGAAAATCAATTTATGCATCCCATATGTCACCCCCTTATTGCTCGAATTTCCAAAAATACCGAAACACGTATCTTTTTAATTCGAACCCCAAATCCAAATCCAAAAATTTGTAATTCTAACTTCTAAATTACCTAAATAGCAACAGATTTACGAAAAATATCCCCTCTCTAATTCAATCCCCTTTATGGTTGAATTTCCAAAAATAAGGAAACACGTATTTTTTAAATTATAACCAACAATAAAAATATCAATTTTTGGATCTCTAGCTCCAAAATTCTCTGAATACCGACGTGTTTTCAAAAAGAATTTTTCATCTCCTCTTTTACCCTCTTACTTTTTGAATTTTAAAAATCCCGAAACTCGTGTTTTTTTAATCCTGACCAAGATTACATATCCGAAGTTTCGTAGTTGTAGCATAAACTTTGAGTTAACAGCAACGAATTTTTGTAAATCAATTTTTGATTCCCTTATTTTACTCCCTTATTGGTTGAATTAAAAAAAAATGACGAAACACGTGTGTTTTAAATTTGAACCCTGAATTAAAATCCGAAATTATGTTGTTCTAGCAGTTCTTCATACGTGTATCAGTTCGTTATAGAGTGATAATTCGCACAGTTTTACACTTCACTTGTTTTTCCTATACTCACGTGTGTTTTTGAGTGTATTTACTTTATCGTTAAAATACAATGCTTTAAATATTCTTGCTCTTTGTGGCTCAGCTGTAGTAACAATTGTGGAATTCGCTTCTTCTTTTTCGGAAAACTGTTTGATTGCTTTTGCCTTTCTCTCTCTCTCTCTCTCTCTCTCTCTCTCTCTCTCTCTCTTTCCCACATTTGTGACGTTTGTTTCCCCTTCAGCTCCAGCTGTAGTTATTGCGTTCTATATTCTATCCTCACCGATTTTACTGGAATTGTGCTGAAGAAACATTAACGTTCCTTCACAATAAAGCGACGTCTTTCTGCCAAAGGATAGAGCTTCCAGTGTTTCTTAGCCATTTTTTTAATTGATAATAGAAAATTTAATTATTCAGTAGAAGCCTATAGGTTACAAGATTTTGTGAATAAACTGTCCTGTAATGTATCATTTTGTACCTTGTCAGGTATGTTCGGAAACTTAAGAAAGACAAATGTGGAGTTATTTTTAAGTTATTGCCTATTTTTATGGCACTACATAGGTTAATCAACGTAAACAAGTGTGTTAAAATAAATGTAAACGATATTATTCGCAGTCATTCCATATCGTATTCAGAAATATAGCTTCCCGGCCGTTAGAAGCACTACTGTTTTCAATGTATAACAAAAATCCGCAGGGATGTCCAGACTGTGTATGTTATACTCTGGTGGAGTCATTGTCACCGTTCCTCTCAATAAATAAAATGTCTGACCAGCGAGATTCTTTATTTCAGACTTACCAGTGTAGTGGAACGTGGAATTTCCCGCGGCGTCGTCACCAGCTCCTTGTCGACGTGCGATTTCAAGTGTTGTGAAGATTATTAACACTTCTTTAACACACTGCCTGCTGCACTGCCAAACCAAACACGTGTATGCTGCTATATGGTAGCCGACGACGGCCACACACCGGTCAGCGTGTTAAGCAAGAGCCAATATTGTTATAAATAAACCTTCAGAAATGGTGTATTGTAATATAAGTTGATATTTAAGAGTACTGTGATAACACTCAGGAACTGAAATGCATAGGGACCGTACGTTTACAAGAAACAAACAGCAATAAATCTTGGACAAGTGACTGCTGCTGAAGCTTGATCCGTCTGGAAACATGAGGGCTTTAAGTGATTGGGAAAACCAATTTGCGTGATATAACGTTACTATTCCAATCATTTGTAGGGGGTGTATAGTGATGGGGGTAGGGAACATGTGTACAGAGGTGCGTGGAGCTTAATATACTTATTGCACTGTAAAATGTCTTACAATGTTGTGTAAAAATGGCGTAATCTGCAGTTTCTATCAGTTTTCTTTTTAATACTAACCTGTTTCGTGTTGTGATTAGTATTGTAACCACCAACTGTTATGAAATTTCATGGTTATCCAGTCATGAGACAAAGCTATTGTAAGTGACCAGGCAACCACATACTGTTTATGTTCATGTGTGAAATCTCAGTCTGTGATTCTGACTGTTTAGCTATGGAGTAAGATTTCTCCAAATTTGCTGTGTTTGCCAATGGTGTGAAACAATGCGAACACCTGTTTTATACATTTGCAAATGTATTCCACTTTTGGATCTCACAGTTACACAATTTTCCAATCCACGTGTCCACTTTTCCCTAGGAAAACAATATCTATCTGCAGAACTCCATGTAGAAGTAATAATTTTAGAATGCATGTAGTGTACGTAATGCCTAATTTGCTTAGCTGAAAAATCTTACCACTATGCCATAAGTAAAAATTTAAGTAGATATACTGAAATTCAGAGTTGGTGACTTAAAAGATGTTAAGTCGTAATTTGACTACATCTAAATATGAACAGTTTGCTTCGAAAGTTGAAATATGCAATATGAGTAGTTCGAGTTTTAAACCAATTTCGATAGGGAGTATATTTTTTGTGGTGCAAGTATACTGTTTGTAGTTTGGATGATTTTATTCAGCGAAAAGCGTTGCGAATTATATACGTAAGCAGAAATTATTTGGAGAATAAATTCTGAAACTATTTTAACTTAACAAGGTCATATTATTTGTAAATATTAAGGAAAAGTAAAAAATTAACATAATTGGTTTATATACCATCTTTATTGATTTTCAGATAACAAACACTATATGAAATATATACATATTCTCGTCTTTTCGACAAGTCACTTAACAATATATTGTATCTTATTAGTCCGTAGACGACTCTCTTCCGACTTGCCAGGTTGGGGGCTGCTTCAATCTGTGCGAATGTTACAGACGGAGGTTTCTGGATGGCGACTGTAACAGAAAACTGCAATTAATGTCTATTCACCTGTAAAATATATGAAAATAAAGAAGCAACAACGTAAATGGCATGCTTTGGCAAATTAATCATTTTAGTTTAAAATACCCGAAACTAATTATCAGGAAGAAAATTAGTTTTCAAATTATCATTTCCGAAGACTAACGGAAGATGAGGGACCAAATGTATGATTTTATCAATTATTATGATTGTAAACTCTAAACTTCGTCGTCTATTGCAAATGTAACTATTACTGAGACATTTTTGTTAATTTCAAGGTCTCATTGGCTGGCATCTAAGGTAAATATGGAACATTTATGCTTGAAAAATTACGTCCAACTATACACAATGTCCAAGAAATGTGTGCATGCATGCTTGAAAAAAAATCCATGGTTACATCGATAAACACTCACTACAGTGGTGTATTGTGCGAAAGAACTTGAGCACAAAATGTTTGTGAAAAGAATTGATATACAACGTTTTTTACTTATTGGTATAACAACTGAAAGAGTTTGCAGAACTGAGTTTAGTTCCATATATGAATTACACATAACCACAGAGGTTGCACAATTTGAAGTTGAACCCTATAACGATAGTTGCTGACTTTTGAATAGTTCACGCTGCTGCAAGGTATTTGGCTTACAGTATTACAAATGCTAATATTCCTGCTAGATACCCAAATACTACCACCCCCACGAACCACAGACATTGCCGAGGTGGGGTGGCTTGCGTGCCTCAACGATACAGATAGCCGTACCGTAGGTGCAACCACAGCGGAGGGGTATCTGTGGAGAGGCCAGACAAACGTGTGGTTCCTGAAGAGGGGCAGCAGCCTTTTCAGTAGTTACAGGGGCAACAGTCTGGATGATTGACTGAGCTGGCCTTGTAACATCAGCTAATGTGGCTTTGCCACACAGCTACTGCGAACGGCTGAAAGCAAGGGGAAACTACAGCCGTCATTTTTCCCGAGGACATGCAGCTCTACTGTATGGAAATATGATGATGGCATCCTCTCGGGTAAAATATTCCGGAGGTAAAATAGTCCCCCATTCGGATCTCCGGGCGGGGACTACTCAGGAGGATGTTGTCATCAGGAAGGACAATACTGGCATTCTACGGATCGGAGCGTGGAATGTTAGATCCCTTAATCGGGTAGGAAAATTAGAAAATTTAAAAAGGGAAATGGATAGTTTGAAGTTAGATATAGTGGGGATTAGTGAAGTTCGGTGGCAGGATGAACAGGATTTCTGGTCAGGTGAGTACAGGATTATAAATACAAAATCAGTTGGGGGTATCACAGGAGTAGGACTGATAATGAATAAGAAAATAGGAATGCGGGTAAACTACTATGAGCAGCACAGTGATCGCATTATCATTGTCAAGATAGATACGAAGCCAATACCGACAACAGTAGTACAGGTTTATATGCCAACTAGCTCTGCCGATGATGAGGAGATCGAAGAAATATATGAGGAGCTAAAGGAAATTATTCAGACAGTTAAGGGAGAGGAAAACTTAATTGTGATGGGAGACTGGAATTCGGTAGTAGGAAAAGGTAGAGAAGGAAAAATAGTAGGTGAATATGGACTGGGCAGGAGGAATGAAAGAGGAAGTCGCCTGGTAGAATTTTGCACGGAACATGATTTAATCGTAACAAACACGTGGTTTAAGAATCACAAAAGAAGGTTGTATACATGGAAGAGACCAGGAGACACCGGAAGGTATCAGATAGATTTTATAATGGTAAGACATAGGTACCGGAACCAGGTTATAAACTGCAGGACATACCCAGGGGCAGATATAGACTCTGACCATAACTTGTTAGTCATGAACTGTAGGCTGAAGCTGAAAAAACTGCAGAAAGGTAGGAAAATAAGAAGATGGGACTTAGATAAATTGAAGGAAAGTGAAGTTCTGGAGAATTTCAGAGGGATATTTAGGCAACAATTGACAGAAACAGGGGGAAATAAAACAGTAGAAGAGGAATGGGTAGCATTGAGAGATGAAATAGTGAAGGCAGCAGAGCACAAAATAGGTAGAAAGGCAAGACCTACAAAAAATCCTTGGATGTCACAGGAAATACTAAATTTAATTGATGAAAGGAGAAAATATAAAAATGCAGTAAATGAAACAGGCAAAATGGAGTACAGACGACTAAAAAATGAGATTGACAGGAAGTGCAAACTGGCTAAGCAGGAGTGGCTAGAAGCCAAATGCAAATCTGTAGAAGAATGTATAGCAAGGGGAAAAGTAGATACCGCCTACAGGAAAATAAAAGAGACATTTGGGGACAAGAAAAGCAACTCTACGAATATCAAGAACTCAGATGGGAAACCAGTTCTCAGCAAAGAAGGGAAAGCTGAAAGGTGGAAAGAGTACATAGAGCAGCTCTACAAAGGAAATGAACTTAGAAACGATGTTGTAGGAAGGGAAGAGGAAGTAGATCAAGATGAAATAGGAGATAGTATACTGAGAGATGAATTTGACAGAGCCCTGAAAGACCTAGGTAGGAACAAGGCCCCAGGAATAGATGACATACCCTCAGAGCTACTAAAGTCTCTGGGAGAGCCAGCCATGACAAGATTATTTGAACTGGTGTGTAGGATGTATGAGACAGGCGAAATGCCCTCAGACTTTAAGAAAAATGTAATAATCCCCATTCCAAAGAAATCAGGCGCAGACAGGTGTGAAAATTACAGAACCATCAGTTTGATAAGTCATGGTTGCAAAATTTTAACACGAATTATCTACAGGAGAATGGAAAAGCTGGTAGAAGCTGACCTCGGGGAGGATCAGTTTGGATTCAGGAGGAAAGTAGGAACCCGGGAGGCAATACTCACTTTACGTCTTATCTTAGAAGATAGATTAAGGAAAGGCAAACCTACATTTTTAGCTTTTGTAGATTTGGAGAAAGCGTTTGACAATGTTGACTGGAATACACTCTTTCAAATTCTGAAGTCAGCAGGGGTAAAATACAGGGAAAGGAGAGTTATTTACAACTTGTACAAAAGCCAGACCGCAGTTATTAGACTCGAAGGGCATGAAAGGGAAGCATCAGTTGGGAAGGGAGTAAGACAGGGTTGTAGCCTTTCTCCGATGCTATTCAATTTGTACATCGAGCAGGCGGTGAAGGAAAGCAAGGAGAAATTTGGAATAGGGATTAAAGTTCAGGGGGAAGAAATAAAAACATTGCGTTTTGCCGATGACATTGTAATTCTGTCAGAGACAGCAAAGGACCTGCAAGAGCAGTTGAATGGAATGGACAGCGTGTTGAAGAGTGCATATAAAATGAACATTAACAAGAGCAAAACAAAAATAATGGAATGCGGTCTTAGAAAATCAGGCGATGCTGAAGGAATTAGATTAGGTGACGAAACATTGAAGGTGGTAGATGAGTTTTGTTACTTGGGTAGTAAAATAACATGCGATGGTCGCAGTACAGAGGATATAAAATGCAGAATGGCAATGGGCAGAAAAGCATTTTTGAAAAAGAGAAATTTGCTAACATCGAATATTAACTTAAGGGTAAGGAAGTCTTTTCTGAAGGCATTTGTGTGGAGTGTTGCCTTGTACGGGAGTGAAACATGGACGATAAGCAGTGCGGACAGGAAGAGAATAGAGGCTTTTGAAATGTGGTGTTACAGAAGAATGCTGAAGATTAGGTGGGTAGATCGCATAACTAATGAAGAGGTACTGAACAGAATTGGTGAGAAAAGGAATTTTTGGCATACCTTGACTAAAAGAAGGGATCGCTTGGTAGGACACATTCTTAGACATCGGGGAATCGTAAATTTAGCATTGGAGGGAAGTGTGTGGGGTAAAAATCGCAGAGGGAGACCAAGAGATGCGTATAGTAAGCAGATTCAAGTGGATGTGGGTTGCCGTTCTTATAAGGAGATGAAAAGGCTTGCTCAGGATAGAGTAGGGTGGAGAGCTGCATCAAACCAGTCTCCGGACTGAAGACCATAACAACAACAACCCAAATACTAATGTTACAGACACTTATGAAAATGTTATAACATACTTCGTATTTTTAAAAGAACTTGGTAGTGGCTGCTTGCTGTATTCACAAAGTAAGACGCTGTTTTACATTTATGAATGTAAAGGGACATTTAATTTTCGCAGTCGAATTTTAGCTGTTTCAGGCAGCTGTTTAATTTTTTGATGCTGTATATGTAAATATTGGATAAAACAGCAGGCACTCAAACAAAAACGTAAAGTGTTGTGGAACACATCAAAAATTAATGTTTCTACAACAGTTTCACCATCGTAGATTATACTGAGAAACTGTCAAAACGCTGTGTCTGACGATAAATTCCGTTCATATGCAGCACTTAGAATGCTAAAAATCTGAATGTTACAATTCGTTTGGGCGTACAACTGTAGCAACCGCAGTCGTAAAACAGTAGGCATATCATGCATAAAGAAAGAGATATGTAATTATATAGGTCGTTGTGTTTCAGCGTGTATTTGTCTACAAACATTCATTATACTTAACTTTCGCATTTACCAAGTTTCAATATTATGTTTACTTCACGACCATCAAAAAGGTAGGCAGAGGACGGATGTATTTGGTGTGTTTTAATGTAATGACAGTTGTTTATTTAGTGTACAAAAGCGTATTAAAGAACATTGGGTAAGTAGCCTAGGTATATGGACTGTAATTAAACTATTCTTTACACAGATTTCCTTTGATAAACAAGGAGTTGCTAACCCAATGGGTAACAAGTATGAGGCGTGATAAGTGGCAGCCTACGAAGTATAGTTACACATGCTCTTGTCATTTTGAAGAAAAGTTATGGATGCTACCACCGATCGAAAGCGGCTACTGGCAAATGCCATTCCAACACTATTTTCCTTCCTGAGCACTTACAGAAACCAAAATCTGTAAGGAGAGAACCAAGGAAACGTCAAACTGCGGAGAGCGTGATAAATACGTAATCATAGCTTGAAACATCAATTGAACCACAGGCAGATTAAAGGTAATTAAAGATTTTAAAGAAATTCGCTTGTATTTATAGGGAAGATACGTCGGCAAATACAAACGATTATTGGCATTATAGTAGCATCAAATAATGCAGCAGTTTGACGATCGTAAACATTACACTTACAATGCAATAGTAACCGAGAAATGCGATTCGTAGTTGGAATTACTTTCCGAAATGTGTTTCCCACAAATTAAGGAAAAATAAAGACTGGCAATGATTAATATAAAACCTATGTTCAGCCTTAGCAGACGCCCAATATCACATGGCGTGACACTGACGTTCTCAAAGATGGGGGCAACCTTTCCAATTGGTTAATATTCACAGAATATATGACATCAACTGCGATTGGGCAAAGCTGAAAAATGTGTACTCAGCGGGGATTCGAACCCGGGTCTCCTGCTTTCTAGGTAGTTGCGCTGACCCCTACACCACTGGGAACACAGTGATCACCGCACCTGAAACGACTACCTAAGCTCGCCTCTCGTCAAATTCCCAGCTTCACCCTGCCCACAGTACTCAAACTCGTAGTTATGAAACTAATTCCCGTAAGAGTAAGGGCTTCAAACTTGCCCACCCCTCCCCACTAAGGATAGGATCATTGCCCGTCACCGGCATATTATATATATACATGTGGCGTCTATTCCGAAAGAACAGACGTCACTTCTGATCCTGCAGTTGTTATTCTTAATATTCACAGAATATATGACGTCAACTGCGATTGGGCAAAGCTGAAAATGTGTACCCAGCCGGGATTCGAACCCGGCTCTCCTGCTTCTAGGCAGTTGCGCTGACCCCTACACCACTGGGGACACAGTTATCACCGCACCTGCAAGGACTACCTAAGCTCGCCTCCCGTCAAATTCCCAGCTTCACCCTGCCCACAGTACTCAAACTCGTAGTTATGAAACTAATTACCGTAAGAATAAGGGCTTCAAACTTGCCCACCCCTCCCCACTAACGATAGGATCATTGCCCGTCACCGGCATATTATATATGTACATGTGGCGTCTATTCCGAAAGAACAGACGTCACTTCTGATCATGTAGTTGTTATTCTTTAATATTCACAGAATATATGACATCAACTGCCATTGGGCAAAGCTGAAAATGTGTACCCAGCCGGGATTCGAACCCGGGTCTCCTGCTTTCCAATTGGCTTCAACTATGGCGGCGCTGTGGCCAGTCTATGTTGTTTATATAGGTCTTTGATACCCGCCGTTCGCAATCGGCAGCTTACGGGATTGTGGGGGCTTGATAAGAACAAAGCGTGTGCTACATCGTCTCTAAAAATGACTGGACGGTACTCAGCCGAAATATTAGATGAAGTCGACTTTATGCGGCTGTACATCCAAAATTTATTTGAACTACAAATATTCATACTTATACTATGAATGGTTACAAGAGCTACGAGAAGCCGAGAGTGAAAAATATACTCTTTGTTCTACTTTACCGTCTTTAAATCTACATCTACATCTACATAGATACTCTGCATATCACTTTAAGTGTCTGGCAGAGGGTTCATTAACCACTTTCATAATTTTTTCACCGTTCCATTCTCTAATAGCGTGCGGGAAGAAAGAACGCCTAAAATCGTTCCGTTTTCGATCAGGTTTCTCTTATTTTATTGGGATGGTCATGTCTCCCTAAGTAGGTGTGTGCTAGCAAAATACTTTCACGTGATAAAACAAAACGTCCTGCCCTTCTCTGAAACTTCTCAATGTATTTCGTCAGTTCCACCTGGTGACAGTCCCACAAAGGGCAAAAGTACTCCAGAAAAGAACGCACAAGTGGATGTAGGCAGTCTTTTTGGTGGAGCTGGTACATCTTCGAAGCGTTCTGCCAATGAAACGTAACCTTTGGTTCGCCTTCCCCACAATATTTTCTGTTTGTTCTCTCCAGTCTACGTTGTTCGTAATTGTAACTCCTAGGTATTTAGTAGAATTTACGACCTTAAGGTTTGACTGATTTATCGCGTAATTGAAGTTCAGCACATTTCTTTTGGTGATCATGTGTATTACTTCACACTTTTCTTTTTTTAGTGTCTATTGCCAATTTTCGCACCATGTAGAAATTTTGTCAAAATCGTTTTACAGTTGCTTTTGATCCTTAGTTGACTTCACTAACCGATAAACAACAGCATCATCCTCGAACAGTCTAAGGGAGCTATTCAGATCGTCTCCTAAATCGTTTATAAAGACAAGGACCAATAACGCTTCCATGAGAAACGCTAAATATCACTTCTGTTTTACTCGATGACTTATCTTCAATTACAACGAACTGTGTCCTTTCTGATAGGAAATCGTGAATCCGATCGCACAATTGTGGAGATATTCCATAAGCACGCAATTTCATTAGAAGCCGCTTGTGGGGCACAGTGTCAAAAGCCTTCCTGAAATCCAGAAATATGGAAACGATTTGAGATCCCTTGTCGATGGCACCTGTCACTTCATGTGAATAAAGGGCAAGCTGTGTTTCGCAAGAGCGGTACTTTCTGAATCCGTGTTGACTATTGGTTATTAGGTCGTTCGAGGTAGTTCATAATGTTAGAACAAAGTATATCTTCCAAAATCCTACTGCAAATCGACGTCAATGAGACTGACATGTAATTTTAATAGTTTAATAAAGAACAATCGACAACCCACCTTGACGGGTGTGCCGTCGCTGTGCTCCCAGGCTTTCTGCACTTGCGCGAAGTTCCCAGGCTGAGTCCTCGCCGGACTGGCAGGTCGGTGCGGCGGTGCGCCTCCTTGCGCGCGCCCCTGCCCGCTAGACGGCGCCGGCCGCTGGCTGTCCGGCTCGTGGCGGACGTAGAGGACGGGCGCGTGCAGCTGCACCAGGACCTCCACACGGCGCAGTCCGCAGTGCAAGCACTGGCTCTCTCGCGTGTGATTCGTGTGGTAATGTGGCTGCAAACAGATTAATTTACGTAAATAACATGCACCACTGTATTGAATTATTTTTGTTACACAGCTTTTACTACAACTCTACATATATACAAATCAGCCTGATGTGCGTTAGTCTTGCAAAAAGCACAGAAATGACTTGAGCGATTTTAATAACCTTTAGTTTGCTCAATTGCAGGGATGAATACACACACACATACACACACACACACGTATATATACAGGGTGTCCCAGCTATCTTCCACCCAAAATATCTCTGGAACAATAACAGCTAATGGAAAACTTGGAAAACGACTTTCACCGGTATCAATGTACGGCTGGAGCCCATGAATTTTTTTTTTTTTTTTAGAGGAACCCTATATTTTTTCTTCGGCAATCCATAGCCTGACAAATCACATAAACAATGGCTTGATTGCATCGCAATATTCCAATTACATCCCGAGATATTGCGACGTGAAGTTGACGCCTAAAATACGCGAAACGCGCGGCTAGCGCACGTGCTGAGCAGCATGGGGTTCTCGCCTGAGTCTCAGGACATGCGCTAGTTAAAGTTGAACAAATTCCACAAGAAATATGGAATGAGTATATAACTGTTGACTTCTTATTTCACATTCTTAACTGCCTTCCAAGCCTGATGTCCAATTTATTTGACCCTTTTCATTTTGGGAACCAAGTATCTAATTTTGTTCAAATGTACAATAGATAGGGTCCTAAAAACAGGAACAAGTGCAAGAATTTTTTTATTCTATTTTTAAAATAATTCAGGATTTAAAGGATTAACAATATACAAGACCTGTTGACCCGGAGGTAAGATCTGCCGAAACCGGTCAAAATAAAGCTATCTTGTAAAGCAATTTTCGTTCTCTGGGGCCCTCAGTGTACAATATGTCATTGAGGAACATGTTTAATAACTCAATAATTATAAATTGTTTTTACAATGCTTTTGAACGTTTTGTTACTTCACAATAAGCTTATTTCGTCCTTAGACCATCTTCAGGTATTGGTATTATAATATTGTTGCCATTTATTTTTTGCCCAATTGATATCTTTTTTTAAGCTAATGTTATGCTTGTTTATTGGTCGTTATCCGTATATGTGCAGCGGTACCGGTTATATTAATCGATTCATATGACCAGCGCTGCTGCACACATACGAATAACGACAAATAAAGAAGCATAACATCAGCTTTAAAAAGAAATAGATTCGGCAGCAAATAAATGGGAACGATATAAGTACCAACACCCGAAGATGGCCTAAGAACGAAAAAACTTATTTGTAAAGTAATAAAAAGATCAAAAGCAGCGCAAAAATAATTTATAATTATTGTGTTATTTCTAAAACGATTGTGTGCAACTAATGATTTTCCTGTTTAAAAAAAATTAAAAATTAAAATAACTTCGAAATTTTATATCATTCTTCGGCTACATGTTAGCTGTTGCTGGGCATTTGCGGTCCGCTTACCACAATTTCGCAACCGCCGGTGTACAGAAGCGAGACTAGAGACACTTGCAGAAGGCAGAGGAATGGGAGGAAGAGAAATGCTGCAAACCAATCTTCGAATTGGAGAACAAAAGCAGGGAGTACTTACTGGTGGTGCCGGGATCCGCAGGTAAGGGCCGGACATGACAGAGGGCACCACAGGCACGTCGGCAGAGTGCCGGCGCGTCCTGTGCCCGCCTGCTGGGGCGTGGCTGCCGGCCGGGCTGGCGGCGCTGTTGACTCCACTGTTGACGCCGGTGTTGACAGCATTTCTGTTGGTGTTGACAGCAGCATTGACAGGAGCATTTCTGTTGGTGTTGCCAGCAGCATTTCTGTTGGTGTTGACTGCAGTGTGGACAGCAGGATTTCTGGTGCTGTTGACTGCAGTGTTGACGGCAGCTTGTCGGTGCTGTTGAATGCAGTATTGACAGCAGCATGACGTGCTGTTGACTGTAGCCGTGATGGCAGTATTTCTGGCGGTGTTGACGGCGCTGTTGGCGCCGGTGTACAGGGCGTTGTTGGCGAAGTTGTTGGCGGCGGCGTGCGCATGCGCAGCGGACCGGTACGGCGGCTCGCTGGCCGACCGCCGGCTGGCGCCAGTGCGCTCCACCTCTCGCTGGCGCGGCCTGCTGCTGTCACGCACGACGCGCCGCGCGAACTCTTCAAAATCCCCCAGTCCGCCAGTCTCCTGGCGCCAGCGCACCACCAGCTCCGGCAGCGAGCAGGGCGCGCCCAGCGCCTGCTGCGACCGGCGGCTCCCGCTGTTGGCCACGGCTCTGCGCAGCAGCCGCTGCCGGTCCATCTGGCACAGCTCGGTGCGCCTGCTGAGCTCTGCTGGAGTGCATTTCTCCCCTCGCACCCTGTCACAAAACATCAAGCGCGGTTTAATTTACATCTATTAAGCGTAGCTGCAGTACAATAGAGTGAATGTAAAGTTTCACAGGGAGTAACGCAGGCCAATTCTGGGTATGAGACCCGCCTGATAAGCAAAACACTATTTTTACTTTACACCGAAACATGTTTCGGATTTCTCTGCCATCATCATTGGGTTTTAACTATTTGAGTTGCATAATTTTTTTCCAGCAATCAGTCGTAAGTTTTAATTTATTCACAGATCTAGATTTCGACCACTGTATGGTTATTATCAATACTTAAAATGAAACAATTAAAACACGTAAAACATTTCGCCCTTTATGTTGGAGGTTACGTTCATGTTTTACGTGTTTTAATCGTTTTATTTTAAGTACTGACAATGGCCACACAGAGGTCGAAATGTACATCTATGAGTAAATTAACAGTTACGACTGATTGCAGAAAAAATTTCTACATTCATTAAAAAAAAAAAATAAACAGTCGTTGAGCACAAGTTCCAACAATGAATAAAGCCTGATATTTATTTGCTTCTGTGAATGTAACAACTACCCCCCCTCCCCCCCAATACGCCTTCTGTCACACCCAGAATGAAATTATTTGGACACTTGATTCGTCAAGGATTCTACAAATAATCAGTCTCACAATCAATGTTAAGTTCTCTCGATAATTAATGGGCTGCGGCTACAGCTGATAAATGTGAAGGTTAAAAGAAAGTACCAGCAGTTGTGGTAAGATTTTTTAATTATTTAAGATACCGGTTTCGATGCTACATTCGCACCATCTTCAGGCCCATGTTGCGTAACAGTCAGTAAGACCGCTTTTAAGAGGACTGGCCGTAAATTTCTTTCTACTTGCATCTCAGGAATCAAACGACAAATGTTGTACCTGGTATACAAAATGAGCGGTCCAATGATGAAAGTTTTTTATTTTATTTATCTATTTATTTAATTTCTGAATGGCTAACTTTCATCTTTGGACTTCTCATTTTGGATACGTAGTATATCGTCGTTGGATTCCTGACATAATAGGAAAAATGTTCAAATGTTTGTATAGCCTATGGGACTTAACTAAGGGGTCATCAGTCCCTAAAATTACAAACTACTTATGAACTAGCTAAGGACGGCACAAATATCCATGCCCGAGTGGGGAACATAATAGGACGAAGAAATTTATGGTTACGGTGTCAACGACCACCCCTTTTAAATGTGGTGTTGCTGAGTGTTACGCAAATATAGAACTGAAACTGTGTGCTTTATTAACTAAAAGAATCTTAACTCAGCTGCTGGTACTTTGTTTCAAGTTCCACATCAAGCGTTCAAATGTTTGTAAATCTAAGGGACGTAACTATGTTGGTCATCAGTCCCTAGGCCTGCAAAATAATTACACCAACAGTAACGTCTGCTAAGGACAACATAAACAGCCATGCCCGAGGGAGTACTCGAAACCCCGACGACAAACGACCACGCACGGCTATTCTTCCGCGGCTCACCTCATCAATGTGGATTCGTGAAAGGCTATGGCACGACAGATGCTATCCACGCTGCTCGTCCGCAAAATCAATCTGAGAAATCAAAACTCTTCCTTTCTCTTTAAGCCCTAAACAATGTATTTTGAACACAATGCTTTATTCATTGGGTAACCACAGTCGAATTGATTTATTTTCTTCACAACACACCACTGCGACTGTTACAAAATCTTGACTACCAACTCACGACCGGTTTCCCAAATCAAATTTGCATCATCAGGTGCTTGCTTCATTCAGGTCATAACCATATGTTACATTTACTTTAAACTAGCTGATCCCCATCATTATTCTAGAGTTCTAACCAACTTGCCCATAAAACCATGTATCAAATCCCTTTTGTCGAACAAGTGGGATTCCGTCAAACATGTATCAAAAACCAAGTAAAATCCCATACATGAAACAGTATATTTTCATCAGCCATAGGCCCACATCTGATATAAAATCATTACGCTGAAACAGGTATTCAGCATACAAGCCGCTTCAGAGGGTAAGAGATTAAAAACTATTAGCGTTCTGGCACTTTACCTGTGATACTGGCAACAACAACACCTTCTCTGGAGGTAAAGTGCCAGTACGCTAACAGTTTATTTATTTATTTATTCTTTTATTTATTTATTTATTGACAAAAGGCATTTCACAAATGGTTTTAAGTGAATGCAACATATGGTTAAGACCTGAATGAAGTAAGCACTTGATGATGTAAATTTAATTTGCGAAACCGGTCGTTAGTTCTTAGTAAAGATTTTGTAACAGTCGCAGTGGTGTGTTGTCAAGAAAATGTATTTTGATTTTCATAACCAATTAATTAAAACCCACTAATGGTGGCACGACGGTGCTGAAACATGTTTGGGTGCAAAGTAAATTTGCACGTTAGGCGCATCTCGTACGCAGAATTTTTGACTGTTAACACGGCAATCATAGCAGATACACATAGAAAATGATAAACAGACCTCTTCACTATGCCGTTTGGTCTTTCGCGTTGGTACAGTGTAATTTACAACACACAGTTCTCTACAGAAGGTGCACAAAATGAGTAGCACAAGCTGTAGTGCAGGCGTCTAGTCTGATCGCCGCATTACTCACTATCTCACTTGTTTCCATATTCCACGCCACTGTCGCATCTATGTTTTGACACATTATATTTATTTTAAAAACTATTTTCTCCAAGAAACATATTATTTTATACCTATTAAATGGTCAACTCGTTGAGATTTGTGGTAGCATTTAGTCTTGGTCGGTGGCGAATAGACCAGATATTTTCGGGGTGAGGGGGCGGATGACTAATGTAAATAGGAGTAATTTTAAGTAGACACCCCATGATATTTTCTGTTTATCTGCTTATATTTAGAGGATAATTTGCGCTGAACCCCCTTTTACTTTACCGAGGTGAAGTTTTTATTGACATTAAACCATAAAAATATTCTATTTTTTCGGTATATTTACTATTTCGTGGGCGGCAGGCACCTTCGCCCCCTCCCTTCGCCTTATGTACGCCACCGGTCTTGGTGTTATTGACACATATCTGAATTGAAAGTTGCTCGTCTTTGGCGTGAATCGTCTACCACACAGAGATCGTTTAAAGCATGGCTAAGCTGTTGTGGATCCCCTTTTAATTATTTCAAAGCTCTCGGCCACTCCACAAGCGACGATCCGCTCTTAATACATACAGTAATAGTGAAATAAATAGGAAATAGACACACATTGTAAAATAAAAGAAACCGCTATAATAAACGCGGGTACACACACTAAACAACGAGAAAATAGTGTACTACCTCGCAGTCGGAGAAATAATGAAATAATCGGTAGTTAACTACATACGACTTAAAAACACAAGTGAAACACGCTTCATTGCAGAATCACTATTAATTACGAATTCTACGGCTATGTTTTTCTCATATTTCACCGAGTGCGTCATTAGCCACGTAGGTTTCTTGATTAGGGCGGGTATTGTACCTAACGATTCAGATTATCACATATTCCTCTTGAAGTTAACTTTCATTTTTTTCCCAACCGCTAAGATATTCTTTGTGGATATTTTAACATCGTTCGGCGACCGACCTGGAGAGACCCGCTAGGACAGGTTGTTCTCCTTGTCCGCTCATCTATCGAAAACCCAGAGATTTTCCCAATACAAACTCTGACAGAAAAGTCTTAAAATGCCAAGATCGCAATTAATTTCTTTAATTTTCGACGACCGGTTTCGGTGCACTTAGGATAGCATCATGTGGTCCCTTGTGTCCTGCGCTTTGAAATTCGTGACCGAATGATGGTACTCGAAGTGTACCGAAATCGATCGTCGAAAAATAAAAAAAAATAAAAATTTCGATCTTGGAATTTTAGTACTTTAAAGAGATCACCCTTCCTACCATAGAAAAATTAAATCTTACAGAAAAGTTTTGTGAATAGTGACAGTAACACTTACGTAGATGAACTACGAACTACATTTACCTTACTGGCTTTCAAAATAGTCATCTCCAATAACTATGCACTGTCGAGCTCAGTGATACATGTCCTGGAACCTTTTTGCGCGGTCTCCCTTTGGGATGGTGTTAACGAGCCTCGGCACGTTTGATTGGATGTCAGGAATGTCATCCAATCTCTTTTCTTTCAGATCGAGTTTGAGTCGAGGGAAAAGAAAGACGTCTGGGGGGTATGGTGGACGATCAAGTCGCACGACAACGCTCGCCCATACATAGCCAATACCGTTAATGGATTATTGGCATATAAATTGGGTAGTGCAACTTGAACAGCCACCATATTCGCCGAATCTCAATCATCCAGTATTCTTCCTATTCCCTCGACTCAATCTCCCGTTGTAGAAAAGAAATTTGATGATATTCCTGAAGGCCAATGAAACGTGACGATGCTTTTGAACACCATCCCAGAGGAAGACTTCATGCATTTTGAAGACATGTGTTGCAGAGCTCAGCGGTGCATAATAACGGCAGTTGACTATTACGAAAGACAGTAGAGCAACTGTAGTTCATAGTTCATCTACGTTAAACTTACAGCACCATTTACCGATCTTTATTCCCAGCGGTTCTATATTGCTGAGAAATGTTACATCAAGTCGTGTGTAATGTAACTACATTGCAGTCAGTCTCAATACTGTGACATGAAACAGGTCTAGGCGCTGATCGTTAGCCGATTCCTTAGCTACCCTGCTTAGCCTTCGTCAAAGCCACACAAGACGTAGGTATATTCAAATGAACTTTAGTTAAAGCGTGGATTCTACAGATTAAAAAGCGAAAACTGCCGAAAAATTTTCAGTCGGATGACATGCTCACAAGAATACAAATTAACAGTTTTAAACATTATCGTCCTTAGACGACTAACGAATAAACTGAACTTTTGATTTTAAACAAAGCACGTATTTCAGCAGATTGTGAATCGTTTTTCCACAACTTACATGAAATATAGTGTATATTTCAAAGATCGCCACTATCAAACAACCGCTAACAAAAAGAAATATATCCAGAATATAATTCACGTCAGAAGTATCTAACGTCCGCGTCTAAGCCTATACTCCAATGGAGATGGCTCAACACGTACACAAAAGTGTTTAATCTCCGTGAATGATACACAAACACAGAGATATTCTTCGTTTATGAAAGTGAAAAAAATGCCTTTTGTTTGCTGCAATTGATTTTATGTTTCCCAAATGCGTTTCGCCTTTTATTTTAAAGGCACCTTAAGTGGAAATTACATTTTTTTTTTGAGATGTATTGTTTCCAGATTATAAACAGTTCACTTACTTTTTACATAAGGGAAGAAGTTTCTACATACATTATAGTAGTGTCATCAGCTATTTTCTCCTGTTGCAACATATGGCCTTGACCAGATGGTGGAAACACCAGAAGGTAACATCGATAATGTAAATAAAAACTTCATCCCTTATGTAAAAAAGAAAAAAAGTCGTGAACTGTTTATAATCGGGAAATAACACATCTCACAAGAATTTTGTAATTCCCACTGAAGATACCATTAAAATAAAAGGCGAAATATGCCTGGGAGAAATAAAATCAATTGAAGCAAACAAAAGACTTTTTTCCCCCTTCAAAAACGAAGAATTTCGGCGCTTGCTGCTGAATATGGTCCCCCAAACAGACTTGACACAGATATCAGTTGCATTACGTAAATGCAAACACAAAAACAAACTAAATTGCCTCGATATTTAAGACTTTGGGTGGCGCTGTAACAGAAACCTCTTTTCGAAGGATGTCGTTTTTCTGCGCGGTAATAATTGCACGATTTGAGACCATTTGTCATGGCTGGCGTGACCGCTTCTGTCAGAGATTTGTAAATCTAGGAGCAGTGACATCAGCAGTTTGAACTCTTTAAGTTTACAAACATCTGAACATTTGTCGTAGCTTTGGGGCATTCATCTGCAATTGACTAACTTAATTTTACGGAGTAATACATTCACCCGTTTTATTGATTACAGCTGACTGCAGTGGCCGAGCGGTCTGCGGCGTGCCAGACACGGTGGGTTCAAATCCCCCCTCGGGCATGGATGTTTGTGCCGTCTTTAGTATAAACTAGTTCATAAGTAGTTTGTAAGTTTAGGGACTGATTAAACATTTGAACTTTTTTTTTTTTTTTTAGTGAGTCCTGCGATTGTGGTAGCTAAAGTCCACTGCAGCAGATTTCTCTTAAAATCTCTTATGAGGTACTGTTGCACTATTTTTATACATCTTAGTTTAAGGTTTTAGCATCCATAAATGTTTTTAATGAATGAAAAATAAAAAGAAGAAAACGTGGAAGGCGGTGAGTGTAACACAGGCAAAACACATGGACAAAGTTAATTTCAAACTTAATGAACAATGACATGTCAGCTTTGAGCAGCCTATGGAACACAGAAACTAGCAAAATACTGAAGGATTCTACCGGTGGAGTATTCATCCTCTCAATACCAGTTCCTTGTCTATGAAGCATAAATGCGGGGAAGGCCTGATCTGAGCCACAATCGATAGTCTTTATTTATATTTCCGGTAAAGCTGTGTATTTGCAATGTGCAATTATTAATCTAATGTGCGCTTTCATTGGGTGTGTTTTCTTTTAAATGGCTATATCAATTTCTATATTCTGAAATAAATTGCTAGCACTTTTTGACGAATTAAATAAATAAATATTTTCAAGGACCTTCAAGAGCTGAGAGAAGTAAACAAAATATTATGGGCTTTATTAACATTGTACAGCAATGCACTTTACGGAGGTTAGCAGTGCACAGTTTTATTTTCAAGAAAAAAAAATCAGGCCATTTGTCACGTCTTTGTTAGTGTTACTAAATAAGATATAATATGCGGGCCGGCCGCGGTGGCCGAGGGGACTGAGGCGCTCCAGTCACGGTCTGCACGGCCACTACGGTCGGGGGTTCGAATCCCCCCTCGGGCATGGATATTTGTGCCGTCCTAGTTCGTAAGTAGTTCATAAGTAGTTTAGGGACTGATGACCACGTAGTTGAGTCCCATACGCTGTACAAACACTTGAACACTTTTGAATATGCCGCTTGCGAGCTTGTAGAGCGTCAGCAGAAATAAGTAATGACCTGCAACACGTATAATAATCTATCATAAATAAAACAATCTAGTCATATCAAAGAGAAACTCGGTCAGTTGAGAATAACCTGTTCCGAGTGCGCACTGCTGCCTTAACGAAACATAACCAAAATATATTTAAATGCAGCTTAAATTAGTTGCTATAAGTAGAGCTCCTGAGAAGATCAGTCAAACTTTCAAAGAGAATAAGAAATTATATACATCTATAGCTAATACATAGTTTTTCAAAGTTTTCATACAGTTAAATTAATGTGTAAGAAAATGATTGTACTTGATCTAGATTTCGACACCTCTATGAGTGTCTTCATCAGAAAACATGAGACATATACAAATGGCGTTAAATATGATAACGTCGTATAGAGTTAGTCATTAAAACACTAGCTAGTTATGAACTGGCAGTCTGAAGATATAAAATGTAGTGGGTGGTCGCTATGGATTGCCGACGTGTTTGCGGTCACAAGCGGACGGCATCAGAGTCTACTAAAGACTCCCATAGAGTCGAAATCTAAATCAAATACAATTATTTTAAAGCAACTTGTGGGGCTGCTTTTCTTACACAGTAAATTACGCGGACACAGTTGCTGCTTCAGACAAATAAAGTTCAAAATCGTAGATTTTCAAATAAGAACTCTTTTGGCTTAATGCCGACTATACTTACAGTAAATAGCAAATTTGGAAAGGTGAAAGTTAAAGAGTTTTTAAAGATATTTCAACGGCTATTACAGTGTATCTAGAAAGCTAACCGGGAAACACACACAAAATGGAAACAGATAGATCGTTTTGTAGACAATTGTCAGCAATAAGTCGTAAATACTTTGTTTATTCAGATCTACGTTTCGAAAACTATGTGATCATTGTCATTGCTTAAAGCTTTTCGACCTACATGTTGGAGGTTTTATATGTTTGAACCGTTTGTTTTAGCATAGATAATGAGCACACAGTGATCAAAACCTAGATCTGCATCAACAAAATATTTACGACTGATTGCTGACACCTTTCTAGAAAAAAAAAAAAAAAAAAAAAAAAAAAAAAAAAAAAAAAAAAAAAAAAAAAAAAGAATCAGACGTTGAGCACAACACCCAAAATTGAATCAAGCATCATAAGGAATTTTCCTGTATTTTCCTGTAGCACTTTTCAGTCCGAACTTAAGAAAAACTATTTTTTTTATTTGTGAATCTTTTAGATCATATTCACTATCTTGTCTAGACTATCATGGAATTTAAACTATATAAAAATTTATATTTGTTTTCGGAAACGAAACAGTCGTTTTCTTCCTGCTATAGTTATATTTCCTTCATAAGCATTTTGTTCTTTTATTTTAGGGCATCATTAGTGGATTCTACATGTTTCATTGAGTCGCGAGTTTCATGGTGTTCTTCTCACCTGATCTAGTTTCAGCAAAGCTTGTTGCCATTTTCAAGTGAACAAAACCTTAACTCAAAAGTGCACATGTACATGTAAACACTGTCCAATTTCGTGGTCTAACACATGGATTTCATCGTAACAGAACATGACCTAAGGCAAGTGACAGAAACTGAAGGATATTTCGTAAAAAAGTTGGTATCTTTGTGTCACTTGCTTTTGGCAATGATCGGTTGCGATAAAGCATACGTGTTAGACCACGAACTTGAGCAGTGTTTTCACGTGCATTTGAATTGTAGCTTTTGAGTTAAGTTTTTGCTCACTTGAAAAAGGCTGAAACTACTAATGAAATATAACAAACTTATTTTTAAAGTGATCTAGGCTGATCGTCTTTAAGTATTCAAATTATCACAAACAAACTTGTTGTACAAAATTTAACTTTCTATACGCTCATTTTCGTTTCCGGTAGTAATTTTTGCAAACTAAACATTAAGCCGTCACCCCAATGTTTGGACTACTAGGTAGTAAATGCCGGTCGAGTTTAGAAGACGGATTGAAAATTATTGCGCGTCTTAGGTGTTTCACTTGTAAACTCAACGCCCACGAGTACGGAACGAAATTCGAACTAACATATCGCTAATCTGACAACAGAATGATCCATTCTATTAGTTCGAAACCTGCTCACCACTATTTTATTGACATTCAGACTACAACAAAAGATGCTTGACAGATTTTCAATACATTTTTATAAATGTTGAAATTTACTAACACTCTGAACTGCTACAGGGCTGACACGGCCGCGGCAGCTGCTCATGTGAACATACATCATGCCACAAGCCGACATCAACTGTGAGGCTTGCTATTTTCTCGAACAGTTGTTCCCAATACCGACTCTTGAATTTGCTTAATATTCACCCAACAAGAAATAAAAAAAAGGAGATTTGTGTCTCATGTCTCGTCCACTGCCGAAATGATTAGAGGCGGAGCGTTGTTCGGTTTTCGTACTACTGCAAGGGAAGGAAGCGGGCATTAATTTTGTTAGTAACAATCCCGGAATTCGTCATAACTATTCGGTAAATAAGAAAAAAAAATATACAACAGGATCACGTCAATAACTGAAAGCGGTTTCTAATACGCTCTGTCCTTCGTCGACAAAGGCTGAATTATTATTCACTTTTTTCAAATGTGACTGCTAATAGAATTTGCATAACTAATACTGAGATTTCAACACGTACAATAACTTTAAAGACAAGTCGTTCCAAAACACACGCAGAGAGAGAAAGAATAAAAAAAAAAAAACACTAAATATTGTCTGTCATTCACACGGATAAAATTTCAGATTAATCCGAAAGTTTGTCTACATATGACTTATACATTCTGAAAGCTGAAATCGACACTTATTTGCAGACAGTTGTACACAAAACTGGTGCTGAGGAAGCAACACACGGATGTGTAATCTACATGGAGGAAAGGATTCCACGAAATGTGGAAACTATAAAAACATAATACACTCGTACATATATTCGTTGTATTGTATATATGGGCGTCTGTTTTTTTCCTGGATGTTTAGTTACTGTTCCTGTAAAACAGTGGGCTGCGCAATGAAAAATTTAGGTAACCACTGTTTATTTTAGATGTGGTTATTTCCGTCAAGAGTTGCAATATATTTATTTAATTACATGTTTCCATCACTTGGGTTATCACTACCGCTTGGAATCACACGCAATCATTCTTAAAGTACAGTAACACCGATCGTAATAAAAGCCGTTGTCTGTGTTATTTCTATGCAAGACGTTGCACTGTATCACAAGTGACATTTCAGCAGAGAGAAACAAAGTAACAAGGATATGAATATCATGGGAGGGAAGTTACACGTAACTCAGTGACGTCGGCGTGCCATTACATTTTCAGCCTACAGTGCCAAAAATCTACTTAAATTGATTATAACAGCGCAACACATCCTTCTCTGCTGATAGCATATACAGTATTTCTCAGAGTGCAAATGCGGGATTTCGATGAAGTAGTCAAATCAAAGTAACATAAATTCACAACCGTTATTTTACCATCTAACTTATCTTTGTGATATACAACGAATTTTCTGCACGAAAGCAGAATACACAATTGGCGACAGGAAGATCAAGACGTGATTCTTCTAAACATGCTTGCGTGCGGTTCCGAGGTAAAAATTGCTTCTTTGGGATATAAACATCCAAACAATGTACCTGAAGCTGACAATGTACCCTTCGAATTTTTTAGAAACATGGAGACAAAAATAAAATAAACACAACAAGACAATTATATTACGTTTAGGTTCCGGAGTAATGTTAGAACTCAGCATAATGACACTACGATGTTGATTAAAGAGGACTCAATATGGGCTAAAATAAATTTACAGATTTCATATGCAATGAAAGATATTGGAAATGTAGTATCTCAAATTCTGGAGTCGGTAAGAATATTATACAGGTACCAACAACGCGTCTGCAACTTTTTACATAAACCAGAACTGCAGTCCCTAACATTCAAGAACCTGAAAGAACAGCAGAAAGACAGTTGCAGTCAATCGCAGAAGGTCATTCCATAGCACATTTGGCACAGGTCTAAATTCTGTGCACGTTCTTCCACATGAAAATTTAAGATATACATTACAGTTTCGCAAAGATTCAAAATTAACAGCTAACTTGCATCAATCTACTTCCGAGGATGTGCCTAGGATAGCTTAGCGCATAAATACTATTACATGTGACTTCTAGGAGAGCCGAAACTATGTTAGACATGTATGTGACACGAAAAAGAGTGAATGCCTTACATAAAATCGTCCGCTATAATTTACAAAACCCCAAGAATAATATTAACCCTCGAAATACCAACACATTTTCTGTAACGCGTATTAACGGTGAATCACGAGAGAAACTTTTTCAAGACCTAAAAATCTGCGAATAAGGGTTGTTTTTTTTTTTTTTTTTTTTTTTTTTTTTTTTTTTTTTTTTTTTTTTTTTTGTGTGGATCTTATGAGACTTAACTACGGGGTCATCAGTCCCTAAACTTAGAAACTACTTATGAACTAGCTACAACTAAGGACGGCCCAAATATCCATGCCCGAGGGGGGATTCGAACCCCCGACCGTAGTGGCCGTGCAGACCGTGACTGAAGCGCCGCAGTCCCCTCGGCCACCGCGGCCGGCAGGATATTTTGGAACACAAGTATCGACAACATCACAGTTACACACTTTTTAAACATATGCATGTTGTGTATCTGGTTCCAAGCCGAAAAACGTTGAATATAACTTTCATTTTAAAGGTCGAGATTAGTAAACTTAAAACAAGGAAATATAAGATATTTTTGAAATATGGTAGAAGACTTCGTTAAAAACTAGACCGCGATATTTTCAAGTGAGCACAGTTACTGTAGCCACCCCACGAAAAACAAAACTTGTGTCGCGCATTTTAAGATTGTAAAACCAAATCCTGTCCAAAAACTAATACCCAAAGAAACAAGAGTTTACTAACAAGCTGAAACACTCCTTTCCTTGCCATTCATGGTTAGGTCGTGTACGCCACCGATATTGAGGATTTCTGGCGATGTGCGACTCTAGACCCAACATATGCGATAAATATACTAACTACCTAACGGTCGTCAGAACCAAGGATCCACAGCAGAAAACATAAAGAGCCACTACAATTCCACCACTATTTATCAAATAGGACGCCACGATTTAGGAATGCCACCACTAAAATGAAAAACTCAGCACCGCTAACAGTTGCTAAATGATAACTCTGAACTTCATCAACAAGTTAACAGCTCTAATCTTCGTGGGTGACAGCCCCATCAAAATGAAAAGTTTCACTTTATAGCAGTGTGTTGACCGTTGTGATGTCTTCTGCCAACATCACTACCGATCCCACACAAGTTCACTGCCGACGAGCCAGCTTCGCACGCAAAAAGCCGCAACACTTACCTACGCATCTTCGGTATCAGGTGTTCATTTATTCTGCGTTGCTGCGACATGTCGAGGATGCGAAGAAGCTGTTGAGGATGCGAAGAAGCTGTCGCGGATGCGAAGCTGTCGGTGGCCGAACGATGGCTGATCGTCGCTCAGGAGGATGCAAAGAAGCAGTCGAGGGTGCGAAGCTGTCGATGACCGAACGACTACTGATGGTCACTCAGTGTCTGAACCTCTGCTTTGGAATTTCACACTCTGGGTTACAACTCCAAGATGCAAATCTATTGGCTGAAGCTTCCTCCCCTCTCCCCCGCCACTTTACAATAATTCCTCAGGTACCGCCTCCCAGCGAGCACGTGGCCTGACGTCATTAGCAGACTACCTGGAGGTGCCGGGGATGACCGGTACCCGAACTCACGCCTTTCGCGCTATTGTCTGTCTCCACCGCCGGCCGGATTATGCGCACTGGGGAAAACAAGCCCATTATCCGAAGAACTGCCGCCAACTTGCCACTAACATATGTGGGCTCAATATCTGTTGCTGAAACTCAGTTAATTTTTCACTCTCCCATAACTGACGAATAAACATTACAAAATGTTACCATTTACTGCACCAAACTCAAATGAACAAAATTTACTGACGCATTTAAAATTCACTTGTGATGATTAGTCCTTTGAAATTCTGCTCACAAAACGTTAGGTCATTACTTAGAATTACAAACTACAGATTTCCCGAGGGAGAACTCGAACCTCCGACGGGGAGCGAGCACATAACCCGTGGAAAGATGCCTTAGATCCCGCGGCCCTTCTCGCGTGACCGTTTTATGAAACACAAGTAGTTATCTACAATTTTCTTAACGGTTTGTGAATGTTCAAATGTTTGTAGAGCTTAAGGGACTTAACTATGGGGTCATCAGTCCCTAAACTTACAAACTACTTATGGACTAGCTACAAATATCCATGCCCGAGGGGGGATTCGAACCCCCAACCGTAGTGGCAGTGCAGAACGTGACTGGCGCGCCGCAGACCGCTCGGCCACCGCAGCCCACGTTTTTTAATGAAAAAAAAAGTAAAATGCATTTTTATAATTGATAGTTTTATTAAGGAAGTGGTACAGACCACGGAATATTTTTTTTAGGAAGAAGGAAGGAAGCTTAGAGTTAACGTCCCATCGACAGAGTGATCATTGGAAACGAAGCTGTCACTCTGTGTTTTTGCCAAGTATAGGAAAGGAAATCGGCAGTGCCCTTTCAGAGTAACCACCCCGACATTTGACTGGTGTTATTTAGAAAAATCGCGGAAGTACCTAAATCTGGATGGCCGGAGGTGTATTTGAACCACCGTCAATCCGAATGCGAATAAAGTGTGTCATCATTGCACCACCTCTGTCCGTAGCTTTTAGTGGTACGTGACTAACCTGTCAGTTATGATTTTCTGCTGCAAATATAGCAACCACCAAATTGCGGTAGAGCGGACACCATTACTAAATTTTAAGCCGCGGTAGAGTGGCCGAGCGGTCTAAAGCACCTTGCTGCAGAGCGCGAGGTTGCTCGACGTGGAGGTTAGAGTCCTCCCAGGTGTGTGTGTGTTTGTCCGTAGGTTAGTTTACCTAGGTTTAAGTAGTTTGTAAGCTACGGACTGATGACGTTAAAATTGAAATTCTTCTGAGCTATTTGCCGCGTCTTGATGATACATTTCTCCAACGTTTCGGATCAGTTACAGGAGCCTTCTTCAGGGAAAACGGATCCGAAACGTTGGAGAAATATATCAACATGACGCGGCAAACAGCTCAGAAAAATTGCAATTTTAACAATAATGACGGCGAAAGCCTACGTTCAAACATACGGCATGAATCGAAGAAATCCTACAACAAGGGAACCTCCCCATAGCACCCACCTTAGATTTAGTTATACGTTGCCGCAGTAGGCACGCAGTGAGAAACTGAACACAGATCAGTGGAGAAAAATGGAAAAAGTAGTGTGAAACTATGAAAAAAATAAGCAACTTATTAAAACTGAAGGGTCTATGCGAAAGATAGGCAACTATAATCCTACATACTCTCAACTCGAATCTAGATAAAATTAAAAAAAGAAAATCTTCCACCTCATTTTTTGCAACCAAAAAGTACAGGAATATTCTTCCTCTACCCTTCTCTTCATCTGTTCACTCCCTCTTCTTTTCTCTCTCTCTGTTCAACACCTCCTAGTCCACACTCTGCCCATCTCCACTTTCACCTTCGTCTGCAAATGACCCCTTCGTCTCTTCGCCTCTCTGTTGATCTTCTTCACACCAGTTCATTGTCTCCTTCACTAATGAAAAATTATATAAATTACTTTCATGGCCATTAGGAAAGTGATGGTTAAGTTTATTGCAAATTACCTTCCACCATGTCTCGTATAAAATCTTTGGTAGACCATTAAGTTCCTCTCGGTTTGAATTTTAAGTGTGCAAAATTTCATCAAGATGGCAATAAAATTTCAGTCTTTGTCGAAGGTCGCAAGTACAGTACGTTCCGTCACACAAAAATTTACGTGCACAGTGATACAATTACGCATGTAAGTTCAAATAACATGATGACAAAGTTTCATCGTAATCCGATGAATGATACGAATATGCATAAAATACGAAAAATACTTGTCGCAACATTTTCACACGCGCCTCAGTGTTTATGACATCATATCTCCTAAACAGTCAGCCGTACAATGAAAACATTTTGAGCGTACCTTTAGTGGATACTGGGTGAATAATATATTCTATATATACTTAGTTAAAAAGAAGTGATTTAAACGCAATTGATGTGTCGTACTTCAATACAGTGTATCTCGACAATCCAAGCAATATGTTGACAAAGCTTTATCGCAGTGGGATGAAAAGCACGGCAACGCATAATATACGAACAAACATAAAAAGAAACAAGCCTTTATTTTTATATATTTAATGATAGGCTGTCCGGTCCATAAATCAATTTTCAGGGCCTGGGACATATCATTCACCCCCTAAAAACAGCTAAAGAAGAGTTTTCTCCGCCGTAGTGCGTTCCTCATTATTATCAGAGTAATATTAGCTGCATTGCAATTTTTGTCCTTGAGCTAAATTATTGTTTTAAACGAAGCAGATCTAAATGATAAATAACTGTGACAGCTTGTATTACGGACGCACTGATGCGCTCGACCCTTGCGGGAATCCAGTATAGGCTGCGAGCAAGTAGAATCAAATGGGCAGGGGTCACTACAGTCGTAGTATACTACAAGGTGAGAACTTGGGTTGGAAGGGAAGCGTGCGTGGATAGCCTTACTGTTGCCGGGCGCCGTGGCCCAGCGCGCCGGACAGGAGGCTCAACGCCCTCTGTTATAAAAAAGTTGAGCCAAATATTCAACGAACAACCATGAACGAATTGAACCAACGCCCGCAAAGCATAAGTCGAAATTTTCATCTTCGCTATTGGGTTTACTTCAATGCCCTAAAACGGACGAAATACGAGGTATGTCCACAAAGTAAGTTCCGTTTGGTTATATAAAACAAACGTGTACAGATACAGAAAAAATATTTATTGTACAAAAATATACAACTATTAAACAACTTTTCTATATAGCTTCAGAAATTTTGCAGGCATTTGTCATAGCGTGGCAGAAGTCTTTGTATGCCTTCTTCGTAGAAGGTTGCCGCCTGTGTATTCAACCATGTGGCAACATCGCTGAACCTGAAGTGTTGCCCACCGTGGACAGATTTTAGGTGTAAGAAGAAAGTCGCTAGGTGCGAGGCTGAAGGGGGGGGGGGGGAGGATGATCAAACACGTCCCAGCAAAATTCCCGTAAGAGTTGTTTGGTCACATTCGCCTTGTGAGGTCGAGCGGTAACGTGAAGGGAATAAGAAATCATCTGTTCTTACACCTAAAATCTATCCTTGGTGGTCAAAACTTCAACGATGATGAGCTGAAAGAACATGTTACCACATGGTTGAATACACAGGCGGTAACCTTCTATAAAGAAGGCACACAAAAACTTGTGCCACGCTGTGACAAGTGCCTACAAACTGCTGTACCGCAGTGTATACGCCGATACCCGCTAGATCACCCAAGTTAAGCCCTGTCGGACTTAGCTAACATATGGATGTGTAACCGTCCTGATCTAACAAGCGCTCTTGGCAAGCGGGATGCACTCAGCCATTTTCAGGCCAATTGAGGAACTACCTGATTGAGAAGCAGCGGCTCGGAGCAAGAAGACTGCCACAACGGTACGGAATTGTCAGGCGCTGACCATGTTCCCCTACCTATGGAGGACTCGAACCTTCGACGCGAGGGGCCGCACAATCCTCAATAAGTACAATTTTATTTAAAAAAAAAGAGTATAATTTTGTTTTTATTTTAGAATAAACAAGACGTACCTCTTCAGATTGCTATAATTGCTCTTTTAATTTAGTAATAAGTTCTCTTGTCTGGTCCGACAATTCCCTCGTGTGTTCGTAGTGACGGCGCTCTATCGGTGCTTCGATATTTACGGTAGAGTGGCGTATTAGGCTGGTGGCACCCACACCGAGTTTGGACGGCCGGTTGATATCGGCCAGTATTTTACCGTCTGAGCGCTGCTTGCACACACACTGGCATTTTACCGGTCAACCAAGCAGTCGTTTGGCTGTCGTGGTCGAGTGATGTTGATTCCAAACATAAATTAATTAATCCCAAACGATTTTGCATTGTATTATGACAAATATTGCTGACATTATACAACTGACTAATAAAGTACCGTAGCATCACACATTAGTACACTAGTTATGAAATGATTTTTTTTTCTTTGTTCTCCGTTTCCTTAAACCCTCATTCATTTCGCAGGAAAGTTGTCTCAATATATCTCTAGTCGCATTTCTGTCTTCAAACGGGCATAAAGTTTCATTCCACAAAATTATTCGTGCTTCCACTACCGAATCTTTTAATCATACAAACCATTGCAAACGCATGCCTCAAACAGGAAAATGACCATTTTCTTGTGGGTACAGAAAGGCGTTCGATCCCTTGCGGAAATGCAGATAGAGCTGGGAGAAAATAGAATAATGGACACTAGTACGCGATAGATTGATGATTTGGGCAGGGATAGAAAAGTTTCGGTATAGCCGATCGATCAGAAGGTTAGTCACCCTCCATAATAAAACAAAGGGAAGATCTCAATAATACCATAGAACAATGACACGATCTCCCCGAAGAATAAAAATAGCACTGATGTGTTTAAGGGTCCACCCTAGATTTGCTTGTAATTTTATGATTTCTTACAAACATTCGGGCAAAGTTAATAAAAATTTAAATAATAATAAATTATGGGCGATACGATTACAACTCTACTATTGCGATAATATCTATGCACCCAACACGTAATATTCTTTCTTACCGTATTTTAACAAATTTATTTCATATCTGAGTTTAGCTATGAGAAACATACTCCTCCCAAATTACGTACATAAAGACTATTCTTCAATTCGTTGTTACGTATTTTACGGTATGTTCACGAAATATAGAGTGAGCAATCTTTCATATGCACAACTCCAAATATTGCATAACATAGCTCCATTTTATTAATAAGAGTGCCCGACACTCCTTTCGGAAAAAAGGCGAAAAAGAAATTTTTGGTAGTGGCGGGTTTCGAACCACTGTGCACGTACTTTGCAATTACCAACAAACGTGCTGCGCACTACACTACGGCGAACAATTACAAAAAAAATATCCCTTCATTCTCCTACTATTGAAGGCAGTGGTTAACTAATGTTAATACGGAATTTTTAAACACTTCATTATCATATATCGTACGAAAACGACGTGTTTTTGTTAAATCTTTAGTCGTCATTGCTCTGAAATGACAAAGCGTAAGTTATACTATGAAAATCATAAAATACAGGATGCAAGATGGCGTGTGCCTGAGAGAGGTTTTGGGCGGGATGTCATGTGACTTTTCATAACGCCTGGTTTACGTCAAGAGGCGGTGCCAAATCGCCGTTATTTTTGCTAATATCTCTGTAACAGTTCGAGTTACGAAACAAACGTCAGAGAGGAAAGATGTAGAGAATTTTCTCCTCCACAAATTCAGTTATTTAGTTTTCGTGTCAGATGAACGGTTTGTTCAATTACAATTATATTACAAATGACTATTTTCAGGGTTATTTTTTGTCCAATAATTTTGAAAAAGGGAGGTTCTGGTCACTGGCTACCAGCAATTATGTCTGTAAAATTTTGTACTGATCAGTTGAAGGGTTCGACTTAAAAAGTGGGCACACTTTACGGACAATCTAGTGTTCAAATATTTGTACAACTTATGGGACTAAACTACGGGGTTATCAGTCCCTAAACTTGCAAACTACTTACGAACTAACTAACACTAAGGACGGCACAAATATGAATGCCCGAGGTGGGATTCGAACCCCCGACCGTAGTGACCGTGCAGACCGTGACTGGAGCGCCTCAGTCCCCTCGGCCACCGCGGCCGGCTTTACGGACAGACAGACGGACGGACAGACAGACAGACATTGTAAAATCGCCGATATATCTCTGAAACGGTGCGAGTTATGAAAAAAATATAACAAAAAAAAGTTGTAGAGAATTTTCTCCTCTATAAATTCGTCCAATTAATTTTTGTGTCAGATGAACGGCTAAGTCGTTATTTTCAATTACATTTATATCTGTCAACTGGTGATCACAAAGGAAAAATAAAAAGAACCTCAAACGAGTACGAGTCCCAGTCTTACAAAAAAACTTTACTACGCCATTGAATATTATTCATTATCCTAGAACAGACGAGAATTGAAATATTTGTAATTTATTGTTTACAGAATCAATATTTTTTTTTTTTTTTTTTTTTTTTTTTTTTTTACTTTTTCGTCGTATATGCGCTACGTTGACTGTTTGGTGAGAAGGCACAGCGAGAACTGTGCAGGGAGGACGGCCGGTAAAATCGTTGCGTGTGCCAGTCCGTGGCCGGCCAGTGTGTAAGCTGAAACTAGAACTTAAAGAGAGGAAGATTCAGAGGAGAATATTAGGACCCATAAGAGAGGAAGACAGTACTTACAGAATAAGGCACAACGAACTGTACGAACACCAGGAAGACATAGTCACATGTATGAGGAAAAGGCGACTGACCTTCTACGGGCACATTACTCGCCTGAATCACTCAAGGCTAACCAAGAAGATCCTCACAGTGACAAGCAGGGGAAAGGCGTCCAAAGCTAAGTGGTTCACCTCTGTTAGATCAGACTTAGAGGAACTGCAGATCCCATTACGGATAACCGAGAACCGAACTCAATACCGTCAGGCCATTCTACATGGAGTCTTCCCAACATCTCTCACAAGCAAGAAGTGTACAGGCACCACCATACCTAAATGGACGTTGAGAGGAAGCAGGCTCACAGCCAGAAGATGAAGGCGTACTGGGCCAAGAAAAAGCAGAAGACCCTAGCTCAGAGTTAAGACGAGCCTCGTGGTCCCTAGTAGGCCGAAACGAACTAAATAATAAAATAAAAGACACACATAAAGCCGAATCATTTTTGCTCCTGACAAACGTTCGCAAGGTAGATTAACAGTGTCTTATTTGATCAGATTCAGAACGGATATTCAGCGCATCCGAGAAGAAGCGAGAGCGAGTGCTGACTGCCGGCCGCGGTGGCCGAGGAGACTAAGGCGCTCCAGTCACGGTCTGCACGGCCACTACGGTCGGGGGTTCGAATCCCCCTTCGGGCATGGATATTTGTGCCGTCCTAGTTCGTAAGTAGTTCATAAGTAGTTTGTAAGTTTAGGGACTGATGACCCCGTAGTTAAGTCCCATAGACTTTACAAACATTTGAACATTTTTAGTGCTGACTGTGACACACGTGCTGCTGCACGGCGAGGCAGGAGTGGTGGGGGAAAGCACGCGCGACTCCGGGACGCGCTGGCACCGACTGCTCGAGCTGGAGGGGCCTACCCTAGCGTTAGTAAAGAAAAAAATAATGGCATACTTTGTGTTCTTAAAAGAATTTTGTAGTGGCTGGTTGCTGTATTTGCAGGGTAAGAAGCTATTTTATAGTGCTGTATCTGACGGGATATTTCGTTTTAACCCTTTCGCTACGGTGAACTTCTGCAGAAATCGGGAGCGAATGTGCTCCACAGCCGGTGGACTGCTGCAGCAGTCGAGTGCTGCCTGTGCCGCCCATCCGGTGGACTGCTGTAGCAGTTCCGCCTCGCGTCATACACCGTAATGTAATGCAACTGAAATGTAACGTAAAGCAATTATTTAACAACGTCCGCATCCCACCAGAGCTGAATCCAAAAATTGGATCTTTGAGAATTTACGAAAAAATTACGCGAATTATCTGAAAGAAGGAAGAAAACTGTTTCTATTCCAAATGAATTTTCCCTAATAAATGTATGGTATAAAGTCCAATAATTGCGATAACACTGAGAGTGTGAAAGCAGGTAGCGCCGTGGGGAGGGCGGAAAATGCGCCGTACAGCGGGCACGGCCGGGCGCGACTGGCGCTCGTCCACAGCGCACGGCGCAACAAGCACGGCGCCGGAGTGAAAGGGTTAACTTCAGCTGTTTTTAGGAAGCCCCGTTTCATTTTTTGATGCTATAAAATATCTAAATATTGGAAAATACAGCAGGCACTCAAGAAACAAAGACGTAAAGTTTTGTAAAACCCTTCCTAGATTAATGTTTGTACAAAAGTTTTACAATCGTAAAATAAACTGAGAGAGTGCAAAATAAATAAATAAAAATAAAAATAAAAAATAAAAAATAAAAAAATATAAAAAGGTTGTGTCTGACGATAAATTCCGTTCACTTGCTGCACTTAGAACACCAATACACTAAATGCTATAATTCGGTTTAATCAGGAAGAAGAAACAGTGTTGACGGATTTCTAGCCGGCCGCGGTGGCCGAGGAGACTGAGGCGCTCCAGTCACGGTCTGCACGGCCACTACGGTCGGGGGTTCGAATCCCCCCTCGGGCATGGATATTTGTGCCGTCCTAGTTCATAAGTAGTTCATAAGTAGTTTGTAAGTTTAGGGACTGATGACCGCGTAGTTAAGTCCCATAAGCTTAACAAACATTTGAACATTTGAACGGATTTCTAGCCGGCCGCGGTGGCCGAGGGGACTGAGGCGCTCCAGGCACGGTCTGCACGGCCACTACGGTCGGGGGGTTCGAATCCCCCCTCGGGCATGGATATTTGTGCCGTCCTTACGATTAGCTGGTTCATAAGTGGTTTGAAAGTTTAGGGACTGATGACTCCGTAGTTAAGTACCATAAGCTATACAAACATTTGAACATTGAACCGATTTCTACAACGTATGTGAAATAAATTTACACACAACCGATAGTTGCTGTATATTCAAAGAGTCTGAAGTTGTTTTGTAGTTATATATTTAAATAGTTTTCGCGCAGTATCTCGAATGAATACACTCTCTTATGAAAAGAGAACATCTAATGGCCGCCAAGGCGCTCTTCAATTCTGTTCGCTATCGGTCGCTTGCGGCATTGTGGGGACCTGTGGGGGACAAACAAAATTATGGCGCGCTACGGGGGCTCCGAAAGTGGAGCCGTGGAGTCGAAGCCGCCTAACGGTAAAGTCCAGTGGCGCCGAGTACTTGTGGAGGGTCTGAGCCGACCAGAGGGTTTCAAATGTTGAAATGTTTGTAAATCTATCAGACCAAACTGCGTCATCATCAGTCCGTAGCTTACAAACAAAATAGGGTAAACTAACATGAGGACAAAACACACCCATGCCCCAGGGAACACTCGAACCTCTGACGGCGAGCAACCACGCGCTCCTCAGCGAAGCGCCTTAGACCGCTCGGTTACTCCACCGCGGCCCAAAGGGTATCGTCACCAGTAATCGGCCCGACTACGCAGTAAGTTTGGTACAGGTACAGGAGAATTTGAAAATGGATAAACGTTGGAGTAACGGAGCGCCTCGGTTGCACAGTGGTGGAGTGCCAGACTACAAATCCAAAGGTCGCGGGTTCGATCCCCGCCAGGTCCTAGGTTTTTTATCTGTCACCTCTGGCAGTATTGCTTATGTGAAAAATACCGAGTAGCACCGTGGTTCGGAACCCACGTTAAACTGTAGGTCCCCCTATAACAGGCTGGGTAAGTCAGTTCGAAGGTCGGAGGAAGGCAACGGCATACCACCTCCAAACAGGACCATGCCTACTAAAGCACTGTGGTGTTCAAACCAATCTTCGGATTGTTGACTGCTTTACCTTTTTTAACGGCCACCAACTCCGAACCAAATTCCCAGCGACGGTGCTTGGGTCGGCGTGCATTACAAAAGATGTCGGCGTATCGACCACATGTCCTACAGCAACAGGCTAAAGCTCTTTATAGGCATCTTTTTTGCGCCGCTTGCCGCCTTCTGCAGTTCATGATTGGCTGAAATCGAGTCACACGGTTTTTTTCCGCCATCTTCGTCCTGTGCATTGCTAGCCTGCCATAAGAAGTGTTGTGAATATTCGTATGTTTGCTTTTGAATAATGCCCCAGTGTTCTTTATAAGCCAAAACGGAAGGTAAATATTATAGTACTTTCATCTGAATACACGAATTCAGGAAGAAGAAGCTGGCCTAAGAAAATGTCAGAGAAAACTAAGAGCCCAGAAGCCCCTCGGATATGTGCTGTGATAATTTTAGTTCGTGATGAAAATTAAGCGATTACAGATTCATTGACGATACGATCACGCAGCAGAAACCTACCCATTCTTTAACTTGAATAAATTTTGTGAAGAAAATTCAAATGTTTAAATGTCCAAATGTCTGTAAATCTGTCGGACCAAACTGCGTGGTCATCAGTCCGTAGCTTACAAACTACTTATACTAAGGTAAACTAACCTAAGGACAACACACACACCCATGCCGCATGGAGGACTCGAACCTCCTACGGCGAGCAATCGTGTGCTCCACAGTGAGACGCCTTAGTCCGCTCGGCTACTCCACCGCGCAGAAGAAAATTCCCGCATAGTATCGTGAGGTTAAGTTATTCACGCGTTTGTTTTATTTGCAGGTAATTGCTGAAACATAAAACATTTTTCTGTGTAACTGAGTAAACTAAGCCGCGGTGGAGTAGCCGAGCGGTCTAAAGCGTATCGCTGCGGAGGGCGCGGTGGCTCGCCGTGGAGGTTCGAGTCCTCCATGGGGCATGGGTGTGTGTGTGTGTGTGTTGTCCTTAGGTTAGTTTACCTAGGTTCAAGAAGTTTGTAAGTTACGGACTGATGACCACGCAGTTTGGTCCGATAGAATTACAAACATTTTTGAGTAAACTAAATAGATCCTCGTTCACATATGAAATTCATACACAGATCCTGAAACAAGCTTTTCTCACTCGTGTACATGTGATTAGAGTATTATTACAGAAAACAAAGAGTTGGAGGAAGAAAAATAACACACAAATGTAATTAGTATTATATAGGAACTTCTCTGCTTGTGGTAAAAGACGTGTAGTCGGTACCTCCTTGCATTTTCCGTAGTCCATGTAAGGTTTAAGTACATATTTCGCAAAAAAAAAAAAAAAAAAAAAAAAATCTCATCAAAGAATTGTCCGTTATCTCAATCATATATATCAAAAGAATCTACGAGACGAGTTAGTCGTCCTGACGAAACTATCCGGCCGATTTCCTTATTTCCTTCATTTTTGTTTTAAACGAAAGGTACTCATCCTACAGATTTTTCATCAGGTATCAGGCCGTTGTATCCGACCGATTTCCTTCATTTTTGCTTTATACGAAAGGTATGCATTCGCGGATTTGTCATCAAGTATCAGAATTATCTTGCGTCTCTCCATCCTTTATTCTTATTCAAACGCGGGATCCTTCTGTCCTTGCATTGAGTATTTTAATCGGTTTGTTGTAAGATATATTCTAATTAGGGTACGCAGTTCTTTTTGACCAAACAACACTCAGCGGATCAAGCTCTTTCATTTCGCTTTTTAACACCTGCACTGATTTATTCAGAAGAAAGCTATGGGTCAACATTCAAGTTTACTTCCTTTTTTTTCCCAACATTTCTGTCGTTCCACTAACGGTGCGAAGTATTCGCACTGGTCTTCTAGTTGTTTTCTTAATTTATACTTCCGCGGTGGCGGAGGAGACAGGCGCTCCAGTCACGGTCTGCACGGCCACTACGGTCGGGGGTTCGAATCCCCCTCGGGCATGGATATTTGTGCCGTCCTAGATCGTAAGTATTTTGTTATAATAAAGCAATCACGTTGGCAGTCACGTTGCTATTTTAGCTCCGCCATTTCGTTTAGACAATTTTTATCATCGAATTTGTAATCAGCGACCTATAATACCCCGTGTGAAGGGTTTTGTGTGAATTAAACGTGTTCTTGGGGTTTTGGCAATGTTTTCGGGTTCAAATGTTTGTTAAGCTTAAGGGAACTAAAAACAACACGAACATCCATGCCTGAGGGAGGATTCGAAGCCCCGATGGCGCACTGCCGGGCGGAGCTCAACAAGGCGCTCCAGTACGCACGGTTAATCCGCCGCGGCGAAAGTTAATAATACTTTGTCAGATATGACGGGTTCCAAAAAACTGAAAACGTTTTTATACATGCTTCAACTCTTATTAGGACACTCAATGAGGATTCTTCATTACTAGCCCGCAACTATCACTTTCTGTCTTCAAATTTGGTAGGAAAACCAAAGAGATTACGATCTTATGTAAAAGATACTAGAGGGATGACACAAATGATACACTACACGATGTTAACGGTAATGTTTTTTCAATAAGGTGGGTGCTAAAACATACCTTTAAAACACATCTTTCGGAATTTACTTCGTCAATGAAGGCGAAATAAATATCCCAACATGAATTACGTACAACTTGATAACCTAGATATTGAGAAGCAACTTAAATCAATCAATAAAAATAATTCTCCCGGTACAGACAGCAGTCGGACGCGCTGGCCGAGGAGACTGAGGCGCTTCAGTCACGGTCTGCACGGCCACTACGGTCGGGGGTTCTAATCCCCCCTCGGGCATGGATATTTTTGCCGTCCTTAGTGTTAACTAGTTCATAAGCAGTTTGTAAGTTTAGGGACTGATGACCCCGTAGTTGAGTCCCATAAGCTATACAATAATATGAACATTTTAACAGACAGTATACTGATTAACTTCCAATTGCGTATACTGATACTATAACTCCATTCCTGACATTCATATACAACCGCTCACTCAACGAAAGATGAGTACTAGTAGACTGTGAATTCGCACAGGTCACATAAAACATTGAATAAAGGCAATATGCGTAATCCACTAATTATAGGACACTGTCATTAACGCCGCTTTGCAGTAGACTTTTGACATTAATACTGTGTTCAAGCATTACGGATCTCGAAAACGATGCGTTGACCTATGGCCGCGGCACGGTGCTAGCCGCGTTGCGGATCGCGCGAGCCACCCGCGTCGGAGGTTCGAATCCTCCATCGGGCATAATGTTTGTGTCGTCTTTCGGGACAGATGACCCCGCAATTAAGTCCCATAAGTTTTACAAATGCCGGCCGCGGTGGCCGAGCTTACTGCGGCGCACCGGTCACGGTCTGGACGGCCACTAAGGTCGGGGGCTCGAATCCCCCCTCGGGCATGGATATTTGTGCCGTCCTTAGTATTAGATAGTTCATAAGTAGTTTGTAAGTTTACGGACTGATGACACCGCAGTTAAGTCCCTTAAGCTTAACAAACATTTGAACATTTGAATTTTACAAACATTGACATTGACCAATGGCCGGATTTGTAAACTACAGTTTAGTTTCAGGCGATTTAATGAGTGCTGTCGACAAGGGGCCTCAAATTCATTCCACAATTCAGGAAGGTCCTTTTCGACACCGTAGCTCAGATATAGCTTTCAACCAAATTGCTTGTTTATCGAATATCGTCTCATAAATGTGACTTGATTTCCCATCAGAGAAGACGCAGTTCGTAGTAATTGATGGCGTTACTCAGGGTTGTGTTATAGGTGGTCTATCGATCCTTGTCTATATAAACGATTTGGGCAAAAAAGAAAAAAAAACTGAGAATCCCTTGAAACTCGTTTCTAATTGTCAATGTCATCAGTACTTAAAAAGAAACTGTGAACGATTCAGTTCCAGATTCATCCCCTAAGGGAATAAATTCAACTGAATACTTACGTATTACTATTACGACATAGATAAATTGGAAAGAGCACATTGGACATGTCGTGGGAAAGGTGAACGAAGCACTGCATTGTACAAGATGTAAATAATGAATTCCAAAGAAGCTGTTTTTTTAATAAATTATTTAATCCGACAGACCTGTTTCGGCGTGAATGCCATCGTCAGATGTTCTATCATTACATAGGTTGGTATACTATTTAATTTAACACCATAATTGTACCTCAAAAATATGTACTTTATACATACATTGGTAGCTCTTCTTATCCTTGTAAAATCGCTGTTTATCTTATATGTTTTGGTTCTTATTTACATATGTATAGAACTGTTGTTGTTTTCTGTAGCTCTTTATGTAGCTGTATATATATTTTTTAAAGTAATTCCAATGTTGTTGATGCGTGACAGCTATTTTGACAGATATGTGAGCGATATTACAAGGTTACAATGCAATTATTTCTATGCTATTATCTGGAGTATATCTGGTCTTATTGGTATGTCAAGAGTATCTTTCTGCACTTGTATTTAATTGATAAGTTATATATTAGTTTGCGGCATTAACTCTGGTGTAATTTTGTAGTGTTTGATTTATAATTATCCTGGTAAATTTAATAGTATAGCCACCTATGTATGTTTACATGCCGGCCGCGGTGGCCGAGCGGTCTGTGGCGTGCCAGACGCTGCGAGCCTGAAGGTCGGGGTGAGAGTTTAAAATGGAGAAAGTATAATTTTTAAAACTCACAACCACCAGCTCCGAACCAAATTCCTAAACATGCAAAAACACTGGAACTGTGATTGCGACTGTTTGACTCGTTTTCTAGGTGATGATATCACACGTTCGAAGCTCTCCTTCCCTGCATATGATTAACAAAACAAATTCATAATAAAATCAAGTTCATGAGAGAAAGGGGTGTACTAACTACTATTTTTGAAACACGTAAAAGTTCACTTAATATTGTTTATTTCACAATATTAGATCCCTGTGGCTGATACGTCTGTACGTCGACACATTTATCAAATAAAGTTATAGCTCGTGAGCCCCCAGACAAAATGAATATTTGTCGGAAATTGTTTTCACACCATGTGGCTGTCTCAAACACCGTTTATGTTCATGCCTATGCGACGACACGTGTTACATTAAAAAATCACAGTCACTTCAATTCAATGCGATGCACACATTGTTCGACCGGCTAAATATTCACAAACACACAGTAGCACTCGATTCAACTTGGTGCAGTCTACGACGAACAACCACACGTGGCGATTGCCACACACAAATCTATAACCTCCACCTCGAGGTCCACATGCCGACTGATGCAGAGCGACGCAGTCCGGCCAGCTCCCCACGTGCTCCGGAGTCGTCACTTCCTGCCCTCACGCACGCGCGCGCCAAAAGCTAAACTGCCGGGGTTTTTTCCCCTACGTCATCAACTTCCCCATGTGAGCTGTTCTAACCAATTTTCCAACGTACAGCGCTCAGCCAATACATTTCTAAAACTATACTTAAAATCAAAATAATTACACTACACATTAAATAAATTGTCTTCTTACGTTTTTATATTAGTATAAACATCCCTTGTACTATTTATTATAATCGTGCAGTTTCTTATATCACAGATAAGTAATTTAACTGAATATTTCAAGGTAAAATACACAAGATTAATTGAAAATAAAATGAGAAATAGTTAATATATTATTTTTATAAACAAACATTGCCATGCTAGTTGTGTAACTGTCTTGTATTCATTGGTGATTTATTACTTTTCATTGTCAATTAAACATATTACGTCAGATGTGACTATATCAGCTAATGTATTATTTATTTCTCACAGGCTATTTTGTAATGAGGGCCTTAAAGGTTCCTAACTGCATCGTATTACTTCAAATGCAAGTAGTATTAGAATATTTTATTTCACGCTGTGCACTGCACTGTGCCTGGCACTCGCCATTGTCCCTCTCTCCCCTCACCAGAAACGAACTGGAAAATCCTAAGCTGGAACAAGCCACCAACGTCGGCCTGCTCGCTTGCCTCCCGTCAGCTACAAGCACACAGCAAATCTCAACGTGGAGAATTTCTACCTATGGCCTAACTATAAATGTTGTCACCCAACTGTGTACATACATTGCTACCATAATTAATAAGATTAAAATTCTGTAATATTTAGTGCATTGGCATGGTCAATGTTTGCAGTGAACTTCATACCGTTTAATTATCAAATGCTATTAATTACCAATATTTCTATTGGGTGATAATCTTACAATACCCCCACTTACGGCATCAAAACCACGTGCCGGATGGCGCAAGTAGCACCAAAATTAATACATTCAAATGAGCAAAATTTAAAATTACTAAATTATTGAATCGGATTGACTCAAACACTATGCCAATTATGACCTCAACTAATGCAAAAAAATAAATAAATAGATAAATAAAAAATAAACAGGGCAGTGAGAAAATTTCCCAATATTTGTACCATTAAGATCACTTGTAGTGTGTGCATATTTTTAAGAAAAGAATCCTTATAACTAATTACATCCATGAAATTTAAGTGTGCCTGTTGTTTATATACAGAATTGGCACCAAATTTATAATATCATTAATCTTTAGTCTTCAGAGGACCTTGTCCTACATGGAAAACTAGAATTATCACTATAAAAACTTTTGACGGTGTACACTTCACTTAAAGGAAATCTCTCACCACTTTGACACTGATAACCCCAGAGTCATCGTTGCAGCAACTCTGGTCCATAGTGTATGGTCCTATGTCTCCGTCATTTCAATCAACATGCTGTGGCAGCTTAGATTCATGGCACCGGATCAAGCGTTCTTGTTCACACACGTCATATGCACGCTACATGGAACAGGAAGAGCAGAAGGCACTCATGAGTCAACATAGACAAAAGTTTGTCTGGACACCAGGATTCGGTTGGATTAGTATCCCATCCCTCTGCCATCCAGACTTGGTGCAACTGAGACTAAGCATTGAGACATGTACAGTAACATGCAAATCAACAGAATTAAGAACTCAAAGTGGCTGGTGTTAGTCATGATCAGATCAACCCAAACCACCATGCCTGCACTCTCATGAGCCATAGCTTCAGATGAAACTAGACAAGAGAATATGTGGCCTACTTGGAGTATTACTTAATAAAAAAATAAAAAAATAAAAACAAAAAAAAACAAAAAAAAAGTTAAAAAAACTGCCTGTGTCAAAAATATATTTTAAATCTCAAATAATACTACCAAAAGAATGTTATCATAGAGAATTTCCTCTTCTATCGTAATGACACCTACAAACATAAATACAAATCCTACCCCCTCACACCAAAAAAACTTATTTTTGCTGGTGTGAGATTTAATTGCCCCATACTATCCTAAGTTAATCCTAGCACGTCTATACTTCACAGTAACTACAACTCCTGCAGCCTGTGAACATCAGTTGAAAACAATATATATACGTCCTCTAGTCCTGATTCCAGATTAGTATGCATAAACAAGAATAAAAACAATTTAATTATCATTCATAGATTTACCTAACTAAATAGTTTCACTACTCATACATAAATTATGATGACACAATAAACACACTATCCCTCTCAGCTGCTGTTTCAGGAATGAGTCCTGGCAACAATTGTACCTTTCACCAAAACATATACATAAATAACAAAAATAAAGCAAGGCAAAAATAGAGAATAAACCAAGTCAAAATAATTATCAAATTGTCAAGTTACTCCACAAAAACTCTTAAATCTAGACATACATGAATCACAAAAAAATACATACAGATCCTAAACCTAATATTCACATGAGGCTGCAAACTGGCTTAATCCAGTTGCTTATATAGCCTCAACTCAGTAATATTTCTTAACCCCAACGGTTTTCCAGACTTGGGGTATTCCAACCGGTAAGCATTTGGGTATGGACATGCTGCTACCCAGAATGGCCCATTATATAATTCAAAAAGTTTCTTTATTTCTCTATCAATGTCACTAGACTTTTCTTTAGTTTTCACTAGTAGTAGGTCATTGACTTTGTACTTAGTTGGCTTGTACCTACTGTCATGTCTGTTTTTCCTCTGAGCTGCTGCCTCAACCATCTGCTCGGTCGCCAGCTTTATCCGTTCCTGTGGTGTCACCTGATCCCCTGGTGGGAAATCTACAATCTCACCTATTAGATTCGGTGCCTTTTTGCCCATCATTATCTCATACGGTGTATGTCCTGTTGCTTTACTTTTAACACTGTTCATGACATCCTCAAAAGAAACAATGTACTCTGCCCATGATTTGTGGTTATTACTACAGTATGTTCGGCATAGCCGTCCCAACTCGCGCATGTATCGCTTGGCAGGATTGCTCGCCGGATGGTAAACTGAAATTTTTATATGTTTCACACCGGACTGTTGCATAAAATCTTCCCATGCCTTAGATGTAAATTGGGAACCATTGTCTGACAGCAATGCCTTAGTTTTTCCATGTTTTTTGAAATAATCTAGCTCTAGCTTACGGATTATTGTTTTGCTGGTAGCCTTCTTGATACCGTATAGCCTTACATATTTTGAAAACACATCAACAGTAAGTGTGACATATTTTTGTCCACCCCTACTTGCTGGTAATGGTCCAAAAAGGTCAATTGCCAACAACTCACCCACACCCTTAGGTAAAATGCTTTGCATTTCACCTTGGCTAGCCACAGTGCTATGCTTCACACGCTGGCATTTATCACAAGCACCTAACTGTTTCCTAACACTTCCATCCATATTGTTAAAAATAACATAATACTGTAATATTTCCAAACACTTTTGTGGTCCATAAGGACCATGTGACAAATGTCACACCTACTCAGCCTGGCGTCACACGAGAGCGCCGCGGCCTTCTCTTTAGGTGGTGTTGCTCGGAGCACATAATAGGCCTCGGTCTGCGCACCGCCTCTGTGGGACGTAAACAAGAGCCGGAGAGCGCCTCGAAGCCAAAGGGGAGCACGCGTCGTCGGGCCCTGGGGCTGACGTCATGAGAGGCTCACCCCACCAGCCCAGACACTACGTCACAAGGTGCCGCCGCACCTGAGCCGGCGAGACAGCCGCCCCGCCACGGGTCAACGGCTTCCGATGTAAACACTGCTCCCCCCCATCCCACCATCCGCCACGGCGCGTGCGAGTCGCGTGCCGCCCCACTGGCCTGCCAAAGCGTCCAACGCAGCGCACCCGCGCTGAGCAGGCCAGACTCGCCTCACTGGTCTACAGGCGCGCTTACGAGACACGCACTGTCAGTGCACAGAAGGCTGGTCATTGACAATGAAATCTGCTGCCGTTGACTCTTCCCATGACTTACTTACTTTCCGTGTCCCACCATTTTAAATCCTGAACTTACAAAATTCGGTCGCATGTTTGACTTTATCATTTGTATATACCAGGTCTTCGCCTGTGCAAGTTTCTCCCATGATCAAATGTTCAAATGTTTGTAGAGCATACGGGACTTAACTACGGGGTCATCAGTCCCTAAACTTACAAACTACTTATGAACTAGCTGATACTAAAGACGGCACAAACATCCATGCGTATGTGTGTGTGTGTGGGGGGGGGGGGCGGGGAATTAAAAACCCCTACCGTAGTGGCCGTGCATACAGTGACTGGCACGCCACAGACCGCACGGCCACCGCGGCCGGCTTTTCTCCCATGTTTGGTCATACAGAAAAATGTTGATGGTTTGAACAGCGCCGCATTCAGATGTATCATCCTTCCCATAAACCCCATCTTCTTTGGTTACTGTAGCATTTTGGGACTCACGTTATGTCTATGGAGCGTCCTCAAGGTTGGATAAGATAGGTCCAAGGTTCAGTTCGCCCTTAACTCGCTGCTTAATCGAAATAGCAGGGGCGGTTCCAGAACCGCCTGCTGGGAGGGTGGGGAGAGGCAGTGAAAGAATTCTCATTGTCAGCTAAACTCTGGCTCAGTAGACAGACTCTAGTACCGGCCACCCCTTTATACCTTACACCCATTCAAACAAAAGTCTCATAGTTTTGAATACTCAGTGCAGAATTCAAAAAAAAATAAATAAATAAATAAATAAAAAAAAAAAAATAAAAAAAAAAAAAAACACTGAAAGGAGCTATTCTTTCAAGCAACCAGATGCAATATGCACAGTCTCGTTCCGAGCCGCGTCGACTTGCCTGGTGTGAGCAGAGTTGGTCCAGACTGGTGCTGCGTATTCTGCAGCGGAGAAAGCGCTAAAGCCGAAGTTCTCAGAACTTGAGGTTCTGCTCCCCGTTTTGTATTCGTGAGTTTCCGGATGATATCGTTTCCCTCTGACCTCCTGACAGAGACCGTAATGAGTAACGTAGAAGTAGATATCACCGGAGTAGTGCAGCAACTAAAATCACTTAACAAGAACAAGTCTCCTGGTCCGGATTGTATACCCAGTAGATTTCTAGCTGATTATGCTGAAGCGATAGCTCCTTACTTAACAGCCATATACAACCACTATCTCAAAGAAGGATCTGTACCAACAGATTGGAAAGTTGTACAGGTCACCTATATTCAAGACAGGCAGGAGTAACCCACTAAACTAGAGTCCTATTTCATTGACGTCAATTTGCAGCAGGGTTTTCGAACATATACTGTATTCAAATATTATGAATTATCTCGAACAGAACGATCTATTGACCCAAGGTCAACTGATTTAGAAAATATCGTTCATGCAAAACACAACTACCTCTTTTCTCACACGAAGTGATGGGTGCTATCGATAAGAGTTCGGAAAGTGATTCCGTATTTCTTGATTTCCAGAAGGCTTTTCACACCGTACCTCACAAACGGCTTAAATTTGCGATTGGATAGGGGATTTCCTGTCAGAGAGGACACAGTTCGTAGTAATCGGTGGTAAGGCATCGACTAAAACAGTGCTGATACCGGGCGTTCCAAAGGGTAGTTTTATTGGTCCTCTGCTGTTTCTTATTTACATAAACGATTTAGGGGAAAATCTAAGTAGCTCTCTTAGGTTGTTTGCAGATGACGCCGTCATTTACCGTCTAGTAAAATCATCTGAAGATCAAACCCAACTGCAGAACGATCAGTAAGGTGTAAAAATTGGCAATTGACTCTAAATAGCCGGCCGCGGTGGCCGCGGGGACTGAGGCGCTTCAATCACGGCCAGCACGGCCACTACGGTCGGGGGTTCGAATCCCCCCTCGGGTATGGATATTTGTGCCGTCCTTAGTCTTAGTTAGTTCATAAGTAGTTTGTAAGTTTAGGGACTGATGACCCCGTAGTTAAGGCCCATAGACTATACAAACATTTGAACATTTTTGACTCTAAATAATGAGAAGTGTGAAGTCGTCCGCATGAGTACGAAAAGAAATCCGTTAAACTTTGTTCACAAGATAAATCAATCAAAATTGAAGGCCTAAGCTCCACAAAATACCTAGGAATTACTGTTAATTCAGACTTAAATTGGAAAGAACACGTAGATAATGTCGTAGGAAAGGCGAACCAGAGTCTGCGTTTTATTGGAAGAACCCTTAAAACATGCAAGAGAGGTACAGAGCCGGCCGCGGTGGCCGCTGGGACTAAGGCGCTCCAGTCACGTTCTGCACGGCCACTACGGTCGGGGTTTCGAATCCCCCCTCGGGCATGGATATTTGTGCCGTCCTAGTTCGTAAGTAGTTCATAAGTAGATTGTAAGTTTAGGGACTGATGACCCCGTAGTTAAGTCCCATAGACTATACAAACATTTGAATTTTTGAAGTACAGAAGTAACTGGATACACTACGCTTGTCCGTCCATTTTTGGAGTATTGCTGCCCAGTGTGGGATCCTTATCATGTGGGTTTGACGGAGGACATCGAAAGAGACCAAAGAAGGACAGCTTGTTTCGTATTGACACGATACAGGGGAGACAGCGTTACGGAAATGATACAGGATCTGGGATGGGAATCATTACGACAACGGCGCATATCGCTGTGGCGTGGGCTACTTACGAAACTCCAATCGCCAACATTCTACTCCGATTGCAAAAATTATTGTTGACTCCCACTTACGTAAGTAGAAATGATCATCAGAATAAAATACGAAAAAACAGAGCTCGAACGGAGAGATTCAGGTGTCCTTTCTTCCCGCGCGCTATTCGAGAATGGAAAGGGAGATAAATAGTATAATGGTGGTTCGATGAACCCTCTGCCAGGAACTTAAATGTGATTTGAAGAGTATCCCATGTAGATGTAGATGTGACTCATGTTTGCAATGATGTACTAGCCGCAGGAAGAAATATTTGAAAAATCCTTGCTTCTCAAATTAAAAAATGTTTTTGGCTTGCTCACGCGTACCAAGCCGTTTCGTTCGTGTACGCATGAGGAAAAAAAAAATCTAAAATATTGCCTATTCAAAAGGACGTCAATAAGGATTATAAAATAGATCCATTTTTCGTAGGCCCAGCTAGTTGCTAATAATATTTACTTTTGTGAAAGTTATAAAGGCTCACAATCTGCAACAAAAAAGCGAAAGGTTTTGTACGGGCTTATGTCTCATCTCTGTATTATATACTGCAAATAGTGTGATTTAATTATTCAGATAGTACCAGAACAACGAGCTTTTGTTGTATCTTTATGCTGTAGGAGTGAAACCGTATGAACGCAAAGTATTAAATACGAAAAGCCAGTAACTATCTATAAGTAGTTTCCTCTCATTTTAATCTAGAAATATATGTAATAATTCAGTGTTGGAAATCAACAAATTGGTGACCTTTTTGAAACAGCTTACATTCGTAATTCGGAACTCGTGCCGCATGACCAGTATACACTGTATTGTTCACACATATTATTTAGCGTCTAAATTTTTTCAGTATCAGTGTCCACGTATTTTTTAAGTTGTGTTAAAACTCAAGAGCAACTTCATTGACTCAAATGCCAAGAGTTCAAATCCCTCACTGGAAGAGCTGATATTTTCTAGTGAGATTACTATGACAATTTACGAAATTCAGTCAACTTATGTATGCAAGAAAAAAAAATATTTCAAAGAGATGAGCCACCGTGACAGCTACAGCTCTTGCTTGTTTAACGACACACAGCATTTTCCAACACTGAACATACAATTACAATGAAAAAACTTATTTCTCATTTGCAGCAGTCTCCACATAGTTTTCGCAACTAAAACTTCCGGAAAAATCTTGAGTCTACAGCATGTACTCAACTGATATTAAATAACTGGATCCACACGTAGAGGCGGAAATACAAGTATGTTGTTATTGTTGTGGTCTTCAGTCCGGAGACTGGTTTGATGCAGCTCTCCACAATACCCTATCCTGAGCAAGCCTCTTCATCTCCGCATAAGAACGGAAACCTACATCTGCCTGAATCTGCTTACTGCTCTTGGTCTTCCTCTGCGGTTTTTACCCCACGCACTTCCCTCCAACACTAAATTCACAATTCCTTGATGTCTAAGAATGTGCCCTACCAATCTATCCCTTCTTTTAGTCAAGTTATGCCAGAAATTTTCTTTTTTCCCCAATTCTGTTCAGTACCTTCTCATTAGTTACGCGATCCACCCACCTAATCTTCAGCATTTTTCTGTAGCACCACATTTCAAAAACCTCAATCCTCTTCCTGTCCGCACTGTTTATCGTCCATGTTTCACTCCCATACAAGGCAACACTCCATACAAATGCCTTCAGAAAGGACTTCCTTAGGCTTAAATCAATATTCGATGTTAACAAATTTCTCTTTTTCAAGAACGCTTTTCTACCCATTGCGATTCTGCATTTTATATCCTTTGTACTGCGACCATCATTTGTTGTTTTACTGCCGAAATAACAAAACTCATCTACCTCCTTTATTGCTTCGTTACCTAATCTAAATCCTTTAGCATCACCTGATTTTCTTAGACTGCACTCCATTGCCCTAGTTTTGCTCTTGTTGATGTTCATCTTATATGCACCTTTCAGCACACTGTCCATTCCATTAATTGCTCTTCCAGGTCCTTTGCTGTATCTGACAGAATTACTATGTCGTCGGCAAAAAGCAATGTTTTTAATTCTTCCCCCTGAACTTTAATTCCTTCACCAAATTTCTCCTTGCTTTCCTTTGTAGCTTGCTCAATGTACAAATTGAAAACATTGGAGAAAGGCTACAACCCTTTCCAACCCTTTCCAACCACTGTATCCCTTTCATGCCCTTCAACTCTCACAACCGCTGTCTGGTTTTTGTACAAGTTGTAAATAACCTTACGCTCCCTATATTTTACTCCTGCTTGCTTCAGAACTTGAAAGAGTTTATTCCAATCAACATTGTCAAAAGCCTTCTCCAAATCTACAAAAGTCAGAAATGTGGATTTGCCTTTTCTTAATCTATCTTCTATGATAAGCCGTAAAGTGAGTATTGCCTCCCGAGTTTCTACATTTCTCCTGAACCCAAACTGATCTTCCCCGAGGTCGGCTTCTACCAGCTTTTCCATCCTTCTGTAAATAATTCGTGTTAATATTTCGAAATCATGACTTATTAAACTGATGGTTCTGTAGTTTTCACACCTGACTGCACCTGCTTTCTTTGGAATGGGGATTATAACATTTTTCTTAAAGTCTGAGGGTACTTAACCTGTCTCATACATCTTACACACCAGGTGAGGGAATATCATCTACTCCAGGGGCCTTGTTTCGACTTAGGTCTTTCAGTGCTCTGTCAAATTCATCTCTCAGTACAGTATCTCCTATTTCATCCTCATCTACTTCTTCTACCCTTTCTACAATATTGCCTCTAAGTTCATTTCCTTCATAGAGCCTCTCTATATACTCTTCCCACCTTTCAGCTCTCCCTTCTTTGCCGAGAACTGGTTTTCCATCAGAGTCCTTGATATTCATAGAGCTGTTTGTCTTATCTCCAAATGTTTCTTTTATTTTTCTGTAGGCTGTATCTATTTTCCCCCTATTTATACATTCTTCTACATCCTTGCATTTGCCTTCTAGCCACTCCTGCTTAGCCATTTTGCACTTCCTGTCAATCTCATTTCTTAGTCGTCTGTACTCCATTTTGTCTGTTTCATTTACTGCATTTTTATATTTTCTCCTTGCATCGATTAAATTTAGTATCTCCTGTGATATCCAAGGATTTTTTTGTAGGTCTTGCCTTCCTACCTATTTTGTCCTCTGCTGCCTTCACTATTACATCTCTCAATGGTACCCATTCCTCCTCTACTGTTTTATTTTCCCCCGTTTCTGTCAATTGTTGCCTAAAGCTCCCCTTGAAATTCTTAAGAACTTCAGGTTCCTTCAATTTATCCAGGTCCCATCTCCTTATTTTCCTACCTTTTTGTAGTTTCTTCAGTTTCAGCCTACAGTTCGTAACCAACAAGTTATGGTCAGAGTCTATATCTGCCCCTGGGTATGTCTTGCAGTTTAAAACCTGGTTCCGAAAGCTATGTCTTACCATTATAAAATCTATCTGGTATATCCCGGTGTCTCCTCGTCTCTTTCACGTATATAACCTTCTTTTGTGATTCTTAAACCAGGTGTTTGTTATAACTAAATTATGTTCTGTGCAAAATTCTACCAGGCGGCTTCCTCTTTCATTCCTTTTGCCCAGACCATATTCACCTACTATCTTCCCTTCCCTTCCTTTCCCTACTACCGAATTCCAGTCTCCCATAACAATTAAGTTTTCCTCTCCCTTAATTGTCTGAATAATTTCCTTTAGCTCCTCATATATTTCTTCGATCTCCTCATCATCGGCAGAGCTAGTTGGCATATAATCCTGTACTACTGGCTTCGTATCTATCTTGACTACGATAATGCGATCACTGTGTTGCTCATAGTAGTTTACCCGCATTCCTATTTTTTTTATTCATTATCAGACCTATTCCTGTAATACCCCCAACTGATTCTGTATTTATAAACCTGTACTCCCCTGACCAGAAATCCCGTTCCTCTTTCCACCGAAATTCACTAATCCCCACTATATCTAACTTCAACCTATGCATTTCCTTTTTTAAATTTTCTAGCTTCCCTACCCAATTAAGTGATCTAACATTCCACTCTCCTATCCGTAGAATGCCAGTGTTGTCTTTCCTGATGATCACTTCCTCCTGAGTAGTCCCCGCCCGGAGATTCGAATGGGGGACTATTTTACCTCCAGAATATTTTACCCGAGATGATGCCATCATCATATGTTCATACAGTAGAGCTGCATGTCCTCGGGAAAAGTAACGGCTTTAGTTTCCCCTTGATTTCAGACGTTCGCAGTAACTGTATGGCAAAGCCACATTAGCTGATGTTACAAGGCCAGCTCAGTCAATCATCCAGACTGTTGCCCCTGTAACTACTGAAAAGGCTGCTGCCTCTTTTCAGGTACCACACGTTTGTCTGGCCTCTCCACATATACCCCTCCGCTGTGGTTGCACCTAAGGTACGGCTATCTGTATCGTTGAGGTACGCAAGCCACCCATCTCGGCAATGTCTGTGATTCATGCGAATGGAATACAAGTAAGTAAAATGTCTGTCCTTGCTGAAGATATCGATGCTTTCAAGTCGACTTACAATAATTTTAACTATTAGAAAAATCTTTCCCTCTCGGTGTTTAAGAGGATAGCTGTCAGATTCTTCCGCGTGTTATTGAGCGTTGACAAACTTTTATGTTAGTTAATGGAATGTAAAGACAACGGGGCAAAGAGTATAGGCGTAGTAACTACTGATCTTTTGGAGAAGGTACGGTAGAAGGAGAGCTTGCAAAGAGATTAAGCTGCACTTTTCAGACCACTTATGTACGAAGCAATGTAGTCACCACTCTAATCTACGAAAGATAATTACAGCTCTGTTCATCAGAAATCAGTTCCCAATTATCCGAGAACTTTCAGACAGCTTACACGACAATTATACACATTGAAAACCGTATCGCAAAATAATGTGAATTCAAGATTTATTTTCTATCATGGATGTTAAATAACGTTATTATAAAAACGGTGTACCTGTATTTATGTCAACCGTTAGCGTCTAAAAGACGAAGCTCTCCTTGAAAGAGCTCGGTAAGTATACAGCTTCAGAAGGCACGGAGGTAAGTGGCCACACCTCCTATATAATAAAGACACCACTCACTACGGAGTTTTAATCCATATGAAATGACGGCTCAGGGTTATGCTTGGGTCGTAAAAAGTTGATTCACAGTCTAACATATACAGTCGCAGTACTTACGGCAGTGAAAGTTGTTACCAACTGACATTTGCAACGAGACTAGCGCCCCTAGCGGTGGGTAAGTCGCCGAAGGACTGATTGTTTATAATTACTGTTGTAGGTAATTAACGAAATAGTTAGTAAAATTTGTGCGCTACAGGCATTAGTGAAACATCGAGAGACATACATAATTTGGAAAGTAATGTAAAAACAGCTGAATTTCACTGATTCAGTAGTACAAGAACCATTTCGTCATGAACAAATATTTCCGAATATGTGTATACTAGCTTAACGCCTGCTACTTCGCATGCGTAGGCTACTTGGTCTGCACCAATTGTTTCTTCCTCTTAATATAAATTTTCATAGATATAGCTTAAGTACCATCCTAATGAAATGTTGTGATACTACTTGTAGCCGCGGCAGAATGGCCGTGCGTATTGAGGCGCCATGCTGCGATGCGCGCAGCTGTTCGCCGTCGGGGGTTCGATTCGCCCCTCGGGCATAGGTATTTGTGTCGTCCTTAGCATAAGTTACTCCAAGTTAGTTTAATTAGTTTCTAAGTTTTAGGGAGGGGTGACCCCCGTAGTTAATTCTCTTAAGATTTACAAACATTTGAACATCTGATTTTACTACTTGTAACCCCCTATAGCACCCTTCAATAGTTGAATTCCGAAAAAATACCCCAATATGTGTCTTCTAAATTATAACCAAGTATGCAAATATAATTTTTTTTTAATTCTAGGTTCAAAATTGACTTAGTAGCAAGATATTTTCAAAAAATGTTTTATCCCCTATTTCACCCACTAAATGACTAATTTTCTGAAAATACCGAAACACGTGTCTTTTTTATTCTGACCAAGAAAACAAACACCAATTTATGTGGTTAAAGCTTCAAAATTACCTTAATAGCAAAAGATTTTCGAAAAAATTATACCCGTAATATAACCCCGTAGATGGTTGAATTTCCAGAAATACCGAAGCACGTATTTATTAATTCTAACCACCAACAGTACAAATACCAATTTTGGCAGCTCTAGATCCAAAATTGTCTGAATAGCAATGTGTTTTCGAAAAGAATTTTTGATCCCCTATTTTACCCCCTTAGTTGTTGAACTTCCAAACATACCGAAACCCGTGTCTTTTAATTCGAACCCCGAATCCTAATCAGAAACTTTATATTTCTAACTTCAAAACTGCCCAAATAGCAAAGTATTTAAAAAACGTATTTATTTAAAACTAATGAAAGAAAATAAATCATCAATTTACATTATTTTGCGATACGGTTTTCAATGTGTATAATTGTCGTTTGAGCTGTTTGAAACTTCTTGGATAATTGGAAACTGATTGGAATCCGTAAAGTGGTGACTACATTGCTTCGTACATAAGAAGTCTGAAAAGTGCATCTTAATCTCTTTGCAAGCTCTCCTACTACCGTACTTTCTCCAAAAGCTCAGTAGTTATTGAGCCTATACATTTGAAACTCTTTGCCCCGTCGTCTTTACATTCCTTTAACTAACATTAAGGTTCTCAACGCTCAATAACATGCGGGAGAACCGGACAGCTATCCTCGAAAACACCGACAGGAAAAGAATTTTCCAATAGTAAAAACTATTGTATCTTGAAATCATTTCGACTTGAACTCATCTATATCTTCACCAAGGACAGACGTCCCTTGTTTTCACCCCTTCACGGACGGAATATCAAAAAGTCGCTTCTTACATGACGCCTTCAGATTAAGATAAACACTTCTTCGGTTTTTTATTTTGTCTAAATATCAAAGTTCGAAAAGTTCTTAACCGATTTAAATTTTTGACACAAAATTAAATTCTAACATGGTCGTGTTTTTATAAACATATTTTTGCATCTTTAATGGACGCATGTCGTATTTGAAAGGAAATACGTAAAATACGTATGCACAACTGTATGTGCTTTGCTCACGCATTTTTTAATTTTTCAAAATGGTAACCATGAATCCATATACCAATTTATGTAGCTGTAGCTACAAAATTGCCTTAATAGCAAAAGACTTTCGAAAAACATCCCCTCTCCAATTTAACCCCCTTGCTCGTTGAATTTCCAAAAATAATGAAACACGAATCTTTTTAATACTGATCAAGAGTCCATATCCTAAGATTCGTAGTTATAGCTTGAAATTTGAGTTAACAGCAACATATGTTTGAAAATCAATTTATGCATCCCATATTTCATCCCCTTATTGCTCGAATTTCCAAAAATACCGATTCGAACCCCGAATCCAAATCCAAAAATTTGTAATTCTAACTTCAAAATTGCCTAAATAGCAACAGATTTTCGAAAAAATATCCCTTCTTTAATTCAACCCCTTTATGGTTGAATTTCCAAAAATAAGGAAACACGTATTTTTTAAATTATAACCAACAGTAAAAATATCAATTTTTGCATCTCTAGCTTCAAAATTGTCTGAAGAGCAACGTGTTTTCAAAAAGAATTTTTCATCTCCTGTTTTACCCTCTTACTTGATGAATTTGCAAAAATACTGAAACTTGTTTTTTAATCCTGACCAAGATTACATATCCGAAGTTTCGTAGTTGTAGCTTAAAATTTGAGTTAACAGCAACAAATTTTTGTAAATCAATTTTTGAGTCCCTTATTTTACTCCCTTATTGGTTGAATTCCAAAAAAATGACGAAACACGTGTATTTTAAATTCGAACCCTGAATTAAAATCCGAAATTATGTAGTTCTAGCAGGTCTTCATACGTGTATCAATTCGTTATGGAGTGATGATTCGCACATTATTACACTTCACTTGTTCTTCCTATACTCGCGTGTGCTTTTGAGTGTATTTACTTTATCTTTAAAATCCAATGCTTTAAAAATTCTTGCTCTTTGTGGCTCAGCTGTAGCAACAATTGTGGAATTCGCTTCTTCTTTTTCGGAAAACTGTTTGATTTTGCCTTTCTCTCTCTCTCTCTCTCTTTTCCACATTTATGGCGTTTGTTTACCCTTCAGCTACAGCTGTAGTTATTGCATTCTATATTCCATACTCACCGAATTTACTGGAATTGTGCTGAAGAATCATTAACGTTCCTTCACAATAAAGCGACGTCTTTCTGCCAAAGGATAGAGCTTAGCCACTTTTTAATTGATAATAGAAAATGTAATTATTCAGTAGAAGGCTATAGGTTACAAGATTTTGTGAATAAATTGTCCTGTAATGTATCATTTCGTCCCTTGTCAGGGATGTTAGGAAACTTAAGGAAGACAAATGTGGTGTTATTTTCAAGTTATTGCCTATTTTTATGGCTCTATATAGGTTCATCAACGTAGAAAAGTGTGTTAAATTCAATGTAAACATTTTTTTTTTTTTTTTTGCATTCATCCTATATCGTATTCAGAAATATAGTTTTCCGGCCTTTAGAAACACTACTGTTTGCAATGTATAACAAAAATCAGCAGGGATGTCGAGACTGTGTATGTTAGCCTGTGGTGGAGTCATTCTCACCGTTCCTCTCAATAAATAAATGTCTGACCAGCGAGATTCTTTATTTCAGACTTACCAGTGTAGTGGAACGTAGAATTCCCCGCGGCGTCGTCACCAGCTCTTTGTCGACGAGCGATTTCAAGTCTTGTGAAGATTATTAACACTTCTTTAACATACTGCCTGCTGCACTGCCAAACCAAACACGTGTATGCTGCTATATGGTAGCCGACGACGGCCACACACTGGTCAGCGTGTAATCAAGAACCAATATTGTTATAAATAAACCTTTAGAAATGGTGTATTGTAATATAAGTTGATATTTAAGAGTACTGTGATAACACTGAGGAACTGAAATGCATAGGGACCGTACGTTTACAAGAAACAAACAGCAATAAATCTTGGACAAGTGACTGCTGCTGAAGCTTGATACGTCTGGAAACATGAGGACTTTAAGTTAGTGGGAAAACCAATTTTCATAATATAACGTTACTATTCCGATCATTTGCTGGGGGTGTACTGTGATGGAGGTAGGGAACATGCGTACAGCAGTGCGTGGAGCTTAATATACTTATTGCACTGTAAAATGTGTCTTACAATGTAGTGTAAAAATGGCCTAATCTGCAGTTTCCATCAGTTTTCATTTCAACACTAATCTATTTCGTGTTGTGAATTAGTATTGTAACCACCAACTATTGAAATTTCGTGGTTATCCATTCATGAGACAAAGCTATTGTAAGTGACCAGACAACAACATACTTTTTATGTTCATGTGTGAAATCTCAGTCCGTGATTCTGACTGTTTACTTATGGAGTAAGATTTTCTTCAAATTTGCTGTGTTTGCCAATGGTGTGAAACAATGTGAACACCTGTTTTATATATTTGCAAATGTATTACACTTTTCGATCTCACAGTTACACAATTTTCCAATCCACGTGTCCAGTTTCCCTAGGAAAACAATATCTATCTGCAGAACTCCATGTAGAACTAATAATTTTAGAATGCATGTAGTGTACGTAATGCCTCATTTGCTTAGCTGAAAAATCTTACCACTATGCCATAATTAAAAATTTACGTAGATATACTGCAATTCAGAGTTGGTGATTTAAAAGGTGCCAAGTCGTAATTTGACTACATCTAAATATATACAGAGAGCTTAGAAAGTTGAAATGTGCAATATGAGTAGTTCGAGTTTTAAACCAATTTCGATATGGGATATATTTTTTGTGGTGCAAGTATGCTGTTTGTAGTTTGGATGATTTTATTCAACGAAAAGCGTTACGAAATGTATACTTAAGCAAAAATTATTTGGAGAATAAATTCTGAAACTATTTTAACTTAACAACGTAATATTATTTTTAAATATTAAGGAAAAGTAAAAAATTAACACAATTGGTGTACAGACCATCTTTATTGATTTTCAGATAACAAACACTATATACAATATATACATATTCTCGTCTTTTCGACAAGTTACTTAAAATACTTATTGTATCTTATTTATACATAGACGCCTCTCTTCAGACTTGCGAGGTGTTACAGACGGAGGTTTCTTGATGGCGACTGTAACAGAAAACTGCAATTAATGACTATTCACCTGTAAAATTATTATTATATTAATATAGAAGCAACAACGTCAATGGCATGTTTTGGCAAAGTAATCATTTTAGTTTAAAATACAAGAAACTAATTATCAGGGAAAAAATTATAGTTTTCAAATTATCATTTCCGAAGACTAACGGAAGATGAGGCGCCAAATATCCGATTTTATCAATTATTGATTGTAAACTCTAAACTTCACCGTCTTCTGCAAACGTAACTATTACTCAGACATTTTTGTTAATTTCAAGCTCTCATTGGCTGGCATCTAAGGTAAATATGGAACATTTATTATGGCAAAATTACGTCCAACTATACACAGGTGTCCAAGAAATGTGTGCATGCATGATTGAAAAAAAGATCCATGGTTACATCGATAAACACTCACAGTACATTCTTACTACAGTGGAGTATGTGGGAAAAGAACTTAAGCACAAAATGTTTGTGGAAAGAATTGATATACAACGTTTTTTACTTTTTGGTATAACAACTGAAAGAGTTTGCAGAATTGAGTTTAGTTCCATATATGAATGACACATAGCCACGCAGGTTGCACATTGTTGAAGTTGAACTTATGACGGTAGTTGCTGACTTTTGAACAGTTCACGCTGCTGCAATATATTTGGCTTACAGAGTTAAAAATGATAATATTCCTGCTAGATACCCAAATACCACGTTACATACACTTTTGAAAAAGTTACGGCATACTTCGCATTCTTAAAAGAATTGGTAGTGGATGGTTGCTGTAATCACAAAGTAAGACGCTATTTTACATTTATGTATCAAATGGACATTACATTTTCACAGTCGATTTTAACATTAGCTGTTTCCGGCAGCTGTTTAGTTTTTTGATGCTATAAAATATGTAAATATTGGATAATACAGCAGAAACTCAAACAAAAACGTAAAGTGTTATGCAACACATCCAAAATTAATGTTTGTACAACAATTTCACCATCATAGATTATACTGAGAAACTGCCAAAAAGCTGTGTCTGACTATAAATTCCGTTCATATGCTGCACTTAGAACGCTAAAAAACTGAATGTTACAATTCGTTTTAGTTAGTTCTAAAATGAGCAAGCTGAACAGGAACACAAGAAGAAATTTGGAGAATGAATTAAAGTTCAGGGCGAAGAAATAAAAGACATTGCGATTTGCCGATGATATAACTCTATCAGAGACAGCAAAAGACCTGAAAGAGCAGTCGAACTGAATGGACAGTGTGTTGAAAGGTGAACATTAACAAGAGCAAAACAATGGTAATGGAGTGTAGTCTAAGAAAATTAGGTAATGCCGAAGGAATTAGATTAGGTAACGAAGCAATAAAGGTAGTAGATGAGTTTTGTTACTTGGGCAGTAAAATAACAAATAATGGTCGCAATGCGGAGGATATAAAACGCAGAATCGTAATGGGAAGAAAAGCGATTTTAAGAAAGAGAAATTTGTTAATATCGGATATTAATTGAAGTGTAAGAAAGTCCTTTCTGAAGGCATTTGTGTGGCATTTGCCTTGTATGGGATCGAAACATGTACGAAAAACAATGTGGAGAGGAAGAGGATAGAGGATTCTGAAATGTGCTGCTACAGAAGAATGCTGAAGATTAGCTGGGTGGATCGGGTAAATAATGAAGAGGTACGGGACAGAATTGGGGAGAAAAAAATTCTGGCATACCTTGACTAAAAGAAGGGATCGATTGGTAGGACAGATTCTTAGACATCAAGGAATCTGTGAATTTATCATTGGAGGAATGTGTGTGGGGTAAAAGTCGCAAAGGAAATCCAAAAGTTGAATACAGTAAGCAGATTCAAATAAATGTAGGTTGCAGGTCTTATGAGGAGATGAACTGGCTTGCTCAGGATAGAGAATGGTGAAGTGTCCGGACTGAAGACCACAACAAGAACATAGAAGGAGAAACGGTGTTGGCCGATTTATACATCCTACGTGTATTAGATTTACACACATCCGATAGTTAACGTATATTGAAAGAGTCTGAAGCTGTTTTGCAGATATATATTAAGTAAGGCATAGTTTTCATGTCTTAACTCGAATGAATACGCCCTGTAATCAAAAGAGTCTACGGAGATTTAAAGCTCGCGCGTAAGTTGGCCACCATAATGGCCGCAGTCGCGCTCTTCAATTTACCTGCTGTTCGCAGTCGGCTCACAGGATTGTGGGGGCTTGATAAGAACGAAATGCGTGCTACAGCGTCTCTGAAGATGACTGGACGGTACTCAGCCGAAATATTAGATGAAGTCAACTTCATGCGGCTGCACGTCCGAAATTTATTAGAACTACAAATATTCATACGTATACGTTGAATGATTACAAGAGCTACAAGCAGCTGAGAGTGAAAAACATACACTTTGTGCTACTTTACCGTCTTTAATCTACATAGATACTCTGCATATCACATTTAAGTGCCTGGCAGAGGGTTCATTAACCACTTTCAGAATTCTTTCTAGCATTCCACTCTCTAATAGCGCGCGAGAAGAAAGAACACATAAAATCGTTCCGTTTTCGTTTTGGTTCCTCTTATTTTATTGGGACGGTCATGTCTCCTTAAGTAGGTGGGTGCAAGGAAAATATTTTCAGTTCGCAAACAGACCACGCACATTGAATAACGTCTTTCTTTTAATGATTTCCGCCCCAATTCGTGCAACATTTCCCTGACGCTTTCGTCCCCTTAACGTGATAAAACAAAACGAGCTGCCTTTCTCTGAAACTTCTCAATATCTTCCGTCAGTTCTACTGAGGGTCCGATAATGGGCAACAGTACTCCAAAAGAGGACGCACAAGTGTGATGTAGGCAGTCTCTTTGGTGGAGCTGGTGCATCTTCGAAACGTTCTGCCAATGAAACGCAATCTTTGGTTCGCCTTATCCCACAATATTTTCTATGTGTTCTCTCCAGTCTAAGTTGTTCGTAAATGTAACTTATAGGTATTTGATAGAACTTACGACTTTAAGTTTTGACTGATTTATCGCGTAACTGATGTTCAGCGGATTTCTTTTGGTGGACTAGTGTATTACTTCACACTTTTCTTTATTCAGTGTTGCCAATTTTCGCACCATGTTGAAATTTTGTCTAAATCATTTTGCAGTTGCTTTTGATCCTCTGTTGACTTCAGTAACCGATAAACGACAGCATCATCCGCGAACAGTCTAAGGGAGCTATTCAGATTGTCTCCTAAATCGTTTATAAACACATGGAAAAATAGAGGACCTATAACGCTTCCATGGGTAATGCCAGATATCACTTCTTTTTCATCCGATGACTTACCATCAATTACTACGAACTGTGTCCTTTCCGATAGGAAATTGTGATTCCAATCTCACAATTGGGGCGATATACCATAATCACGCAATGCCGCTTGTGGGGTACAGTGTCAAAAGCCTTCCGGAAATCCAGAAATATGGAATCGATTTGAGATCCCTTGTCGATGGCACTTAACACTTTATGTGAATAAAGGGTAAGCTGTGTTTCGCAAGAGCGATACTTTCTGAATCCGTGTTGACTATTGGTTATTAGGTAGTTCATAATGTTCGAACAAAGTATGTTCCAAAATACTACTGCAAATCGACGTTAATGAGATTGGCCTGTAATTTTAATACTTTAATAGGTTAAAGAACAGTCGACAACCAACCTTGACGGGTGCGCCGTCACTGTGCTCCCAGGCTTTCTGCACTTGCGCGAAGTTCCCAGGCTGAGTCCTCGCCGGACTGGCAGGGCGGTGCGGCGGTGCGCCTCCTTGCGCGCGCCCCTGCCCGCTAGACGGCGCCGGCCGCTGGCTGTCCGGCTCGTGGCGGACGTAGAGGACGGGCGCGTGCAGCTGCACCAGGACCTCCACACGGCGCAGTCCGCAGTGCAAGCACTGGCTCTCTCGCGTCTGATTCGTGTGGTAATGTGGCTGCAAACAGGTTAATTTACGTAAATAACATGCACCACTGTCTTGAATTATTTTTCGTTACACAGCTTTTACTACAACTCTATATATATATAAATCAGACTGATGTGCGTTAGTCTTGCAAAAACACGAAAATGACTTGAGCGATTTGAATAACCTTTAGTTTGCTTAATTGCATATGTGTGTGTGTGTGTGTGTGTGTATATACAGGGTGTCCCAGCTATCTTGTCCACCCAGAATATATCTGGAACAATAACAGCTATAGGAAAACGACCTTCACCGGTATCAATGTACGGCTGGGGCCCAAGACTGTAAATATTTGGAAACATTCTAAAACGAAAGCAGCATGGGGTTCTCGCCTGAGTCTCAGAACGTGTGCTAGCCGCGCATTTCGCATATTTCAAGCGTCAACTTCGCGTCGCACTATCTCTGGATGTAATTGAAATATTTCGATGCAATCAACGCCATTGTTTATGTGATTTGTCATGCTATGGATTGCTGAAGAAAAAGTATAGGGTGTCCATTAAAAATAAATAAATAAATAAATAAATACAACCGTAAGTATGCTTTCGTTTTAGAATGTTTCCAAATATGTTCACTCTTGGGCCCCAGCCGTACATTCATACCGGTGAAAGTCGTTTTCCAATAGCTGTTATTTATTGTTCCAGAGATATTTTGGGTGGACAAGATAGCTGGGACACCCTGTATATATGACAGGGACCAGTCTGAATTCATTATTGTGGTTGCAGACCACAAGCTTACCATAAAAAATGTTAGTTTGAAAATAAGCGTGAAATAAAACTTGTAACACATTCTTTACAATCAAAAATAATGCATATAGCAATACTATTACAATACACTTTTAATAAGAAATTAATTCGGTTTGCAGCAATGTGGGTGTGGAGCCTCCATTTATTACTTCCAGTTCGGTAATTCAAGAGCTAATTTCAATTAACCATTATGTTATTGAACTGAACAGAAAGAAGGGACATCGGCAAAAATATTTCGTATGTTACGTTGATGTGCTTTTCGGTCTTAACACGCTAATGGACCAATTGATAACACAAGAATTATATTCAATTAATTCTTTTAGACCTGGCATCCAATATATTGAACACCGACGTTTTACTAATTTTAGAACACTACAATATTTCGATTTACTTTGAAACCTAGTGGTCCAATTACGGGACATCTGTTGCCTTTAAGTTTCGTGCGTCTTGCTGCCATTTGTTACCAGAATGGTGTGTTAAAATGAAAAACAATGATCATGGCGGACCCATCGCGGACAGCGTCAGACATGATATCAGTAGCTGCAGTTATTTTGTGTATTAATTTATTAATCTTGTACAAATTCCACAAGAAATATGGAATGACGTATATAACTGTTGACTTCTTATTTCACATTCTTAACTGCCTTCCAAGCCAGATGTCCAATTTATTTGAACCTTTTCATTTTGGGAACCAAGTATCTAATTAATTATTTTCTTTTTATTTTGTTCAAATGTACAATAGATAGGGTCCTAAAGACAGGAAGAATTGCAAGAGTATCCAAGACCTGATGACAGGGATCTAAGATCTGCCGAAAGAGGTGAAAATAAAGCCATTTTTAAAGCAATTTTCGTTCTCTGGGGCCCGCAGTGTGTCATTGATGGACATGTTTAATAACACAAAAATTACAAATTATTTTTACACTGCTTTTGAACTTTTTATTACTTCACAGTAAGCTTATTTCGGCCTTAGGCCACGTTCAGGTATTGGTATTATAATTTATTTTTTGTCCAATTGATATCTTTCTTTTAAGCTGATGTTATGGTTGTTTATTGGTCGTTATCCGTATATGTGCAGCGGTACTGGTTATATTCATCGATTTATATAACCAGTGCTGCTGCACACATACGAATAAAGACAAATAAAGAAGCATAACATCAGCTTTAAAAAGAAATAGATTAGGCAGCAATTAAATGGCAACGATATAAGTACCAACAACCGAAGATGGCATAAGGACGAAAAAACTTATTTGTGAAGTGATAAAAAGATCAAAATCAGTGCAAAAATAATTTAAAATTATTGTGTTATTTCTAAAACGATTTTGAGAAACCAATGATTTTTCTCTTTTAAAAAAAAATTAAAAATGAAAATAAGTTCGAAATTTTATATCGTTCTTCGGCCACATTTTAACTCTTGCTGGGCATCTGCGGTCCGCTTACCACGATTTCGCAACCGCCGGTGTACAGAAGCGAGACCAGAGACACTTGCAGAAGGCAGAGGAATGGGAGGCAGAGAAATGCTGCAAACCAATCTACGAATTGGAGAACAGAAGCAGGGAGTACTTACTGGTGGTGCCGGGATCCGCAGGTAAGGGCCGGACATGACAGAGGGCGCCACAGGCACGTCGGCAGAGTGCCGGCGCGTCCTGTGCCCGCCTGCTGGGGCGTGGCTGCCGGCCGGGCTGGCGGCGCTGTTGGCGGCAGCATTTCTGTTGGTGTTGACAGCAGCATTTGCGTTGGAGTTGACTGCAGAGTTGACAGCAGCATGTATGTTCGTATTGACAGAAGCATTTCTGTTGGTGTTGATGGCAGCATTTCTGTTGGTGTTGACTGCAGTGTTCTCACCAGCATGTATGTTGGTATTGACAGAAGCATTTCTGTTGGTGTTGATGGCAGCATTTCTGTTGGTGTTGACTGCAGTGTTCACACCAGCATGTATGTTGGTATTGACAGAAGCATTTCTGTTGGTGTTGATGGCAGCATTTCTGTTGGTGTTGACTGCAGTGTTCACACCAGCATGTATGTTGGTATTGACAGAAGCATTTCTGTTGGTGTTGATGGCAGCATTTCTGTTGGTGTTGACTGCAGTGTTCTCACCAGCATGTATGTTGGTATTGACAGAAGCATTTCTGTTGGTGTTGATGGCAGCATTTCTGTTGGTGTTGACTGCAGTGTTCTCATCAGCATGTATGTTGGTATTGACAGAAGCATTTCTGTTGGTGTTGATGGCAGCATTTCTGTTGGTGTTGACTGCAGTGTTCACACCAGCATGTATGTTGGTATTGACAGAAGCATTTCTGTTGGTGTTGATGGCAGCATTTCTGTTGGTGTTGACTGCAGTGTTCTCACCAGCATGTATGTTGGTATTGACAGAAGCATTTCTGTTGGTGTTGATGGCAGCATTTCTGTTGGTGTTGACTGCAGTGTTCTCATCAGCATGTATGTTGGTATTGACAGAAGCATTTCTGTTGGTGTTGATGGCAGCATTTCTGTTGGTGTTGACTGCAGTGTTCACACCAGCATGTATGTTGGTATTGACAGAAGCATTTCTGTTGGTGTTGATGGCAGCATTTCTGTTGGTGTTGACTGCAGTGTTCTCACCAGCATGTATGTTGGTATTGACAGAAGCATTTCTGTTGGTGTTGATGGCAGCATTTCTGTTGGTGTTGACTGCAGTGATCTCATCAGCATGTATGTTGGTATTGACAGAAGCATTTCTGTTGGTGTTGATGGCAGCATTTCTGTTGGTGTTGACTGCAGTGTTCACACCAGCATGTATGTTGGTATTGACAGAAGCATTTCTGTTGGTGTTGATGGCAGCATGTCGGTGCTGTTGAATGCAGTATTGACAGCAGCATGACGTGCTGTTGACTGTAGCGTTGATGGCAGTATTTCTGGCGGTGTTGACGGCGCTGTTGGCGGCGGTGTACAGGGCGTTGTTGGCGGAGTAGTTGGCGGCGGCGTGCGCATGCGCAGCGGACCGGTACGGCGGCTCGCTGGCCGACCGCCGGCTGGCGCCAGTCCGCTCCACGTCTCGCTGGCGCGGCCTGCTGTCGTGCACGACGCGCCGCGCGAACTCTTCAAAATCCCCCAGTCCGCCAGTCTCCTGGCGCCAGCGCACCACCAGCTCCGGCAGCGAGCAGGGCGCGCCCAGCGCCTGCTGCCACCAGCGGCTCGCGCTGTTGGCCACGGCTCTGCGCAGCAGCCGCTGCCGGTCCATCTGGCACAGCTCGGTGCGCCTGCTGAGCTCTGCTGGAGTGCATTTCTCCCCGCGGACCCTGTCACAAAACACCATGCGCGGTTTAATTTACATCTATTTAGCGTAGCTGGAGTACAACAGAGTGAATGTAAAGTTTCACAGGGAGTAACGCAGGTCAATTCTGGGTATGAGACCCGCCTGATATGCAAAACATTATTTTTGCTTTACACCGAAAGATGTTTCGGATCTATTTGCCATCATCAGTGGGTTTTAACTAGTTGAGTTGCCTAATTTATTTCCAGCAATCAGTCGTAAGTATTAATATATTCACAGATCTAGATTTCGACCACTGTGTGGTTATTATCAATACTTAAAATGAGACAATTAAAACACGTAAAACATTTCGCCCTTTATGTTGATGGTTACGTTCATGTTTTACGTGTTTTAATCGTTTTATTTTAAGTACTGAAAATGGCCATACAGAGGTCGAAATGAAGATCTGTGAATAAATTAACAGTTACGACTAATTACTGAAAAAAATTTCTACATTTTTTTAAAAATAAACAGTCGTTGGGCACAAGTTCCAACACAGAATAAAGCCTAATATTTATTTGTTTCTGTGAATGTAACAACTAATGACCAATACGCCCTCTGTCACTCCCACAATGAAATTATTTGGACACTTGGTTGGTCAGGATTCCACAAATAATGTCTAACAATCAATGTTTAATTTTCTCGATAATTAATGGGCTGCGGCTACAGCTGATAAATGTGAAGATTAAAAGAAAGTACCAGCAGTTGTGGTAAGATTTTTAATTAATTAAGAGACCGGTTTCGGTGCTACATTCGCACCATCTTCAGGCCCCTGTTGCGTAACAGTCAGTAAGACCGCTTTTAAGAGGACTGGCCGTAAATTTCTTTCTACTTGCATCTCAGGAATCAAACGACAAATGTTGTACTTGGTATACAAAATGAGCGGTCCAATAATGAAAGTTTTTTATTTTATTTATCTATTTATTTAATTTCTGAATGGCTAACTTTCATCTTTGGACCTCTCATTTTGGATACGTAGTATATCGTCGATGGATTCCTGACATAATAGGAAAAATGTTCAAATGTTTGTATAGCTTATGGGACTTAACTACGGGGTCATCAGTCCCTAAAATTACAAACTACTTATGAAGTAGCTAAGGACGGCACAAATATCCATGCCCGGGAGGGGAACATAAAAGGACCAAGAAATTTATGGTTACGGTGTCAACGACCACCCCTTTTAAATGTGGTGTTACTGAGTGTTACGCGAATATAGAACTGAAACCGTGCGCTTTATTAACTAAAAGAATCTTAACTCAGCTGCTGGTACTTTGTTTCAAGCTCCACATCAGGCGTTCAAATGTTTGTAAATCTAAGGGACGTAACTACGTTGGTCACCAGTCCCTAGGCCTGCAAAATAATTACACCAACAGTAACGTCTGCTAAGGACAACATAAACAGCCATGCCCGAGGGAGGACTCGAAACCCCGACGACGAACGACCACGCACGGCTATTCTTCCGCGGCTCACCTCATCAATGTGGATTCGTGAAAGGCTATGGCACGACAGATGCTATCCACGCTGCTCGTACGCAAAATCAATCTGAGAAATCAAAACTTTTCCTTTCTCTTTAAGCCCTAAACAATGTATTTTGAACACAATGCTTTATTCATTGGGTAACCACAGTCGAATTGATTTATTTTCTTCACAACTCACCACTGCGACTGTTACAAAATCTTTACTACCAACTCACGACCGGTTTCCCAAATCAAATTTGCATCATCAGGTGCTTGCTTCATTCAGGTCATAACCTTATGTTACATTTACTTTAAACTAGCTGATCCCCATCATTATTCTAGAGTTCTAACCAACTTGCCTATAAAACCATGTATCAAATCCCTTTTGTCGAACAAGTGGGATTCCGTCAAACATGTATCAAAAACCGAGTAAAATCCCATACATGAAACAGTATATTTACATCAGCCATAGGCCTACATCTGATATAAAATCATTACGCTGAAACAGGTATTCAGCATACAAGCCGCTTCAGAGGGTAAGAGATTAAAAACTATTAGCGTTCTGGCACTTTACCTGTGATACTGGCAACAACAACACCTTCTCTGGAGGTAAAGTGCCAGTACGCTAACAGTTTATTTATTTATTTATTCTTTTATTTATTGACAAAAGGCATTTCACAGATGGTTTTAAGTGAATGCAACATATGGTTAAGACCTGAATGAAGTAAGCACTTGATGATGCAAATTTAATTTGCGAAACCGGTCGTTAGTTCTTAGTAATGATTTTGTAACAGTCGCAGTGGTGTGTTGCCAAGAAAATGTATTTTGATTTTCATAGCCATAAATAAATAATTAAAACCCACTAATGGTGGCACGACGGTGCTGAAACATGTTTGGGTGCAAAGTAAAAACCCTGTGATTTGCACGTTAGGCGCATCTCGTACGCAGAATTTTTGACTGTTAACACGGCAATCATAGCAGCTACACATAGAAAATGATAAACAGACCACTTCACTATGGCGGTTGGTCATTCGTGTTGGTACAGTGTAATGTACAACACACAGTTCTCTACAGAAGGTGCACAAAATGAGTAGCACAAGCTGTAGTGCAGGCGTCTAGTCTGATCGCCGCATTACTCACTATCTCACTTGTTTCCATATTCCACGCTGCTGTCGCATCTATGTTTTGACACATTATATCTATTTTAAAAACTATTTTCTCCAATAAACATATTATTTTATACCTATTAAATGGTCAACTCGTTGAGATTTGTGGTAGTATTTAGTCTTGGTCGGTGGCGAATAGACCAGATATTTTCGGGGTGAGGGGGCGGATGACTAATGTAAATAGGAGTAATTTTAAGTAGACACCCCATGATATTTTCTGTTTATCTGCTTATATTTAGAGGATAATTTGCGCTGAAGCCCCTTTTACTTTACCGAGGTAAAGTTTTTATTGACATTAAATCATAAAAATATACTATTTTCCGGTATATTTACTATTTCGTGGGCGGCAGGCACCTTCGCCCCCTCCCTTCGCTTTATGTACGCCACTGGCCTTGGTGTTATTGACACATATCTGAATTGAAACTTGCTCGTCTTTGGCGTAAATCGTTTACCACAAAGAGTTTGAAACTTCCTGGCAGATTAAAATTGTGTGCCGGAACCGGGACTCGAACCTGGGACCTTTGCCTTTCGCGGGCAAGTGCACTACCGACTGTGCTATCCCGACACGACTCACGATGCCGCCTCACAACTTTACTTCCGCCAGTACCTTCGGCTCCTACTTTCCAAACTTCACAGAAGCTCTCCTGCGAACCATGCAAGACTAGCACTCCTGGAAGAAAGGATATGGTAGAGACATGGCTTAGCCAGAGCCTAAGGGATGTTTCCAGAATGAAACTTTACCTCTTATGAGGTACTGTTGCACTATTTTTATACATCTTAGTTTGAGGTTTTTGCATCCATAAATGTTTTTAATGAATGAAAAATATAAAGAAGAAAAGGTGGAAGGCGGTGAGTGTAACACAGGCAAAACACATGGACAAAGTTAATTTCACACATAATGAACAATGACATGTCAGCTTTGAGCAGCCTATGGAACACAGAAACTAGCAAAATACTCAAGGATTCTACCGGTGGAATATTCATCCTCTCAATACCAGATCCTTTTCTATAAAGCATAAATTCCAGGAGGGCCTGATCTGAGCCGAAATCGATAGTTGTTATTTATATTTCCAGTATAGCTGTGTATTTTCAATATGCAATTTTTAATCTAATATGCGCTTTCGTTGAGTGTGTTTTCTTTTAAATGGCTATATCAATTTCTATGCTATGAAATAAATTGCTAGCACTTTTTAACAACTTAAAAAAAATATTTTTTCAAGGACCTTCAAGAGCTGAGTGAATTAAACAAAATATTAAGGGCTTTATTAACCCTATACAGCAATGTACTTTACGGAGGTGAATAGTGACCAGTTTTATTTTCAAAAAATAGGTTATAATATGCTATTTGCTAGCTTGTCGAGCGTCAGCTAAGGAGGGTGACCGATTGGCCGGAACTGGGGCGTGCTCGCCTTCATACTTGTCTTAGATTTTTTTTAAATAATTATGTACCAGAAATAAGTAATGACATAAAGGTTCGAGATACCTGCAACAAGTATAATCTATCATAAATAAAACAAACTAGTGAACTTTAATATGCCTTTCAGAAGCCGAGATATCAAAGATTATGGAAGCTCGGTCAGTTGCAGAATAACCTGTTCCGAGCGCGTAATGTTGCCACTCACTGCAGCTGGCGTGTAATTTGTTAATCCGTTTCCAACTTTAACGTAACGAAGTATATTCAAGAATATATTTTAATGCAGGTTTTTAGTATTTAACCCCATCAAGAGAATTGCTGTAATACGTTAATTTGCATACCAGATATTGAGGAAAACTGTTCGCGTCTATAGAAAGTTGTAGTAAAAGCTTTCACTTTAAAATTCGTAACATATGTTGTCAATTCACCTCTTTAGGCGTTATTTACATAACACATAAATCCATAGTTACAAGCACGTCCAATAAATGCGACATTCTTCGAATTATCTTTCTGATCCTTACAGTAAACAAAATCCTAATTACTTAATCGCTTCTTATGAAGAATATAAGCTTAAATTAGTTGCTATGAGCTCCTGATAAGATCAATCAAAGTGGATAGTTGGTGGATGGGCCCAAACAGCTAGGTCATCAGCCCCACGACCTCTGTATGGAGTACAAGCCAGGACGTGGTCGGCTAAGACCGTGACGAATGTAAAATAGAGGAACTAGAAGGGGGCTCAAAATCAAGTAGAACACGACTAAAACCAATAGGAAAAGGAACGTCGTGACAAATAGAGAACCCTCAATAATTCGTGACAGATACAGGAGAACAGTGAATGCTCCTAAATGAGAAGCCTAAATATCTAAAAAGGGAAACAACGTGAATTGAATTCAAGTTAAAAGGAGAATTGGAAGTCGTCTGGGGGAGGGGAGAGCTCCAAACCCTGCTGCTCGCAGGGAGGGCCACAAACCCACCAATCCTGTCCAAGCGTCAGCAATAAAATCTTATAGCTGAGAGTAAGCACCGCCTTCATGGATAAATGCAAGAACTCTGTTAGCTATCCGTGAATCATTCACCAAAACCGAGGGCAATGAGTGCGGAATTCCATATTTGGCACGAAGCCCCCAAGAGGAGCGGACATTCCACTAAGATATGAGCGACAGATTGTAGGGCCCCACAACCACACAAGATCAATCAAACTTTCGAAGATTAATTATTAATGTTTGTGAATCTATCGGACCAAACTGCGTGGTCACAGTCCGTAGCTTACAAACTACTTAAACCTAGGTGAACTAACCTAAGGACAAGACATACACCCATGCCCTAGGGAGGACTCGAACCTCCACGGCGAGCAACCGCGCGCTCCGCAGCGAGACACTTTAGACCGCTCGGCTGCTCCGCCGCGGCACTTTCGAAGAGAAAAAGAAATTATATATAGCTATGGCTAATTCATATTTTTTAAATGTTTTCAGACAGTTAATTTACTGTGTAAGAAAATGCAGCCCCATAAGTTGCTTTAAAATAATTGTACTTGATCTAGATTTCGGCACCTCTCTTCATCAGAAAATTTAACATGAGGTGTATGCAAATGGAGCTAAATGTGATAACGTCCTATAAAGTCAGTCATGAAAACACTAGCTAGTTAAGAACTTGCGATCTGAAGATATAAAATGTAGTGGGTGGTCGCTATGGATTGCCGACGTGTTCGCGGTCACAAGCGGACGGCATCAGAGTCTACCAAAGACTCCCGTAGAGGTGTCGAAATACAAATCAAATACAATTTTTTAAAGCAAATTGGGGGCTGCTTTTTCTTACACAGTAAATTACGCGGTCACAATTGCTGCTCCAGACAAATAAACTTCATAATCGTAAGTTTTCAAATAAGAACAATTTTGGCTTACTGCCGACTATACTTACAGTAAATGGCAAATTTGGAAAGGTGAAAGTTCAAGAGTAATAGAGAATACGTTTTTAAAGATATTTCAACGGCTATTTCAGTGTATCCAGAAAGCTAACCAGAAGTGCGAAATCAGCCAGTGACCAGGTGGGAAGAGCACCGTGAATGATCGCGACAAAATAAAAGTATAGAAACCACTGACAATGAACCAAAATAAAATACCATAATGTGTATGGAGGAATAGAAGGATTGCAGCACGAAAACGTCTGTTTCATTTCCAAAAACAAATAGTTTTTCTTGCTGCGGAATTTGGCCAAACAATCAAACTTACCAAAATTTTGCCGGTAGGAGAGTTATCTGTGAATTGTTTTAATTGAAATACTTCTTAAGTAAGATCAGCCTAGATCACATTGAACACAAGTTTGTTTTATTTCACATCTAGTTTCAGCAAAGCTTGTTACAATTTTCAAGTGAACAAAACCTTAACTCAAAAGTGCACATGTACATGAAAACACTTCTCAATTTCGTGTTCTAACACATGGATTTCATCGTAACAGAACATAACCTAAGGCAAGTGACACAACTAAAGGATATTTCGTTCAAAAGTTGGTATCAGCAGACTTACGAAATATCTCTGTGTCACTTGCTTTTGGCAATGATCGATTGCGATAAAATATACGTGTTAGACCACGAACTTGAGCAGTGTTTTCACGTACATATGAATTGTAGCTTTTGAGTTAAGTTTTTGTTAACTTGAAAAAGGCTGAAACTACTTGTGAAATATAACAAACTTGTTTTTAATGTGATCTAGGCTGATCTTCTTTAAGTATTTCAATTATCACAAAAAAACTTGTTGTACAAAATTTAACTTTCTATACGCTCATTTTCGTTTCCGGCAGTAATTTTTGCAAACTAAACATTACGCTGTCACCCAATGTTTGGACTACTAGGCAGTAAAGCTGGTCGAGATTAGAAGATGGATTAAAAATTATTGTGCGGCTTAAGTGTTTCACTTGTCAACTGTCAACACCCATAAGTACAGAACGAAATTCGAATTGACATATCTTATCGCTGTTCTGACGTCGGAATGATAAATTCTATTAGTTCAAAACCTGCTCACCACTAATTTTTGACACTCAGAATACACCAAAAGATGCTTGACAAATTTTCAATACATTTTTATAAATGGTGAAATTTACCAACACTGTCAGCAGGCGACTGAACTGCTACAGGGCTGACACGGCCGTGGCAGCTGCTCATGTGAACACACATCATGCCACAAGCCGACATGAATTGTGAGGCTTGCTACTTTCTCGAACAGTTGTTCACAATACCGACTCTTGAATTTGCTTAATAAACACCCAACAAGAAATGAAAGAAGGAGATTTGTGTCTCATGTCCCTTCCGCTGCTGAAATGATTAGAGACGGGGCTTTATTAACTTTTCGTACTACTTCAAGGGAAGGAAGCGGCTATTAATTTTGTTAGTAACAATCCCGGAATTCGTCAGAACTATTCGGTAAATAAGAAAAAAATCAGGATCACGTCAATAACTGAAAGCGGTTTCTAATACGCTCTGTCCGTCGACAAAGGCTGAATTATCAATAAAATTCTTCTGGGTATTATACCGCGTCGTCATTTTGTAAACTTTGACGACGTTTCGGCCACCTGCAATAGTGGCCGAAACGTCGTCAAAGTTTACAAAATGACGACGCGGTATAATACCCAGAAGAATTTTATTGATAGTGACAACTGCCGCGGAAGCCTACGTTTGCAAAGGCTGAATTATTATTCACTTTTCTTCATATGTGACTGCTAATAGAATTTGTACAACTAATACTGAGATTTCGACACGTACAATAATTTTAAAGACAAGTCGTTCCAAAACACACGCAGAGAGAGAAAGAATAAAAAAATACTAAATATTGTCTGTCATTCACACGGATAAAATTTCAGATTAATCCGATAGTTTGTCTACATATTACTTATACACTCTTAAAGCTGAAATTCGACACTTATTTGTATCGCTCACTGTTGCAGACAGTTGCACACAAAACTGGAGGTGAGGAAGCAACACAAGGATGTGTAATCTACATGGAGGAAGGGATTCCACGAAATGTGGAAACTATGAAAACATAATACACTAGTACGTATATTCGTTGTATTGTATATATGGGCGTATGTTTGTGAGATTATATATATTTTTTTTTTCATGAATGTTTAGTTACTGTTTCTCTAAAACAGTGGGCTGCGCAATGAAAAATTGAGGTAACCACTGTTTATTTTAGATGTGGTTATTTCCGTCAAGAGTTGCAATATATTTGTTTAATAACATGTTTCCATCTCTTGGGTCATCTTCAGATCTTGTAGTTGCGTCCAAGTGATCGAAACATGTAATTAAACAATTATACTGCAACTGTTAACGGAAATAAACACATCTAAAATAACACAGTGCTGTTGCGTACACTCTCCAGTCGATCATGTTGACTATAATAAGAAGTACTGTTTACATCATGAGGCCTAACGATTCGAAGTTTTAAAATGTTTACGCACTGTCCAGCAGAGATAATCCAAAGTTATTTCTGTCGCTAAGGTGAATACTTTATAAAACATAAGTAAAAATTACTTATTGTGGCTTTCACCGAGTGATTTGTATATCTGATATGAGATTACAGACAAAAAATTTTCAAGAACGCATTTGAAAACTCTGCCACAGAGAATAGTGCTTTAGAAATTTGAGAAAATAAATTGAGGTTCGAAAACAAACAAATTTAGATTAATAGAAATAGCTGGGAGACAGACAAACTAGTGAAACCAATGAAGCAGGAGTTGGTAGTCAAAACGTTCAAACGTTCGTATAGTTTGAACTACTTAATACTAAGGACGGCACAAATATCCATGCCCGAGGGGGGATTCGAACCCCCGACCGTAGTGGCCGTGCAGACTGTGACTGACGCGCCTCAGTCTCCTCGGCCACCGCGGCCGGCTAGTTGGTAGTCCTGAGAGATGTAACAGAGGATCAAATATGCAAACAGACAAGGGACAGTAACAAAGAAACCCTAGATATGTTATAAATATTCTTCAAAACCGAATCGCCAAGATCACTAAATATTTTTTTAGTGACGACCTGTTTCGGAGGACTGCGTCACCATCATCTGGTCATATCACATTTTATAAGTTAGTCGTCTTATTTAAAATGGAGATTTAATAATACGTGCAACATAGCACATAGTCTAAATGTAAAAATACATAAATTAAAACGTCTCTGCTTGCGGGAGTGTCTTACAAGCTGTGATGTTTTAATATATGTATCTTTAGATCTAGACTATGTGCTGTGTTGCACATATTACTTAAACTACCATATTCCACCTCTACCGCTTGGAATCACACGCAATCATTCTTAAAGTACAGTAACACCGATCATAATAATAAAAGCCGTTGTTTGTGTTATTTCTATGCAAGACGTTGCACTGTATCGCAAGTGACATTTCAGCAGAGAGAAACAAAGTAACAAGGATATGAATATCATGGGAGGGAAGTTACACGTAATTCAGTGACGTCGGCGTGCCATTACATTTTCAGCCGACAGTGCCAAAAATCAACAAAAATTCACAACCGTTATTTTAACATCTAACTTCATTTTGTGATATACAACGAATTTTCTGCACGAAAGCAGAATACACAATTGGTGAAAGGAAGATCAAGACGTGTTCCTTATAAACATACTTGCGTGCGGTTCCGAGGTAAAAAAAATGTTTCTTTGTGATAGAAACACCAAACAATGTACCTGAAGCTGACAATGCTCCCTTCGAATTTTTTAGAAACATGGAGACAAAAATAAAATAAACTCACCTATCTGACACAACAAGATATGCGACAAGCGAAGTATACTCAGTCTACAAATAATTTAATATTAAAGGGAACCAGTCGGGACTTGAATGACTGCTATCGAAACATTATTGCAGCAAACTATGGTTCAAAAATAGTGAAATTATATTACGATTAGGTTCCGGAGCAATGTTAGAACTCAGCATAATGACACTACGATGTTCATTAAAGAGGACTAAATATGGGCTAAAATAAAATAACAGATTTCAAATGCAATGAAAGATTCTGGAAACGTAGTATCTCTAATTCTGGAGTTGGTAAGAATATTATACAGGTACCAAAAACGCGTCTGCAATTTTCTACATAAACCAGAACCGCAGTCCCTAACATTCAAGAACCTGAAAGGTCAGCAGAAAGATAGTTGAAGTCAATAGCAGATGGTCATTCATTCGCACATTTGGCACAAGACTAAATTCTGTGCACGTTCTTCCACATGAAAATTTAAGATATACATTACAGTTCAGCAAAGATTCAAAATTAACAGCTAACTTGCATCAATCTACTTCCGAGGATGTGCCTAGGATAGCTTAGTGCATAAATACTATTACATGCGACTTCTAGGAGAGCCGAAACTATGTTAGACATGTATGTGACACGAAAGAGAGTGAATGCCTTACATAAAATCGCCCCTATAATTTACAATAACCCAAGATTAAAATTAACCCTCGAAATACCAATACATTTTCTGTAATACGTATTAACAGCGAAGCATGAAAGAAATTTTTTCAAGACCTAAAAATCTGTGAATAGGGTCTAGAGCGTTGAAGGATATTTTAGAACACAAGTATCGACAACATCACAGTTACACACTTTTTAAAATAACACATGCAAGTGTGAATCTGGTTCCAAGCTGAAAAACGTTGAATACAACTTTCATTTTAAAGGTCGAGTTTAGTAAACTTAAAACAAGAAAATATAAGATATTTTTGAAATGTGGTAGAAGACTTCGTTAAAAACCACATTTTTCAGAATTTTAAAATATATTGTACCGGACTAGACCGCGATATTTTCAAGTGAGCACAGTTACTGTAGCCACCCCACGAAAAACAAAACCGAAAAAAACTTGTGTCGCGTATTTTAAGATTGTAAAACAACCAAATCCTGTCCAAAAACGAACACCCAAAGAGACAAGAGTTTACTAACAAGCTGATACACTCCTTTCCTTGCCATTCATGGTTAGGTCGTGTACGCCACCGAAATTGAGGATTTCTGGCGATGTGCGACTCTAGACCCAACATATGCGATAAATATACTAACTACCTAACGGTCGTCAGAACCACTGATCCACAACATAAAACGTAAAGAGCCACTAAAATTCCACCACTATTTATCAAATAGGACGCCAAGATTTCGGAATGCCACCACTAAAATGAAAAACTCAGCACCGCTAACAGTTGCTAAATGATAACTCTGAACTTCATCAACAGGTTAACACCTCTAATCTTCGTGGGTGACAGCCGCATCAAAATCAAAAGTTCCACTTTAGAGCAGTGTGTTACCCGTTGTGATGTCTTCTGCTAACATCACTACCGATCCCACACAAGTTCACTGCCGACGAGCCAGCTTCGCACGCAAAAAGCCGCAACACTTACCTACGCATCTTCGGTATCAGGTGTTCATTTATTCTGCGTTGCTGCGTCATGTCGAGGATGCGAAGAAGCTGTCGAGGATGCGAAGAAGCTGTCGAGGGTGCGAAGCTTTCGGTGGCCGAACGATGGCTGATAGTCGCTCAGGAGGATGCGAAGAAGCAGTCGAGGGTGCGAAGCTGTCGATGACCGAACGACTACTGATGGTCACTCAGCGTCTCAACCACTGCTTTCGAATTTCACACTCTGGGTTACAACCCCAAGATGCAAATCTATTGGCTAAAGCTTCATCCCCTCTCCCTCCACCCCTTTACTATAATTCCTCAGGTACCGCCTCCCAGCGAGCACGTGGCCTGAGGTCATTAGCAGACTACCTGGAGGTGCCGGGGATGACCGGTACGCGAACCCAGCTCTTGCGCGCTATTGTCTGTCTCCACCGCGGGTCGGATTATGCGCACTGGGGAAAACAAGCCCATTATCTGAAGAACTGCCGCCAACTTGTAGCAGAACTAACATATGTGGGCTCAATATCTGCTGCTGAAACTCAGCTGATTTTCACTCTCCCATCACTGACGAATAAACATTACAAAATGTTACCATTTACTGCACCAAACTGAAATGAACAAAATTTACTGACGCATTTAAAATTCACTTGTGATGATTAGTCCTTCGAAATTCCGCTCCCAAAACGTTGGGTCATGGTTTCTTAGAATTAAAAACTACAGATTGCCCGAGGGAGAACTCGAACATCCGACGGGGAGCGAACACGCAACTCGTGGAAAGATGCCTTGGATCCCGTGGCCCTTCTCGCGCGACCGTTTTATGAAATACAAGTAGTTACTACAATTTTGTAAACGATTTGTGAATGTTCAAATATTTGTAGAGAAAATCAAATGTTCAAATGTTTGTACAACGTATGGGACTTAACTACGGGGTCATCAGTCCCTAAGCTTACAAACTACTTATGAACTACCTAAGACTAAAGACGGCACAAATATCCATGCCCGAGGGGGGATTCGCGCCCCTCACCGTAGCGGCCGTGCTGACCTTGACTGGAGCGCCTCAGTCACCTCGGCCACCGCGGCCGGCTATTTGTAGAGCTTATGGGTATTAACTACGGAGACATTAGTTCCTAAACTTACAAACTACTTATGGACTAGCTAATACTAAGGACGGGACAAATATCCATGCCCGAGGGGGGATTTGAACCCCCACAGTAGTGGCCGTGCAGAACTTGACTGGCGCGCCGCATACCGCTGGGCCACCGCAGCCGGCGTTTGTGAATGAAAAAAAAAGTAAAATGCATTTTCATAATCGATAGTTTTATTAAGGAAGTGGTACAAACCACGGAATATTTTTTTTAGGAAGAAGGAAGGAAGCTTCGAATTTTAACGTCCCGTCGACAGAGTGATCATTAGAAACGAAGCTGTCACTCTGTATTTCTGCAAAATATAGGAAAAGAAATCAGCGGTGCCCTTTCAGAGTAACCATCCCGATATTTGGCTGGTGTTATTCAGGGAAATCGCAGAAATACCTAAATCTGGCTGGCCGGAGGTGTAGTTGAACCACCGTCATCCCTAATGTGCGTCACCACTGCACCACCTCTGTCCGAAGGTTTTAGTGATACGTGACTAAACTGTCAGTTATGACTCTCCTGAATTTTCTGCTGCAAATTTAGCAACCGCAAATCGCAACAAAATTCTCATACTGAAGAGCGGACACCATTACTAAATTCTAAAATGCAGCTCTCACTTGTCAATGTCGAATGGCCAAATTAGAAAAATATATAAATAAATAAAACAAATAACGCTGAAAGCAGGCTGTAAATAAATTCTTCTGAGCTATTTGCCGCGTCTTGATGATATATTTCTCCAACGTTTCGGAGCAGTTACAGGAGCTTTCTTCAGGGAATACGGACCCGAAACGTTGGAGAAATGGAGAAATATATCATCATGACGCGGCAAATAGCCCAGAAAAATTTCAATTTTAACAACAAATACGGCGAAAGCCTACGTTCAAACATACGGCATGAATCGAAGAAATCCTACAACAAGGGAACCTCCCCATCGCAGCCCTCTCAGATTTAGTTATAAGTTTGCGCAGTAGACAGGCAGTGAAAAATTGAACACAGAGCAGTCGAGAAAAAGGGAAAAATTAGTGTGAAACTGTGAAAAAAATAAGCAACATATTAATAATGAAGGGTCTATGCGAAAGATAGGCAACTTGAATCCTACATACTCTCAACTCGAATCTAGATAAAATTAAAAAAAGAAAATCTTCCACCTCATTTTTTGCAACCAAAAAGTACAGGAATATTCTTCCTCTCCCCTCTCTCTTCCTCTGTTCACTCCCTCTTATTTTCTCTCTCTGTTCAACACCTCCTAGTCCACTCTCTGCCCATCTCCACCTTCCCCTTCGTCTGCAAATGACCCCTTCGTCTCTTCGTCTCTCTGTCGATCATCTTCATACCAGTCCATTGTCTCCTTCACCAATGAAAAGTTATATAAGTTACTTTCATGGCCATTAGGAAAGCGATGGTTAAGTTTATTGCAAATTACCTTTCACCATGTCTCGAATAAAATCTTTGGTAGACCATTAAGTTCCTCTCGGTTTGAATTTTAAGTGTGCAAAATTTCATCAAGATGGCAATAAAATTTCAGTCTTTGTCGAAGGTCGCAAGTACAGTACGCTCCGTCACACAAAAATTTACGTGCACAGTGATACAATTACGCATGTAAGTTCAAATAACATGTTGACGAAGTTTCATCGTAATCCGATGAGCGATACGACGATGCATAAATTACGAAAAAAAACTTGTCGCAATAGGTTCACACGCGCCTCAGTGTTTATGACATCATACCTCCTAAACAGTCAGCAGTACAATGAAAACATTTTGAGCGTACCTCCAGTGGATACTGGGTGAATAATACATTCTAAATATACTTAGTTGAATGAGTTGCATTTTCTTATACTTTGTTGAAAAGAAGTGATAAATTTAAACGCAATTGATGTGTCGTACTTCAATACAGTGCTTCTCGACAATCCAAGCAATTTGTTGACAAAGCTTTATCGCAGTGGGATGAAAAGCACGGCAACGCATAATATACGGACAAACAAGCCTTAATTTTTATATATTTAATGGAACATATCATTCACCCACTAAAAACCGCTGAAGAATAGTTTTCTCCGTCGTAGTGTCTTTCTCATAATTATAAGAATATTAGCTACACTGTAATTTTTGTCCTTGCGCTAAATTTTTGTTTTAAACGAAGCAGATCGAAATGATAAATAACTGCAACAGCTTGTATTACGGACGCACTGATACGCTCGATGGCTTGCGGGAATCCAGTATAGGCTGCGAGCAAGTGGAATCAAATGGGCAGGGGGCACTATAGTCGTAGTGTGCTACAAGGTGGGAATTTGGGTTGGAAGGGAAGCGTGCATGGATAGCCTCACTGGTGCCGGGCGCCGTGGCTCAGCGCGCTCGGTCAGGAGGCTCAACGCCCTCTGTTATAAAAAAGTTGAGCCAAATATTAACTAACAACCATGAACGAATTGAACCAACGACCGCAAAGCGGGAAATCCGGGTTCGAATCCCAGTCCAGCACAAATTTTCATCTTCACCATTGGATATATTTCAATGCCCTAAAACGGACGAAATATTTAAATATTTCGAATTCGAATGTTACTTAATTTTGTAACAGAGAAACGGCAATGACAATTTTACTGAACAGTATATTAGTTCTTCAGCCGTATTCTTAAACAGTTCTGAATATGTGCTAACGGCTTTGCCGCAGTGGATACACCGATACCCGCTAGATCACCGAAGTTAAGCCCTGTCGGACTTAGCTAACATGTGGATGCGTCACCGTCCGGATCCAACAAGCGCTGTTGCCAAGCGGGATGCACTCAGCCCTTTTCAGGCCAATTGAGGATCTACCTGATTGAGAAGTAGCGACTCGGGGCAAGAAAACTGCCACAACGGTAAGGAATTGTCAGACTCTGACCTTGTTCCCCTACCTATCGCATCCGTTCACTTCGGCCGGAGGATGACACGTCAAAGGGTCTGTACCTCTCAGCTTTTAGAGGCCTGCAGAAAGGAGTCTAGTTTAGTCTTTAGTTGACTGTGCTCTCATAAAATTGAAGTAGGTGGTAAATTTACGCTCGGCCTGTTGTCGAAAACATGTGTTTAGATCCGGAGGAATGCACGAAACCCCTTCCGAAATTGTGCGAAACGCTTTCTCTGAAAATTACTTAATGAGCCCACTAGATTAGTAAGGCTGCAGTTAACACTGCACGCGAAAACCGACCCAGTCTGACTTGGTCGGTCAAACAGTGGCCGACTGTCGAGGGACCAAAGACCTTGTCAAAATAACTACCTAATGGCGCTGCTGTCCAAGGAGGTTAGAAAACGTGAAGCCAGCAAAATACGCATTTTGGCATTTGTTTTCGCCCAAAACATTGACCGCGGATTGCGCGGTACGGCTCCCGGCCGCCGCCACCGCATCCGCTGGTCACGGCAGCGCCCGATTCTCGCACTCTTATTGTGTCGCGGGCGCAGACAGTGAGTTTAAGTCTAAAAAACATTGCCATCTGACAAGGAAAGTACTCGGGCTCGAACAAACACAAATATACCAAAATCGTGTGGGAGATAATGTGGAGGTCCCTTATTGCACTAGCGATACTCTCGCATCTGCAAAACTCTGCAGTCGCCCATTAGAGGCTTCTGCGTGTGCTACGCCGCATTGCACTTTGACCAATAGGGACAGTGCGGTGTGCCACTGTAGTTGCGCTTTGTGACGTTATTTGTGTAGTGAAGAGTCACATGGGTCGCCGATTGGTAATCAATCCTGCTAATGTATTGCGATTGGTTGAGATGAAATTCCTAAGAGCCGTTCTTCGTGAATACAGTCTTGGCGTAGAAGATGAATCATTCACATGTTTTCTGGTATATATTTTAGTGCAGAAATATGAGCATAGATTAGAAACAGTATAATAGATACCAGGTAACATGCGAAAGATTCATCTTCTACAACATTACCATCTTTACGAAGAAGGTTTCTTCGTAACTTCCTCTCAACCAGTCACACTATATTCGCAGGATTGATTACCAATCGCTAACCCATCCGATACTTCACTACACAAATATCGTCACAAAACGCAACTTCAGAGGTACACTGCACCGTCACTACTGGCGTACCGGCAGGTCAGAGTGCAATGCGGCATGGCACACGCAAAGGCCTCTAATGGGCGACTGCAGAGTTTTGCAGATGCGGGAGTATCACAAGTGCAACAATGGACATTTACATTGTCTATCATATGATTTTGGTGTATTTCTGTTTGTTCAAGCGTAAGTACTTTCCTTGTCAGTAACCTAAGCTTACCTTTATTTACAGTAGATGTTCAAAATGATGTCCCTCTATGGAAAGAGCGGCCTGACATCTCTTGAACACATTTGCGAACACTCGACGGATTTCTGCTGCCGAAATCTGGGAAAGACTAGTCGAATCCTGTCTTGAAACTCTTCGCGTGTATGGCGATTGCTTGCATACACCTTGCCTTTTAACATTCCCCAAAGATAAAAGTGACAGGGATTTTGATCTGGAGAACGAGGAGGCCAGTCAACTATCCTATCCTCAAAAACACTTCATATTGCTACCATAGAAGCGTTGGCAATGTGTGGTCTTGCATTGTCCTGCATGAAATAACAGTACAACTATTCGTTGGGTGAAAGTTCTTGAAAAAATGGATGCAGTATATTGTTCACATACCTGTCAGAATTTATTGTTTCGTGAAAAAAGATTCGACTAGTCATTTCCCTTATTTACCGGTGGAGCGCTGCTTGCACACACGCTGCCATTTTATCGGTCAAAGGAGCAGTCGCTTGGCTGTCGTGGTCGAGTGAAGTTGATTTCAAATTAATGAATCCTAATCGATTTTGCATAGTATTATGACAAATATTGCTGACATGATACAAATGACTAATAAAGTGCCGTATTATCACACATTAGTACACTAGTTATGAAATGATTTTTTTTTTTTTCTTTGCTCAGATTCAAATGTTTGTACGGCTAATGGGACTCAATTACGGGGTCATCAGTCCCTAAACTTACAAACTACTTATGAACTAGCTAACACTAAGGACGGCACAAATATCTATGCCCGAGGGGGGATTCGAACCCCCGACTGTAGTGGCCGTGCAGACTGTGAATGGCACGCCGCAGTCTCCTCGGCCACCGCGGCCGGCTTTTCTTTACTTTCCATTTCCTCAAAACCCTCATTCAGTTCGCACGAAAGTTGTCTCAATGTATGTGTAGTCGCATTTCTATCTACAAACGGTTCCGAAGTTTCGTTCCACAAAATTGTTCGTGCTTCCACTACCGAATCTTGTAATCATTTAATCCATTGCAAACGCATGCCTCAAACAGGCAAATGGGAGTTTGATCCCTTGCGGAAATGGAGATAAAGCTGCGAGAAAATAGAATAATGGACGCAAGTGCGCGATAGGCTGATGATTTGGGTGGAGCTAGAAATGTATCTGTACAGTCGATCGCTCATAGGGCTGGCCATCCTTCATAATAAAACAAAACGAAGATCTCAACAACTTCATAAAACAAAGACACGATCTACACGAAGAATAAAAAGGGAAAACTAAAAAAAAAAAAAAAAAATAAATAAACTCAAACAACGAGTACGATTCCCAGTCTGACTAAATTTTTTTACTGCGCCATTGAGTTTTATTCAGTGGCCTGGAACAGACGAGAATTGAAGTATTCGTAATTTATTGTATACAGAATCAATATTTTCACATTTTACTCGTATATGCGCTACGTCGACTGTTTGGCGAGAAGGGACAGCGGGAACTGTGCACGGAGGACTGTCGGTAAAAATCGGAGTGTATGCAAACTGCCGTTTGACGGACTTGCGCCACTGTTATGGCAGGCAGCTGACCGGCTTTTTGCCGGTGCCGGTCCATGGTCGGCCAGTGTGCAAGCCATAATGCCCTCCAGTGGGCCACTGATGGAAAGTGGTCGGCCGATATTTTACCGACCGTCCAAAATCGGTGCGTGTGCAACCAGCCTTAGGCATTGCCTCATTGCCTCAGGTTTAAAGAATCTTCCCATTTAGTGAAAAAATAAATAAATAAATAATTTTAAAAATCTGAACCTTTTCTGCTCCTGATAAACGTCCTAATGATAGATTAACAGTGTCTTATTTGATCAGATTCAGAAAGGATATTCAGCGTATCCATGAAGAAGCGAGAGCGAGCACTTACTCTGTGACACACGTGCTGCTGCACGGCGAGGCAGGAGTGGAAGGGGGGGGGGGCGGGGGGGAAAAGCACGCCCGACTCCGGGGCGCGCAAGCACTGAGTGCTCGATTTCGAGTGGCCTACCAAGCGTTATATTATGTGCACTTAGTTAAGAGAAAATAATGGCATACTTTGTGTTCTTAAACGAATTTTCTTAGTGGCTGGTTGCTGTATTCACAAGGTAAGAAGCTATTTTACAGTTATGTATCTGACGGGATATTTTAACATCAGCTGTTTTAGGAGACCCTGTTTCATTTTTTGATGCTATAAAATATTTAAATATTGGAAAATACAGCAGGCACTCGAGAACCAAAGACGTAAATTTTTGTGAAACTCTTTCGAGATTAATGTTTGTGCAAAACTTTCATAATCGTAAAATAAACTGAGAAAGTGCCAAAAAAATTCGTGTCTGACGATAAATTCCGTTCACTTGCTGCACTTAGAACACTAACACCAATGTCATAATTCGGCTTAATTAGGAAGAAGAAACAGTGTTGAGTGATTTTTACACCGTATGTGAAATAAATTTACACACAACCGATAGTTGCTGTATATTCAAAGAGTCTGAAGCTGTTTCGTAGTTATATATTTAAATAGTTTTCGCGCAGTATCTCGAATGAATACACTCTCTTATCAAAAGAGAACATCTAATGGCCGCCAAGGCGCTCTTCAATTCTGTTCGCTGTCGGCCGCTTGCGGGATTGTGGGGACCTGCGGGGGACAAACAAAATTATGGCGAGCTTCGGGGGCTCTGAAAGTGCAGCCCTGGAGCCGACACCGTCTAACGGTCAAGTCCAGTGGGGCCGAGTACTTGTGGAGGGTCTGAGCCGACCAAAGGATTTCAAATGTTGAAATGTTTGTAAATCTATCAGACCAAACTGCGTCATCAAATGTTCAAATGTTTGTTAAGCTTATGGGACTTAACTACGGGGTCATCAGTCCCTAAACTTACAAACTACTTATGAACTACTTACAAACTAGGACGGCACAAATATCCATGCCCGAGGGGGGATTCGAACCCCCGACCGTAGTGGCCGTGCTGACCGTGACTGGAGCGCCTCAGTCACCTCGGCCACCGCGGCCGGCAAACTGCGTCATCATCAGTCCGTAGCTCACAAACAAAATAGGGTAAACTAACATAAGGATAAAACACACACCCATGCCCCAGGGAACTCTCGAACCTCTGACGGCGAGTAACCACGCGCTCCACAGCGAAGCGCCTTAGACCGCTCGGTCACTCCACCGCGGTCCAAATGGTTTCGTCACCAGTAATCGGCCCGACTACGCAGTATGTTTGGTACAGATACAGGAGAATTTGAAAATGGATAAACGTTGGAGTAACGGCCCGAACGCCGAACCAAATTCCCAGCGACGGTGCTTGGGTCGGCGTACATTACAAAAGATGTCGGCGTATCGACCACATGTCCTACAGCTACAGGTTAAAGCTCTTTATAGGCAAAGTGTGGCCATCTTTTCTTGCGCCGCTTGCCGCCTTCTGCAGTTCATGATTGGCTGAAATCGAGTCACACGATGTTTTTTCCGCCATCTTGGTCCTATACATTGCTTGCCTTCCATAAGAAGTGTGGTGAATATTCGTATGTTTGGTTTTCAAAAAAATGTTCAACTGTTTGTATAGCTTAATGGACTACGGGGTCATGAATCCCTAAACTGACAAACTACTTATGAACTAACTAATACTAAGGACGACACAAATATCCATGCCTGAGTCGGGATTCGAACCCCCGACCGTAGTGGCCGTGCAGACCGTGACTGGAGTGCCTCAGTCCTCTCGGCCGCCGCGGCCGGCATGTTTGGTTTTGAATAATGCCCCGGTGTTCTTTATAAGCCAAAACACGAGGTAAATATTATAGTACTTCCATCTGAATTCACAAATTCAGGAAGAAGAGACTGGCTCAACAAAATTGTCAGAGAAAACTAGGAGCCCAGAAGCGACGCTCGGATCTGTGCTGTGATAATTTTAATTCATGATGAAAATTAAGCGATTAAAGGTTCACTGACGATACGATTACGCAGCAGAAACCTACACATTATTTAACTTGAATACATTTTGTGAAGAAAATTCAAATATTTTAGTGTTCAAACTGCGTGGCCATCAGTCCGGAGCTTACAAAGGTAAACTAACATAAGGACAACACACACGTACCCATGCCCCAGGGAGGATTCGAACCTCCTACGGCGAGCAACCGTGTGCTCCGCAGCGAGACGCCTTAGCCCGCTCGGCTACTGCACCGCGCTGAATTCCCGCATAATATCGTGAGGTTAAGTTATTCACACGTCGTTTGTTTTATTTGCAGGTAATTGCTGAAACACATAACATTTTTATGTGTAACTGAGTACACTAAAAACATCCTCGTTCCGATATAAAATTAATACACAGTTTCTCAAACAAGCTTTTCTCACATGTATACATGTGTTTTAGAGTATTATTACGGAAAACAAAGAATTGAAGGAAGCAAAATATTACACAAATGTAATTAGTATTGTATAGTAATTTCTCTGCTTTTTGGAAAAGTCGTGTAGTGGGCATGTCCCATTTTCCGTAGTCAATGTAAGGTTTAAGTACGCATTTCGCAAAAAAAATAGTCATCATGAATTGTGCGTTATCTCAATCTTATATATTAAAAGAATCTACGAAAACAAAGTAAGTCGGCCAGACCAAACTACCAGGCCGATTTCCTACATTTTTGTTTTAAACGAAAGGTATTCATTCACAGATTTTTCATTAGGTATCAGAATTCACAAACTCAAACGCGATTTCTTTCTATGTATTTCTTACGTTGATGTTTGCTATTGTCACTCACTGTGATAATTATGTTTTATTATAATGACATAGTGCACCTATGCACTGTAAATTGTTATATAACAACTGATTGACATCACAAGATTATGCCGGCCGCGGTGGCCGAGGAGACTGAGGCGCTTCAGTCACGGTCTGCACGGTCACTACGGTCGGGGGTTCGAATCCCCCCTCGGGCATAGATATGTGTGCCGTCCTAGTTCGTAAGTAGTTCGTAAGTAGTTTGTAAGGTTAGGGACTGATGACCCCGTAGTTAAGTCCCTTAAGCTTAACAAACATTTGAACATTTTTTTTCACAAGATTATGGCCTTGTAAAATATTTTATTTGACCAGATGATGCTGACATAGTTCAGCGAAACTGGTCGTCGGAAATAAAAATTGATGACAGTGATCTTGGCCTTTTTATATCTTTTTACAATATTATTAGTGGATCGCCTCTTAAAACGTAAACCAACTCAAACGAAACTGTTTTCTTACAATCGGATGACAAGTATTTCGTAGAACCGCGAAGTCAGCATGGACATAACTGCGTGCACCTCCTAGGTCTGTCCGTCTGTATCACGAGAATGAAGAAAGTTACCGTTCTGCTCTCAACCTTAAACAAAATTTCGATATCTTACCTACATTTCATTCGCATATTTGTATGTGCTAAAATGAACCATACGGAAAGCATACGGAATGAGATATTTCGTATGCGAACTCTTCAAAATTTTTAGCGCAGTGGGTTACTTAATTCGATGTAGCACAGTAACTATATGGGAAAATGAATAGAAAGTGAGATCATTTTCTAGCGAATGTATTACACTATAAGTGGTAAATTTTTCATTACATAGTTTTCTCAGAATCGGTTGATAAATATTGTAAGCGCTGGGTACGCTGTGGCGGTCAGCGTGTATTTAAGGGTAGAAGATCTAGTTGCCCGCCTACCTGTTGCTAAAGCTCTGTATAGGGAAAGTATGACGTTGGCCACGCTGGGGCTTTCCCGTTGCTGCTTAGGGTGGAAGCAAGTTGAGACGCAGCTCCGTGACGTGACGCAGGGTGGGTCACGGTGACTTTCTGCGAACCACGTGACTGACTGGAGGCGCGTTCGTTACAGCTCAGAATAATAGAGAGAGGCTATACCGCCGGCATCAGCGTACAGGCAGTGAAGCCTGGCAGCCATCTTGGTTGTGTGTAGAAACTGAGCTGGGCCGACAAATGCGTAGTTCTTCAAGTGGCGCTCGGCTTAATTACATTGTCATTTGAACCCCTTAGCATAGAAAAAAAATTACCAACTGAAAGAAAGGAACAGTGTTCTTAGCAAGTACAAACTGTATTGTGTTTGTATGAAAATAATAATTGAAACTATTACTTTTATATGAAATAAAAATTGCGACATGAAAAAATTAGTCGCCTGCCACTTTTTTTGTTTTGTGGTCAGGAAATTTTCGTAAGCGAGAAAGTTGTAGATAATTAAATGAACTTTTCTTTTTATTTAAATAAATTTTTAATAGCTCCCCGGGTTTTCTCACAAATTTTGATACAATAGTGCGTTGGAACTTATCAAATTCTATTCGTTACTTTCAGCGAGCTTACCCACCAGCGCACAGATTCTGTTGGCCACTCACTATGTACTTTGTGACCAGTATTGGTAGATATTTGAAATTTGGTGTACAATAATTGTCTTAACACTTTTTATTTATTTGATTACTAAATAGCTGAGCCGCTCTGGCTTTGCACGGGTAATCTTTAAACTACTTTAACTCCATAACTGCAGAACGTATCGTGGTGCGGTTTATTTCAATTTCTTCGGTATAATCCTGTGTTCAACGTAGGCTATATTAAATGCCAGTACGAAAATGAGAAATAATTGAAATAAGAATAATAACGTAGAATGGTTTACTACTTCCGAACATTCGTGACCTTTGCAGCATTGCCTAAACTATGAGACCTGCGCCAAAGTGCATAGTATAGAAGTATAGAACTAACAAAGATTTAAAAAAAAAAAAAAAAAAAAAAAGACCGCGAGATCATATGTCTAACTTTTACAAATCTCCAACAATCACTGTATCTGTAGTCTGAAGCCAACTGGGACCAGCGCTTTAGGGAAAAGAAAGCAAGAAACAAAAAAGATTAATGTGGTTCAAAATGTTCAAATGTTTGTATAGTCTATGGGACTTAACTACGGAGTCATCAGTCCCTAAACTTACAAACTACTTATGAACTACTTACGAACTAGGACGGCAGAAATATCCATGCCCGAGGGGGGATTCGAACCCCCGACCGTAACGGCCATGCAGACCGTGACTGGAGCGCCTCAGTCTCCTCGGCAATGTGGTTCACTCGTAAAAGTTAGACACGTGCTCTCACGTGTTTTTTGTAGATATTTGTGAGTTCTACAAGTTTATACTAAGTACACGGCCTAGCTATTATAGTTTAGGCTGCACAGCAGAGTAAAGTGCAGAAGTGGTAAACGATTCTTCGTTATGATCACACAATGTAAGCTTTCACGGCCGGCATCAACTTCATTTAAAACTTCCGGACTCATAAGCCTTGGTCGATTTGTAAAACTTTCCCCTAACATTTCATCTTCGGCTGCGGAAGACACCTTCGTCACTCTACCTCTGAAGATGTCTTCCGCAGCGGAAGATGACAAGTTTTACAAATCGAGCACGGCTTATGAGCCCGGAAGCTTCAAATGGAATTTCTTCGGTACGATTCTTATTTTAGTTTTTTTATATATATGTTCGTATTGACATAAAATGTAGCCTATGGTTATCCCAGGATTCTAAAGAAGAAATTAAAAGAAACCGCATGAGTATACGTTCGGTACTTCTCGAGTTCGGTTAAAAGGACAGACAGAGGAAAAATGTGCTTCTATTTTATTTAATAGTATGATTTGCTGCCCCTATCTGAAATTTGTAATTAAGTATAGGAAAAATAGATTGTCGAAAAGGAACGCCTTAAAATATATGAAAAAGGAATTGACAGACAGCGAACTCAATGTAATACCACAGTCTAATATATACAGTCGCGACACTCACTGCTGTGAAATCTGTTACCGTCTGAGATTTGGAGCGACACTACCGTTCCAAGCGGTCGTAAAGCCGGCTGTCCCTTAACGCCGTATACGACACTAGAGGTCTGCAAATCGCCGTTTTCGCTCGCTCGTACTCGGTCGAGTGCGCAACGCTCGGCGGTGGCGCGCCGAGTGTGTTACGCTCGCAGCGAGCGTGTTGACACTCGAACGAGGCTACGTGGGGCGGGGCGGGCACAGGCCGCAGAGCGTGTCGCTGCCGCTGTGCTCACAAGGAAACCCACCCAAGTCACTCTCTGATTTTACGAAATTTGCATATTTAAGTGGTGAAATGTCCCTCCAAAATTGGGGCTAAAATATAAAAATCGCGATAACTTAGAGATTTGTGAAGCGATGTTAATAATTTTTAGTATGAAAGTATCTTTTGATAATAGACAAATTTCATAGATTCAACCTCGATTAAATTCAAACAATTTTTTTGAGTACAAAAAATTGGACACTTTAGCGGTAGCTGCCCCCCTAATTGTCGCTCCCTCTGTAATATACCTCCGATACTTTCATACCAAAAATTATTAAAATCGCGTTACTAATCTCTAAGTTATTGCCATTTTTCTATTTTAGCCCCAATTTTGGTGGGACCGTGTACCCTCTTAAATAAGTTTTTCCTTCGCTAAAAAAATACTTCTCTTATAACATATCCAAATTTCATAAAAATCGGAGAGTGACTCTTTGGTAGGTTTCCTTCTCAGTCGCTAAGGCAGTGGCTCTGTGGCTCTGAGGTGTGGGCTGCTTTTGCGTCTGACTCACCCTCACTAACTAAAAGGAACTAAAATCAGTCATGCTGTAGACGTGTATTCCTGCATAGTAGCATGTAACCGCAATATCATTATACCGCAAACGAGGCAAAAAGGCCTTTCACCAACTACAACATTTGGAAGTAATCTAAAGGCTCCAAAGAGAAACTACGGAACGAACAACATTTTTATTGCAATGTACAAAAGTGAATGTTACCGTACAATAAAGTATAGATCGAAAAGTAACAACATTATCCCAAACTATTCGTTGGTGGCATTGTAATTGCAATATAGTGTTAAAGTATCATTGAAACGTTGTAGACCGATTCGAGTTCTTGTATCAGAAATCAGTTTCCCTGCCACACTTAAAGTCCGTTCACTAGGTGCATTTGTGGCGGGCATACAGCTACCTCAAGAATGCTGCGTTTCTACCATTCAAGCAGATCGTCGTAATCACCATCAATTCTTGCTAAATAAACGTCCATCTCAATGGGGGATTGCGCCTCGCGCATTTCACAGTCCAGCCATTCCGAAAGAAAGCACTTCACTCTTTTGGCTGGTGCACATTCTTAAGACGGCCCTAAATAAATATAACACAGATATCACTGAAACAGCGGGAGCACCATAAATTCGTACAACTGTGTAAAGTAAACAATTGGAACAAGAGGATTTAAAACAGGTACAAGATATATGAGCATTAGACGAGAATAAGATTGTGACGTCGGAAGAAAGTGCAGATCCTGTATATTACACACAAGTTTACATGCGTTCCTTATTGTGTATATAAGAAAGTAGACAGTGGCAGTGGGGGATATATGAATGTTGCAATTCGAAAAATTTCCGTTAAGGACTCACTCGGAAAAGGTAGAGGCGCAGCAACCACGCACAGTGCCAAAATGCTACGGGACCAACAGAGAGAGAGATGCACAAAACTAACCTAACGGGTGTACATCAATATCGTGTATTTAATATTAATATAAAAGACGGACAAAGTATTTCAGCACTTGAGAGTGATAAGAGGAATGGATATAAAAGACAATCATTTTCTCGTTAAGACGGCAAGAAACACCTACCACTAAATAGGCACTAACAGTCCACAAAATGGGAACAAGAAAGAAAGAAAGATCATGGAAATCGCATTTATTAAATGATCTTAGCACAGGAACCTTAATCACGTATAATAACCTGTATTGTAAAGAACAAAATGCGAAACTGAATGGCTAGTTCAACTGTATCGAGAGAACAGCGTTCGAAGAACCCGGGAAAGGAAACAATTCCAAATTTCGCAGTCAGGATTTATTCTCTAGCGTCTAGTTTGCTCCCGACACTCGACTTGGACTCGAGTGGCGCTGTGGTAGTCGACCGAGTGGCGAGCGGGCAGTGTGGACTGTCGGGCCAGTCGAGCGTGCGCCGCTCGAACGAGCGTGCAGGAAGTCGAGCGCAGCCACACGCCTTGCCGCAAGCTGCAGCACCGACACCTGTCGGACTGTCAGAGAACGACATGTATCACGCGATTCGAGCGAGCAACCGAGCGAGGTGCAGACCTCTATACGACACGTTAATAATGCCCGCTTATAATTACTTTTCTGTGTGGTTTGCTAAATATTGCCTATATTCTTGCATTCCAAGTTTTATTTATGTATCGTTACACATGACTGAGCCTAAAAGAAACGTTAACCGAGCAAAAACTCGTTGTGATCTGACACAAACTGCAATATATTACGAAGTACTTCGTTAGAAATTGCTTGCAGCTTACCAAGCTGGTAGTGATAGATAAACATACTATTTTGCGGAGACAATCCTATAATTAAACTTCCAGGGGACAGTTAAATGTCAATAAATGTAAATTTAGAAAAAAAAATCTGAATAAACTGACTCTAACTGCAACATATTTATGACGAAATTCTTCAGACATTGCACCTTACTTTGCTGGTAAACACAGTATTTCGCAGATGAGAAGCATGTAATTGGCCCTCCCGGTGTAAAAAGGTGCGAAAAAAATGTTTTTTCCACCCCCCCTCCCGCTTTTTACTTATGAGAACACCCACTGGCAATGATACTTTCGTCTAATATAAATTTCCTACGAGGCTATTTCAATTATGTTATTTTAAGATAATACGTCGATTACACGACAGTGTAAATGTCATATTACTTGGATGATCCTCAGTCATTATCACAGTCTGTCATTATGTGGTTAATAGAAGAGGGAGAAGTGGGAGGGGGTGGGGCGACAATCGTCTGTAAAATAAGACGGCTCTTTGATTTCAGGTAAACAGGTTTATGTATTAGACTGTGGTTTCCATTAGATAACACAAAAAACATATTTTACCTTTCAATAATTAATAATGGCCACACTGAACATTTCTTTTCCATAGCCGGCCGCGGTGGCCGAGGTGACTGAGGCGCTCCAGTCACAGTCTGCACGGCCACTACGGTCGGGGGTTCGAATCCCCCCCTCGGGCATGGATATTTGTGCCATCCTAGTTTGTAAGTAGTTTGTAAGTTTAGGGACTGATGACCCCGTAGTTAAGTCCCATAAGCTTTACAAACAATTGATTTGATTCTTTTCCATACATTTGCCTCAGTAGTAAATTATTTTCGAATGGCCACGCAGAAACGCTCAGCAGTAACAACAACCAACACACGCCTCGTATACGATATAGAACAACGTGGCTTTACGTCCGCAAGGAGCGCTGCAGTAGCCTAGTATAACAAAAATGAGCGGTAGTGTCGCGACTGTATATATTAGACTGTGGTAATACCCTGTGCTCGCAGCTGAGGCCGGCTGGCGCTCGGCCGCCATGTTGGTTGGGTGTCGCGCTCTCAGCCGGCTTCATTTCCTGTCATTGCGAGGCCCCTCTCTGCTCCTTTGTGCCCGCTGGTCGTGACGCAGCCGCTGCACGCAGTGAGACAGCTGACCGCAGCCTGCTGTACGCAGCTTCCTGCCAGAGTCACGGTCACTCTGGCTGTTCACATTGTGTTTGCTAGTTCGCAACCGAAGGAAAACTAATTGAAGTCTTGTGTGTTCGCATCGTTTCAAGAAAGCACTTCAACTACGGCTTTAAATCGTCAGGATTGACTCACATCTATTAATGATTTCTCCGAAAATTGAATCTGTCAGTAAAGATTTCGCTATTTACATTCGATGTACACAGGTAATATTTGAGTGTTATTAGAGTACATTTTGGCCGTTTGAATATTTTTCGAGAAACGCTAAATTTTTTTCTCTGCGACCATATACTCTTGGAACATATATTTCGTTCGAACATTATGAACTACCTCGAAGAGAACGACCTATTAACCAATAGTCAACACGGATTCAGAAAGTATCGCTCTTGCGAAACACAGCTTGCCCTTTATTCACATGAAGTGGTAAGTTCCATCGACAAGCGATCTCAAATCGGAAGGATGTTAACACTGTATCTCACTAGCGGCTTCTAATGAAATTGCATGCTTATGGAATATCGCCCCAATTGTGCGATTGGATTCACAATTTCCTATTAGAAAGGACGCAGTTCGTAGTAATTGATGGTAAGTCATGGAGTAAAACAGAAGTGATATCTGGCGTTTCCCAGGGAAACGTTATGGATCCCCTGCTCTTCCTTGTGTTTATAAACGATTTAGGAGACAATCTAAATAGCTCCCTTAGACCGCGAATGATGTCGTTTATCGGTTAGTGAAGTCAACAGAGGACCAAAACCAAAAGGAAAGCGATTTAGACATAATTTCTACATGGTGCGAAAATTGGCAATTGACGCTAAATAAAGAAAAGTGTGAAGTAATATACTAGTCCACCAAAAGAAATGTAACAACTAAAAGAAATCCGTTGAACTTCAATTACGCGATAAAACAGTGAAACCTTAAGGTCGTAAATTCTACCAAATACCTAGGAGTTAGAATTACGAACACCTTCGACTGGAGAGAACACATAGAAAATATTGTGGGGAAGGCGAACCAAAGGTTACGTTTCAATGGCAGAACGCTTCGAAGATGCAACAACTCCACCAATGAGACTGCTACATCACACTTGTGCGTCCTCTCCTGGAGTTCTGTTGCCCTGTGGGACCCTCGCCAGTTGGGCTTGATGGAAGACATTGAGTAAGGTTCAGATAAGGGCAGCTCGTTTTGTTACAATGGGGGGGGGGGGGGGGGGGGGGGAGGCGTCACAGAAATGTTGCACGTTAATCGTCGCAGTGAGATCTGTTTACGAAATTTCAATCAACTAGTTTTACTTCTGAATGTGAAAATATTTTACTAGCACCCACCTACACAGGGAGACATTACAATCCCAATAAAATAAGAGAAATCAGATCGAAAACGGAATCATTTAGGTGTTCTTTCTTCCCGCGCGCTATTAGGGAATGGAACGGCAGAGAAAGGGTATGAAAGTGGTTAATGAACCCTCTGTCAGGCACTTAAATGTGATTTGCAGAGTATCTATGTAGATGTAGAGTAGTATTGTAATAATAGTATTATATTACAAAATGCGATATAGGGAATATAGTTTACTCCTGACAGCTTGCCTTAAAAACATAGTTGTTTCACTTCGGTTCTAATCGGCCTTGTAGCGTTGCATCCCTGTCTGTCCATTTCATTATTGATGGGCTCATGCACGTCTTGGAATTGATCATGGTCAAATATGAAATAGATTTTTCATCACTAAATTCCTAAGTTAAAGCAAATTCCCGAAACTTAGTCTTTTTTCGTGTATTTTTTCTGCTTTTTGTTTCGTCAAAGCCATATACTATGCCGTTTCGAGTAAAAACTCAAATCGGAAATCGATTCTGAGCTTTTAAGTTGTTAACGTAACTACTCGGTCGCTATGCGAGAGCCGAAGTTCCGCTACAAACTGCGCTTTCGAACTGCGACCTAACTGGCGGCGAGTGTCGCCGTGACTCACGCTCCGTGAGAAATTCACCGTGACTCACCCTGCGTCATGTCACGCACCCGCGTCTCATATTGCGACCTGCCTAAGCAGCCACGGGACAGGCACAGCGTGGCCGACGCCATACTTTCCCTATACAGAGCTTTAGGAACACGTCGGCGGGCAACGAGATCCCCTTGATATATGCCAGCACTCTCATTCACCAGGCTTTTAATACGACCCCATAAGAAGAAATCCCTGCCTGGAAGCATAAAACGATCCCCTGCAGCGTATCTCCTGATGAACACGCTCGAATGTTCATCTATCCTGCTTATGCCTATCCGGGAATCGTTCCGTGTACTTCCTTTGAGCAGTCAATCCTTTCCCCTGTGCCGTCCCATACATCAAATGCATGCCTACCAGCTCTGTACTGGTGAAACGATGCATGCTGCGCGATATCCGTGCGGGAAATAAAGCATCCAGCTAGCCAAGCGATTGTAAACAGAGCTCTCTTTCAGCTCAAGGCGTCATAACCGACCTCACATTCCTGTAAGAAACCTGCTTGTTTCGGTCCCCTCCACCGGCCGTTTCATTTTTGACATTTCTGGACCCAGACGAATGTGATTCCAGCGCGATCGAGTCCCACTGCACTTCAGGCAAAAGTCAAGAATCACCTGGGCGCTGTCTATGGCCAGCAGAGCAGTCGGCGCACAGTGGGACGGAATCCTTAAAAACGAATTTTTCCAATCTCTGAATTTTGATGGTTGGGTTGGGTAGGGGAAGGATTGGTGCATCTCATTCCAGAAGGAGAGGTCGCCACCTTGGCCGAGAGCACACGCGGCGCTGTCAAAGCAAAGAAACCAAATTTATTCTCGGTTTGTAAGTGAATATTTTTGTAGCGAAGAGAAGAATTTCAGTTGTACAAGATGGAAACGGTTGCTACATGTATATAAAAATGTCCGCATACTAAATCGATATATATGCCATGGTTGTGCTATTTATATCAATTTTTTTCCGATACCTGTGCAAAACGACCATGCTTTGCCCAACTTGCATTTTCACATAGAACAAAACTGGCTTATTCCACAATATACAGCGGAATTTCAACTATCAGACTATGTATTGATTAGTTATCTGATGGAATTGACAAGAATGAGCTGCCAAAATATGCCCGTGCGGCACAACATGGTCGATGTTGAGCACGGAACGTTAGGCTACGAAACTAAGCTACACTTATTACTTCTATCGCTGATTACACTATTACATTTATTATTTGTGTTCTGTCACCGACTTTGAAGATCCTTTCATTATATTATTCAATTACAATGTACGAGGTATCGAAGAATTGTTTTCCAATGTATTTTCGACAAATATTCTGCTGTTTTGTTATAATAAACAAATCATGTTGCCAGTATATTAACTATTAGTGTCACTATATATACCCTATTATTAATAAATTATTATAGATTTAAATGGGTCACGTTGCTATATTAGCTCCGCCATGTCGTTTCGACAATATTTACTATCAAATTTGTTATCAGCGACCTCAAATACCCAATCTGAAGAGTTTTATGTGAATTAAACGTCTTCTCGGGGTTTTGGCCACGTTTTAGGGTTCAAATAATTGTTTATCTCATGGGACTTACCTGCGGGGTCATCAGCCCATAAGCTTACAAACTACTTAGAACTAGCTTATATTAAAGACGACACAAACAATCATGCCTGAGGGGGGATTCGAACCCCAGACGGCGGACTGCCGCGCGCACCACAACAAGGCGCTCCAGCATGCCTGGCTAATCCGCCGCGGCCAGATATGACGGGTTCCAAAATATCTGAAAAAGTTTTTATACATGCTTCAACTCTTATTAGACACTCAATGAGGATTCTTCATCACTATCCCGCAACTATCACTTTCTGTCTTCAAATTTGGCAGAAAATCCACAGGGATTCTGATCTTATGTAAAATAAAAAAAAATAATAATAATAAATAAATTAAAAAAAAATAAAATAAATACTTAAAACTTCTGCAGGCAATTAAAGGGATTTACGTAGACTGTCAGGCAGCAGTTAGAGTAGATGGCAAATTAAGCTCATGGTTCAAGGTAGTTTCAGTGGTAAGACAAGGCTGTAACCTGTCACCAATGTTGTTCTGACTGTTCGTGGATCAAATGTTTGTATTGTCTATGGGACTTAACTACGGCGTCATCAGTCCCTAAACGTACAAACTACTTATGAACTACTTACGAACTAGGACGGCACAAATATCCATGCCCGAGGGGGGATCCAAACCCCCGACCGTAGTGGCCGTGCAGACCGTGACTGAAGCGCCTTAGTCCCCTCGGCCACTGCGGCCGGCTGTAAAATACACTAGAGGGATGACATAAATGATACTTTCACTACATGATGGTGATGGTAATGTTTTCGATAAGAGTGATGCTAAAACATACCTTTAAAATACATCTTTCGGAATCTACTTCATCAAAGAAGACGAAGCAAATATTCCAACAAGAATTACGTACAACGTGATAACTTAGATATTGAGAAGCTACTTAAAAATAATTCTCCCGGTACAGACAGTATACTGATTAGCTACCTATCAGAGTATACTGATACTATAACTCCATACCTAACATTCATATACAACAGCTCACTCAACGAAAGAGGAGTACTAGTAGACTGTGAATTCGCACAGGTCACATAAAATATTGAATAAAGGCAATATGCGTAATCCACTAATTATAGGACACTGTCATTAACGCCGTTTTAAGTAGGCTTTTGACATGAATACTGTGTTGAAGCATTACCGATCTCGAAAACGATGCGTTGACCTATTGTCGCCGTACGGGAGTAGCCGAGCAGGAAGGTCTTTTTCCACACCGTAGCTCAGATATAGCTTTCAATCAAATTGCTTGTTTATCGAATGTCGTCTCAGAAATGTGACTTGATTTCCCGTCAGAGAAGACGCAGTTCGTAGTAATTCATAGCGTTACTCAGGGATGTGTTATTGGTGGTCTGTCTATCCTTGTCTATATAAACGATTTGGGCACAAACACAGAGAATCTCTTGAAAGTCGTTTCTAATTGTTATTGTCATCAGTAGATAAAAAGAAACTATGAACGATTCAGTTCCAGATGGATCCCGTAAGGGAATAAAATCAACTGAATACTTAGGTATATTACGACATAGATAAATTGGTTAAGAGCACATTGGAGATGCTGTGGGGAAAGGCGAAGGAAGCACTGCGTTGTACAAGATGTAAAGCTGCTTTTTAATAAATTATTTAATCCGACAGGCCTGTTTCGGCGTGAATGCCATCGTCTGGTGTACTATCAAATACATAGGTTGGCATACTATTTAACACCATTCTTGTAACTCAAAAATATGTACTTTATACATACATTGGTAGCTCTCCTTATCTTGTAAGACCGCTGTTTATCTTATATGTTTTGGTTCTTATTTACATATGTATAGAACTGTTGTTGTTTGCTGTAGCTCTTTATGTAGCTGTATATATATTTTTTAAAGTAATTCCTATGTTGTTGATGCGTGACAGCTATTTTGACAGATATGTGAGCGATATTACAAGGTTACAATTCAATTATTTCTATGCTATTATCTGGAATATATCTAGTCTTGTTGGTATGTCAAGAGTATCTTTCTGCACTTGTATTTAATTGATTAGTTATATATTAGTTTGCGGCATTAACTCTGGTGTAATTTTGTAGTGTTTTATTTATAATTATCCTGGTAAATTTAATAGTATACCCACCTATGTATGTTTACATGCCGGCCGCGGTGGCCGAGCGGTCTGCGGCGTGCCAGTCACGGTCTGCACGGCTGCTGCGGTCGGGGGTTCGAATCCCCCCCCCCCCTTGGGCATGGCTGTTTGTGTCGTATTTAGTATAAGCTAGTTCATAGGTAATTTGTAAGTTTAGGGACTGATGACCCCGTAGTTAAGTCCCATAAACTCTACAAACATTTGAACATTTTGTATGTTTATAGTACACCTGACGATGGCGTTCACACTGAAACAGGCCTCTTGGATTAAGTAATTTACGATGCAGTAGGCCCAGAAGATTACAAACTGTTGACTTACCTGATGCGACGAAACTACTGCAGAGTCTGCGAGCTGTACGCTTGCCTGTCGGCTTTTGGAGTAATGCTGCGTCTTGTGTCATCCTTAACACGTAGTACTGACGAAGGATATCGAAAGAGTACAAACAAGTACAGCATGATTTGTGATACAGGGAAGTGAGTGTGAAGGAAATGTTACAGGAGTTGGCAGGGAATCAATGGCATTTTTTATTGCCGCAAGATTTTCTTCAGAAAATTCTATCGCCGATTTCTTCTCGGAAGACGAAGATTTATTGTTGATTCCAAGTGGCATCAGGATGAAAGGTCATAATAGTAAACAAAGTGAAACCAGACCTCGAACGGAAAGATAGGGGTTCATTCTTCAGGCGTGCATTTCGAGAATTGAAAGGTAGATAACTATTATGAAAGTGACTGGACGAACGATCTTCCAATCACTTAGGAATGATTTGCAGAGTACCTGTGCAGATGTAAGACGGAACGTAAAAATCTGCTTGAAATACGAAAATTCTCTTCCTGTCAGATTAAAATTTTGGGGCCGGAACCGGGATTCGAAGATGGGATTTTTGCCTTTGCCTTCTACATTTCCGTATTTTTACTTTTTTTTTTCGCTCTATAGATAATTCTTTTCCTCGCGGTCGCTAATTGGCTTTGTTCCTTGTTGTTCGATGTGTTCTTGCCTCAGCTCTCTCTCTCTCTCTCTCTCTCTCTCTATATATATATATATATATATATATATATATATATATATATATATATATATATAAGCCGTTGAGCCCTTTGCCCGGGTGCGCTGAGCCACGGCGCCGGCCTGCGTCTGAGCTATCCCGACACGCTTCACCGTGCCTCCTCACGCCTTACTTCTGTCAGTATCTCACAGAAGTTCTCTTGCAAGACTTGGAGGACTAGCAGTGGATGAAAGCGCATAGTTTAATCACAATGTAAGGTATGTTTCCAAAATGAAATTTTCACTCTCCAGCGGATTGTTCGCTGATATGAAACCTCCTGGCAAATTAAAGTCGTTTTCCGGAAGTTGGATTCGAACATGGGACCTTTGCCTTTGGCGTGCAAGCGCTCTACCGTCTGACCTACCCCGCCACCACTTCACCACACGGGTAGTGGATTTTAGATTATATATATATATATATATATATATATATATATATATATATATATATATATATATATATATATATATATTCCGGTACGTGAAGTTCAGAACTCAACCAACAATCGGCCAAAGCCATTCGACGCAATTCTCAAAAGTTCTCAAGAAAATTGAAGTTTTGCAAGTAAGGGTAGGTACTAATCACTGAATTAATTACAGTATCTGTCCGCGTAGCTTAGGTGGGCCGGGCGCCGTGGTCAAACGAACGGCCGCAGAGCATAGAACTACAATAAATAAATAACTAAAGGTGGTAGCGTTCCGGCCTTGCAACCGTAGGGTCAGTGAATCGAATCCTGTCGTGGTAGTTTCTTTTTATATGTTTTTCTTTGTGTTCGAATACTTACATGATTTCAATTTCTAATGATAATTTTTTACGAAAAGTGCACGTATTTTCGTTTATTCGTAATCTCCATATATAAAAGGAAGTGTCCCGATTAACTGACTGACTCATCATCGCCCAACCCAAACCACTGAAGATAGAAACTTGAAATATGTGGAGGTTGTTGACCTTACTCTGTAGGCGTCATTTAAGAAGCGATTTATCGATATTCCGTCCAAAAATTATGTTGCTGTTAACTCAAATTTTAAGCTGAAACTACCAAACTTAGGATATGGACTCTTGATCAGTATTAAAAAGACACGAGTTTCTGTATTTATGGAAATTCAACAACCAAGGGGGTAAAAGAGGAGATCAAAAATTCTTTACGAAAACACTATGTTGTCAAGACAATTTAGAAGCTATAGCTGCAACAATTGGTATTTGTATTGTTCGTTATGATTTTAAAAATACGTGTTTCGGTATTTTTGGAAATTCAACCATCAAGGGAGTTAAATTAGAGAGGGGGTGTTTTTCGGAAATATGTTGCTATTTAGGCAATTTTGAAGTTAAAATTACAAATTTTTGGATTTGGATTCGGGGTTCAAATTTAAAAGACACGTGTTTCGGTATTTTTGGAAATTCGACCAATAAGATGCAAAAATTGATTTTCAAAAATATGGTGCTGTTAACTCTAATTTCAAGGCCGGCCGCGGTGGCCGAGGGGACTAAGACGCTCCAGTCACGGTCTGCACGGCCGCTACGGTCGGGGGTTCGAATCCCCGCTCGGCCATGGATATTTGTGCCGGCCTAGTTCGTAAGTAGTTCATAAGTCGTTTGTAAGTTTAGGGACTGATAACCCCATAGTTAAGTCCCATAGACTATACAAACATTTGAAACATTCAAATTTCAAGCTATAACTACGAAACTTTAGATATGGAGTCTTCATCAGGATTAAAAAGAAACAACTGGTGAAGACCAACCAGCCTACGCATGCGAAGCAGCGGGGTTCAGCTAGCTTCCTATATTTTATAGGTTAGTAATGATGACGGTTTTAATTAAAAAAAAACATGAGTCACATTTTTTACAGTTTTGGCTTAACTATTAGTTGACGACGGTAGTCTTTGATTGTTGAAGAGCTACGACAGTGGTTTTAGAAAATCATCTTCGTAGCTACTGATGGCTTGCCAAGCAGCTAACCTACCCAACCATCGTTTTACGTCACTCCAAGGTTTTCAGCTCGTCTACATACACATAAACAAAAACTAACACAACACGTGGCATTAGACCCCAAAACGTTTTGTATAACTGAATTCTAAAAATTAAAAATATTCTATCACAGTTTTATTCGACCCAGGGACTCTGTTACTGTAAGCACAGAACGCTACCACTTCTTTTTCTTCTCTTTTTTTTATAATTTTCACAAAAAGTACAGACACAAAACCATACTGCTTGGGAGGCAGGAGCAGTGGAGCCAGTGCAGCCAGTGTGGCTGGTGGCGCTTCACCTGACGCCCCCAAAACCCACCGTTACTGTATACAAACAACAAAACTTTGTCCCCGTGGATTTAAGACCATTTTACCTAAATAAACGACGAAAACCATTAAAATAGCAAATCAAAACATTCTTTTTATAAAATCAAAATAACGCTGCTAGGCGTCCAAACCGCAGCAGATACAACATTCTCTCTTTCCTTTTTTTTTCCATTAAATAGCAAATCAAAATCTGAGCGGTGCTGTCGGACCGTCGCCCACAGAATTCCGAAGCGAACGCTTCTCTTTCCTTAATTATCTAACGTGATACAAGTCAAACTGTTCTGGAAACGTAAATAAGTTTTCCTCTTCTCTCAATAAAGTTATTTTTTCCTTAATTCCTAATTCGTACTTCTTATTTGCAAATTTTCTTTCTTGATCGTGGAAGAAGTTTCTGTTTCATTGTAACTAAATTATTTTTTCTAATATTTGTTTTATCCCATTCCTTTCTTTTCAAAGACTATGTCAATCATGTTACCAAATAAAATTTTGTGATTCCCGATTTTCTTCGATTGCCAGTAAGCTGATTCCATGTAAATTTCAAATTCAATTGTACTATCACTGCTATTGTTATTGATTACATAGTTGACATAATGGTCTATGAGCCACATCATACTGTTGCTTTTCTTTTCCGGATAAAATGTCTGATCAGGTCGTAGGAGTATATCCGTTGTGTAGTTATTTCCATCACTTCTTGAGAGGAGTCCTAGTTTTTGCCTTAACCAGTTCCAATTTTGTGCATGTCCACAGCACATAAATTTGTGCGATAGCTTGTCTACTAAACTACATTTTAAGCAATTATGTGTATCACAGAGTCATATTCGACTGAGTTTCTCATTAGTTGGTACGATGTCATTTATAACCTTGTACCATGAAGATATTATCTCAGTTGGATAGATTTACCGATTTAGAATGGTCCATACACATTTCCACGCTACGTTCGGGTGCTGCATTTCAATTTTATTCGTCGTGTCCGTTTTCGTCAATTTATCTACTAGTTCTCTTGTTGTTATATTAGTCTTATGTAACGTGTCTGTTCCCAAAAAACTTATTTCTACATAAAATCCCTTTATGTGTTTTAGCTTACTGTTTGCCTATATTGATCGGTAGTTGTATTCTTTCTGGACGAACCGCTATGAACAGTTTTGACGTAATGTTATGTCGGTCTTTATTGATCATAAATGGGGTTCGTTTTATATATAATGCACATGCTTTTCTACTTATGTCGGTAAGTCCTAAACTACCATGCATTCTTGCTATTGTTGAAGTTTCAAGTTCAAATGTTCAAATGTTTGTAAATCTACCGGACCAAACTGCGTGGTCATCAGTCCGTAGCTTACAAACTACTTAAACCAAGGTAAACTAACCTAAGGACAACACACACACACCCATGCCCCAGGGAGGACTCGAACCTCCACGGCGAGCAACCGCGCGCTCCGCAGCGAGAAGCTCCAGACCGCTCGGCTACTCCACCGCGGCGAAGTTTCAAGTTTCCTTTCCATATATATCCATTCACGAGTTTCATGATCTTTTTGCCTGTTTTTTGGGTGCTGGGAAGATTTGCGCTATGTAGTAGGCTTTGGAAAATATGTACATGTTTATTATTCTTATTTTCTGCGCTAAGTTTGCAGAACGTCACCCGAGTTCTTTAAGAGCGCCTTGTATTCTGTTTGTCGTGTCTCGCCAATTTGTTGCTGCCATTTTCATGGGACAGTTGCTTATACTGATTCCTAACGTCTTGTGGGTCTCTACCCGTTTAGCCCATTATGTGTTTAAGTGCTCGAATCCTCTAAGACTTAAAATTTTGTTCTTGTGTATTAACCTCTGCTCCTGACGCTCTACAGTATATTTCTAGTTCTTGTTGCAGAATAATTATTTCTTCTTCGTTTTTTATCACGACACCAAGGTTATCTGCGTACGCCCTTGCGGTCAGGGTTTTCCCGGAAATTGTTACTCCAGTTAGTCTCTGACTGAGTCGTCTTAGTAATGGTTCCAATGACAGAAAATATAAGAGCATTGAAAACGGGCTCCCTTGTTCGAACTCCTCTTTGAATGTGAATTACTTTTGTCGACTGTCCGTTAACGAAAGCTTTTCCGTTATTCGTGACATCATGTGGTGAAGAACACGGACTGCACGGTCGTTACATCCCTTTTGTTTCACTGCTGACTCTACATATCTGTAGCTGACATGGTCAAAGGCTTTGCAGAAGTTTATGAAAAGTAATGCGGATTTCATATTTGTTACAGAGGTAATTGATATCAGATCTCTATATTCGGAGACAATAGACATGATTGTTCTGCCAGGGAAACAGGCTTGGTGGCTTTTTATTAAGTTCTGTAGGAGGGGGCCGATTCTTTCCTTAAATGCCCGTGCTATTGTCTTGTAGTCGTAGTTCATTAACGTTATAGATTTTCTTTTTACCTTTATTTTTTGGAATTAAGACAATATTCCCTTCTTTGAGTTCTGCTGTAGTCTCTCCGCCTTTAATTTCATTTATTACCTCTGTAAATTTAGGACCAATTATGTGCCAAAATTTCTAGTAAAATTCTTTTGCTAGTCCGTCAGGGCCTGCTGTCTTATGAGGAAGTGATGTTTTTACAAGGTAAAAGATTTCGTCTTCTCTAAATTCAGTAAACAGGGAGTTGTCTTCTTGCGTGGTAATCGAATTGGTTAAAGAATTCAGTATTTCAGTACTCGCCTCCTGGTCGATTGTGTCTTCTGTGTAAAGTTTTGTAAAGTACTGGTGAATGGCATGCACTATTTTTGTTATTTCATCAACAAAAGTACGTCTCCGATTGGCCTGATGTTTCATTAAATAATACATTGAAGCTGTTTCTTCCTGTATGTATGATTTAGCTTTTGATTTGATTTTTACACCATCTAACTGTAGCCGTGTCTTAATAATTTGGCTTTAATATTTTTATCTGTTCGAAGTGAGTCCTGTACCTTTATTTTTCTCGTAAAGTTCTCGTAAAACCGTGTAGTAACATTCTATCGTCCTTTTTTCGTCCCGATATTTTTCAAAACTGTAACTTCTTAAGACCTGCCTTAGTTGTAGTTTAGTTAATTTGACCCACCACTCAGTTTTAGATCGGTATTTATTTACTGATTTGAGACAGGCCGACCACGTTTCACGGACAATGTGTTCAAGAGCTTCATCGTTTAAATGTGCAACATTTAAAGTCCATTGCCTTCGGTGTACTTTTGTGGGTTGTTTTTCTAGATTGACGGTCACTGAAAGAGCGAAGTGGTCAGAGCAAAACGTTGGGATGACTTCAGCGTCTAGCCCCTGACATTTGATGTTTTCCGATACGTAAATCCTGTCGACCCGACTACATGACGTAGACGTGAAAAACGTAAATTTGCCTAGTGTCGGGAATTTGACTTCGCAGGCATCTTTGTACTTCATGTCCTTAATTAATTCATGTAGTTCTTTGCAATAATTAAAGTTTGGTATCTGATCTTTTTTATTGACAACACAATTAAAATCTCCACCAGTAATTACTTTTGCGGGGTTTTTCCTTAACAAGTAAACGATATCTTCCTTGAAGAATTTAAATCTCTCTGATTTGTTGCTGTTACCTGATGGGGCTTAAACATTTAAAACAGTGACATCAAATATTTTGCAACTGATTCCTCTCCCAGTTACTAGTTTATCTAGCTCTTCCACCGGTATCCCTTCTCTAGTCAATATTGCGGACCCTGAACTTTCATCCGGTACTATAATGAGTAAAGTATTAAATCCTGGTATAGTCAAGTTATGCATCACTACTTCTCGTAGATAAATGTCCCTCGGTGGCCGAGGGGACTGAGGCGCTTCAGTCACGGTCTGCACGGCCACTACGGTCGGGGGTTCGAATCCCCCCCCCCCCCCGGGCATGGATATTTGTGCCGTCCTAGTTCGTAAGTAGTTCATAAGTAGTTTGTAAGTTTAGGGACTGATAACCCCGTGGTTAAGTCCCATAAGCTTTACAAACATTTGAACATTTGATTTTGCTTTTTTTTAAGTGCGATGTTATTCTGTTAGTACTTAACGTGAGCCGGCCGCGGTGACCGAGGGGACTGAGGCGCTCCAGTCACGGTCTGCACGGCCACTACGGTCGGGGGTTCGAATCCCCCCCCCCCGGGCATGGATATTTCTGCCGTCCTAGTTCGTAAGTAGTTCATAAGTAGTTTGTAAGTTTAGGGACTGATAACCCCGTGGTTAAGTCCCATAAGCTTTACAAACATTTGAACATTTGATTTTGCTTTTTTTTAAGTGCGATGTTATTCTGTTAGTACTTAAAGTGAGCCGGCCGCGGTGACCGAGGGGACTGAGGCGCTCCAGTCACGGTCTGCACGGCCACTACGGTCGGGGGTTCGAATCCCCCTTCGGGCATGGATATTTGTGCCGTCCTTAGTCTTAGGTAGTTCATAAGTAGTTTGTAAGCTTAGGGACTGATGACCCCGTAGTTAAGTCCCATAAGTTCTACAAACATTTGCGGTGGCCGAGAAGACTGAGGCGCTCCAGTCACGGTCTGCACGGCCACTACGGTCGGGGTTCGAATCCCCCCCTCGGGCATGGATATTTGTGCCGTCATAGTTCGTAAGTAGTTCATAAGTAGTTTGTAAGTTTAGGGACTGATGACCCCGTAGTTAGGTCCCATGGACTTTTTTTTTCCAAACATTTGAACTTAACGTGATCATCTTATACACTTGCAACGTCATTGCTCTACTATCTCGTGTTTAAATATAATGCTTTATTTGTCACTTTAAAGCACGTTTGGAGGATGTGATCCATTAGAGAGTGTGCACCTATTTTATTGCACTTTGTGGAGAGCAAAATTCGTTCGGTGTATTTTTATAACGATTCAGATCTGCCTTATCACCTTTGCCTAGACTGCCCTCTCCTGTCGCCTTTCTCCTTATTGCGCCTTACCTTGCCTCTACCCACGTTAACGTTTTGTTGTGATTTCTTAGTGCAGCGGCGTTGAGTATCTTGTATTGTTTGGCTTAAATGGTCTTGTACCTGATTACACTCTTCTTGATCAGAGGAGGCACTTTGTGTATCGCTTGAGCCTCGAGCCTGCTCGTTACTCTAAGATGTGTCTGCAGCAAGAGACATCGTTATGTCTTGCTCTGTGGCGTGTTGGAGATTGTCGTCAGTATTTTGAATACATATCTGGTCTGTGTTCTCGTGAGTCTCTTGGGTGGGAACCTGTGTGGTTTGAACTTCTAGTTCCATGTAAGCTGCTTCATTACTGTCTAGCAACGGGAGATTGTCGTTGGGCTGATCTACTGTGTCTAAATCCATGTCGTTGCCTGGTCCGGATGTTAAATCAGTGTTGTGTTTCTGTTTTTGGACGGGGTGGGCCAGATTAGAAGCCTTATCGTCTGACGAGGTATCGTCAGAGATAAGTGGCCGTTTTTACTAGTGGCAGAACTACGGTCACGGTTAGTGGTGACTGAATTCTCTTCTACGGGAGTGAAGTAACTACCGGATTAGGATCTGGTGTTTCAGTGATATTAGTATTTTCAGCAGACTGTTCTGACCTGTTTGATGTTAACACGTCACTAAATGTTAGCCTGTTGCTGTTGCTGCTGGAGATTGTTTTTTTAAAACCACCGTGCGACGTGGACAGTCTTGCCTTACGTGACCGCTTTCATTACAAATATGACACGTAGCCGTTTGTCCAGTATAAATAACGAGACCCTTATACCCGCAAACTGTAATGTGTGACGGAATATTAAGTTTCACATGCATCTCCAGTGATCGCACACCACTAAAGCATTGTAGCCTATGCTGATTATACCACATTTCGTTCCTGATGGACCTGACTTCACCGTATTTCGATAAGACTTCCTGAATGTAACAGTTTTCAACTTCCGGTGGTAGGTTAAAGTCTCTCAATTCAACGGGGCCATCAGTCCCTAAACTTTCAAACTACTTATGAACTAACTAATCCTAAGGACGGCAAAAATATCCATGCCCGAGGGGGGATTCGAAACCCCGACCGTAGCGGCCGTGCAGACCGTGACTGGAGCGACTCAGTCCCCTCGGCCACCGCGGCCGGCGTTAAAGACTCTAACATTCTTGTATTCTACATCAGCAAAGGAAAGAATAACAGTACTCACTTTTCCGTTGCGGTGCAGGAATTCGATCTTTCCTCCATGTTTCAGCAGCAGTCTTTCCAAGGCGACCGGGATGTGCAGCTTCACGAAGAAACAGTAATATGCGGTGTGAAACTTGGTCCGAAGTAATTCCAACGATGTCCACTATCCAGTCTTGTATTTCATAAGAACTTGGTTGAACGGACTTGGTTGACTTGTCGAACTCGAATCGGAGCATATTTTTCCTTGGTGTTAACCGTGACATAGCGCTAATTAAACCTACACGGGCTAATAGCTTTCAAAGACAATCACAATGGAACACACAACACTAATGCACAGCACAGTTACGCGGCACGCTGCGAAGACAGACACCAACTTGTAAACAACGCTAGCGATGCGGATTATGCGGCACTTCCTTGCCCCAGCGCGTCTCAAGCTTGAATGTGAAGCTACACCGAAACGTGCTGTGGTTGTCTCTTTTATTGGTACTTACATGTACTTTGCAATCCTTCAAAGTACATTTTCTCGAGAATTTTTGCGAGTTGCGTCGAATGGCTTTGGTTGATTGTTATTTAAGTCCTGAACTTCACGTACCAGAAATATCAAGAAATTGTAAGAAATCCGATACGCATGTGGTCTCCTTGTAAGAAGTGAACTTCTGACAGAAGGAAAGTTTTGTGGACGGACCATGAAGCGTCACGGGAGACGCTCAGACGGTAGAGCGCTTTCCCGTCAAAGGCAAAGATCCCATGTTCGAATCCCGGTTACGGCACATAATTTTCATCTGACAGGAATTTTGACATCAGCCCACACACAGCTGCATCAGGAAAATTTCATTCTGCTTGAAATACAATTTTGTTGTGACACTGACAGACCCACGGCCGTCGTCATACGAAAGACACTATGAGAAGTTTCTTTCACTTATTTATTAAGGGGGAGGAGGGAGGATGTTCTCACTCCAGCATCACATTTTTTTTTTATTTTCTTATTTATTTACAAAAAGCCATTTTACAATCCAAGCCAACAGTATCGCAGGAAAAACATGTTTGTAGACAGTATATTTGCACGCTACCTGCCGCATGGATATGGTGGATGTTTCCAAGCACATGATGACAAACGTGCAGGAGCAGCTTAAGGTAACTTCCTCGTGAATCATTTTAAAAAAGTCGATAGTAAGTTTTTTACCTTAAATTGAATTTTAGACTTTTCTGAACACAATGGTGGTTAAAACATTTAAATTGGACTACGGGAAGTTGTTTAATTATCAATTCAAAGATCACTCTGTGTGTAGCCATGCCCGTTTTCCTGCTACTCTCACACGTCAATTGTTGTCATTAGACTTCTTTCTCAAAAACATAAGAACAATTGTTTCTCAAGTTGGCAGCGCCATTGGGAGACATATTTCGATTCTCTTATATTTTCTCTTGTATATCATTGGTTATCGAATGTAGTTTGATTTAGTGCTACCTTGACTTTCTCGGAAGTTGCTATGCCTGCTAAAAAGGGATTTGGTTCTGGAAAAAGTAAGTTTTACGGCATTCAGTCTGGGCTTCCATAAAGCCTCCTGCCTCAGCACAACCCAAAAAAGTTTTAAATTTTATTATTTTTTCTTGGTTTCATTATTAATTTTTTTAAACATATCGGCACCGGAAATTTGAAATACCGCACGCGTAATATATCACAATGTAACTATAATCTGTCAAGCACAAGTGAAAGTGACCTTAGGACGTCAACTTGTTGCCGCCACTGAGAATGTGTTCTGCTGTTACTGTGAGTGGTTTTAATGCCGCCGCGACCAGCTTTGACGCTGCCGCTATTGTTACTGATATGCTGAAGTTACGAGCCGATTGGTCATATGCGGCGAGCCGCTGCTTAGTAGGTCAGTGGCACCACCGAGTGGATTCTTACGAAAAACATTAGTGTTATTTTAGTTCAATTCTTACACGTGCCGTCACATGTTAATTTAACTTTCTCTTTGGCTAGTAACGTAGAAGCTGCTTAATTATTTTACGAGCTGATTATACGCATTCTAGTCCCACTAAGTTGCTCCTCTTCCACTTTCAAACTAATGCGAGCCTTCTCATTTTATTCCTTGTGCAATTGTTTTCGTAATATAACTGGTTAAATTATAAAATGTGTAAAAATAAGTCATAAATTAACACTCGGACGACCACACTTTCCTGCCCCCCTCAAACACCCGGAGGGGTGTAACAAAATGTAACAAAATTATTAATCAGAAATTTTTATGCATTTATTATATTTTAATGTTCACAAGATATGAACACCTGTTTAGAAACACAATTGTGAATAATAGGGACAGATTAAAATCATATTATTTATTGACATACAAATAAATTTCACTGAAACTGTCAAGAAGGCAAACGAGTGAGCATGTGACAGGTTTTCCTTTGTTCTAAATGCATCAAAGCTGAACTTTTCACGTTTACAGCAATTTTAGCTACTATATTGTTTTACATACGAGGAAAGCGATTCTTCACATGCTCAGAGCGTAGTTCATCTGCAAGCTGCTGAGTAAAATGACTTATTTTGATCTTCTTCTCAGTAACAGCCCTGAATATTATACGTGCATTCATTCCTGCCAAGTCAAGGGTATGATAGAAAGAATGTAGTGGCCATCATCTTGAAACAGCCTTGTCTACCATGTTCACCCCAAATTTTGCTTCCTTGTAATAACTTACAGTGTCTGGAGTTTTTTTCTCACAAAATGAAGGGGACACTTCAAAGACTTTAGAGCATGTGGTTTCTCTCCTTACTCTATTTACTGTTCCTACAGCGGAGGAAGATCTTTCATTCAGTTTTTGGGCTAGTTTGAGTGAATTAAAGTGAAGTAATTATCTGTAGTAACATTTCTGCCTTTGCTCAGAAATTGTTCCATAAGACTCACACTACATAATCTGAAACCCTTTCGTCTTGGGATCGTGCAGTATGAAGATAAGGGAAGCCATTGAGTATATATTTCAACATCTACAGCAAACCAGTAATATTGCCAATACTTGTCAAGCTTTAGAGCCATACATTTTGTGAACGGGCACCTACTTTTACTTTGAAAGAGCTGCTCATCTATTGTTATTTCATTTCTAAGTTTTTAAATTAGTTTTGAAAAAAGATTGATTGACTGGGCAGGACTTACTTTGCGCTGTACCGCCGATAGTGACACAAATAAAGAAAAACGAAAAAGGACAAGCTTTGGGAACACAGTCCCTTCTTCAGGTGGAATCAAGGGAAAATTCACGACCTAGGTCATGAAATATCCTCACGACCTAGGTCGTGAATTACCTTCCCCTTCCGTTCCCATCCTTTCTTCTTCCCTTCTTTCCCACCTGAAGAAGGGACTGTGTTCCGAAAGCTTGTCCTTTTTCTTTTTTCTTCATTTGTGTCACTATCGGCGATACAGCCAATCTATTTTGAAAAATAATTTATCATCTCTGAGAAGAATTTCCATCATTAATCCAAAATTTCTAAGTTTTGTAATATGTTGTACAGTATTTTATGAATTTGTTTCAAAGGCCAGGAAACAATGCTAAGTTATCATTCTGTAATCGCATATCATCTCTGAATGTCTGCAGTACAAACTCTTCCTTTGAATCGTCAGAAAAAAGTTCGCCACCCTCTGAATCACACTCCATAATTTCTTTGTATCTCTGCAAGAACCTCTTCAAAACATAAGTACTGTTTGCAATTCATTTCAGTCTTCAACTCATAACCACCTTTGAAAGAGTAATTTTTACAAGGGAATAACAAACAATGTCGAACTGATTCCATTTTTGTTATTTCATGCCACAATAATATGAACAAAAGTAAATTATTGCGCCGCAACATAAAGTCACTGACACTTCAGAATGAATGATATGATTGCAAGGCTTAATAATAAACAAAATTATAGTTTTATCTGAAGAGGGTCAATATGACCCCTCTGGGCGTTACAGGTGGAACTGGAAGAAATGCGCTGTTTTCCAGTAAAATGAAAGTACATGACAATAAATGCCATGAACAGAAATGTTTCCATAATGATCCTTCAAAACACAGCACCCACTTAAAAACTGAAAAGGGTCATTTTGACCCCTGTGGCCGTTATAGTGTTAATAAATTCAAGAGGCTTTATTTTTAAAAAGTTACCCCCCCCCCCCCCCCCAGAAACAAAACCTTGGCTACGCCAATAGACATTACCATCAATTACTCATGGGTCCAGAGAATAATCGTATTTTCATTGCATATTTTTGTTTTTACTTTCAACCGAGCAATAGGATACTCTTTACTGTCAGAATTATTTCGGTTCTATATTTTTACATTTTGTCTTAATTCTGTTAACTGCTTTGATCATGAGCTTTACTTAATTCATTTATAGTTTTTACGTAACGCCAAGTTTCACCACCATGCACTAGAATATGCATCAGAACCGTCCAGGAGCCAGAGGTGGGATGCAGCATTATCACATGTGTAGGCAAGCCAGCCGCGACACATAAAGCTCTGTATAGGAAAAGTATGGCCATCCTTCTCTGCGCCGCTTGCCGCTTTCTGCAACTAGTGATTGGTTGAAATCGAGTCATACTGGTCCTTCATCTTGCCATAAGATGTATTGTGAATATTCGTATGTTTGGGTTTGAATACTGCCACAATGACGAGCTTTAGGGTGTTTCTTTACAAGCCAAGAAGGAAGATAAACATTGTAGTACTTCCACCTGAATTCAGAAACGCAGGAACGAGAATCTGGTTGACGAAAGTTTCAGGCCAAACTGGAAGCCCAGGAGCGACCCTCTGTGTGGTGTAGCACTTTTAATTCTTAATGAAAAGTAATAGATTAGAGATTTACTGGCGACTGGATGACACCGCAGATAATGCATGTTTTTTAACTTTAATAATTTTCTGTATTCGTGCATAATGTCGCGATGTTAAATTACTTGGCTTTATTTGCAGCAAATTGCTGAAAACACACAAAAAGTTTGACTTATAACTGACTAAATTAATCAGATTCTCCTATAGGTATGAAATTAATACTCAGTTCCTGAAGGAGGCTTTTCTTATTTGTGTACATGTGTTTAGAGTATTATGCCAAAGAACTGAAGCAAGAAAAATATTGGACATGCAAATGTAATTGGTATTATATAGGATATTTTAATTTCTCTGCTTTTGGTAAAAGTAATGTAGTCGGTATCCCCTTGCACTCTTCGTAGTTCAAGTAAGGTTCGAATACATAATATGTAGGGAAAATATCAAAAATTTGTCCGTTAGCTCAATCTTACATATTAAAAGAATCTATGAAAACTAAACTCAGTCGGTCAGACCAAACTACCCGGCCGATTTCCTTCATTTTTGTGTTGAATGAAAGGTATTCATCCACAGATTTGTCATCAAGTATCAGAATTTACATAACTCTCGCGTGCCTTTTTCTATTCTCAGACGCGATTTCCTTCTGTATATTTCTTATGGGGATGTCCTTGCTGTAAAGTAGTCTGTCAGGCCGTTCTATCCGACCGATTTCCTTCATCTTTGCTTTAAACGAAGAGTATTCATTTGTCAACAAGTACCAGAGTTAACTTAAGTCTCTCCACCCTTTATTTTTTATTCAAAAGCGGTATTCTTCTCTCCTTGCACTGAATATTATAATCGGTCTGCATTACGATAATCTTAGGTTCTAATTCAGGCACGCAGTTCTTTTTGATCTAACAACAGCGGACGAAGCTCTTTCTTTCAAGCACTTGCATTGATTGATTCTGAAGAAAGCTATACGTGAACATTCAACTTTACTTCCATTTTTTCCCTAATGTTTTGTCATTCCACTAACAGTGCGAAGTATTCGCATGAATCCGCCATTTTTTCATTTATTTTATTATCATAATTATTATTATTATTATTATTATTTTTAATTTACACTTTGCTTCGATGAGGAATGGTTCACGGGTTGTTTGACTATAGGGGTGCGCATGAGGTTAGTATGAATTTATTGGCGAACTCTTTCGATCCGGAGCCACAATCCAAACTGTTTTCTTAGAATCGGCTGACAAGCATTTCGTAAAGCCAGCAAGTCCGCATCGACAGAACTGCGCGGTAATTCGCGCATTGTCCGTCAGATATAGCACCTTGTATCTCGAGAATGTAATAAGTTATCGTTCAGCTCTCAACATTAATTAAAAGTTTGATATGTTTCCTACATTTTGTGCATAGCTTTGTATGAGCTAAAATCAACAATACGCAAAGTGTACGCAATGCGATTTTTCGTTTGCGCAGTTGATATAGCACAGTAACCATACAGAATAACGAATAGAAAGTCAGACCATTGTCGAGCGAAAATATTACACTAAAATGTGTGAAAACATTAATTCTTTTCATAGAATAGTTTTCAAAAATCGGCTGATAAATATTCTAAGCACTTGGAACGATGTGCCGATGAGTGTAAAAGCAGCAGTGGGATAGGCACAGCATGGCCGACGATGGCAGGCTCGCCATACTCCCCCCTATACAGAGCTTTAGCCAAATTAGTGGCGGTTTGTGTAGATTTTTCTAGGAGATTCAAAGAAGGAAGAAAAGAGACAGAGAGAGACCGGGTGGAGGGGGAGGGCAAAAATAATTGCTATACAGAAACTATACTCCGTTCACAACACAGACGTTCACCCTTGCATTAATTCACAGCAAGCTAAATATTTCCAAAAACGTTTGCGATGCCATTACAATGAAATTGTGAAAAGTCTCCGTCAATGCTGAGTCTGCAAAAAAGTCACACAAGGTCAAAATTTTTTTCGCGAAACGGTTACACACACAATTTTTGTCTGATCTATTTACTAAAACTGTTCTGATACTTTTTTCCCTAATATATACCGATCTGAGAAAAAGGCGTCTTAAAATTGTACTCTCAGTTATATGTACTCGTTTCCGCGCCACCTTTGAGGTACTGGGAGCAGTTTTTCAACGTGGTTTCCACGGTGGGCCTGCTCCACGATCTTATTCAATAATCTTCTTCTCCTGAGTCGATGTAAACTGTTGCAACAGCGAGCTCAAAAGCACCACAAAATTTAATGCATCCACAATTTTAGAGGGGATGTAACAATTTTTGCGAATCATATCTTGCGCCTTTCAAATGATTGCCTGTAAGCACTGTCAAGTTGTGTAATATCGTGTTTACCTAAGGTTGTGCTCTAGCTTAGCAGTCGTATGTGATGCTGAACGGTCATCTTTCTTTATCTTTTTTGTTAAATGTCCAAGTTCGTCAACGCCTTTTACACGTCTATTTCACACCCAGAATTTACTTTGGTAAACACGAGAAATAGTAAAGATTTTTCTGTAATTTCACAACCAAACATCCATTCTTTTCTCCCATAAATGTCTGGTTTGAAAATTCTAACAATTTCTATTCTTAGGGTCTATTTTGTATTTTTTATTACTAACTTGCTATCAGATATCAGTCTACCTAAGCTCTTGATACGAAGCTTCTGTTGAAGCGAAAGGATAGATAAATTTTTCTTCTCTTTCGGGCCTGTAGCAATAAATGTGGCAAATATGGCAGAGAATGACATTGTAAGTTAATAATTCGTTCAGTTTGCTGCTATAAATATTTATTTATAATGTACTACAGCTGTTTCCGCTTTTATAGCCATTGTCAAGTACCTGGAAATAACATTGGTGAAAATATTGGAATACATTTCGTAAATTTCGTATACAATTTGATTATAGATTATTAACAAATTTTTTACTTATGTCTATATGGGCATGACGTCCATATGCATAAGTAGTATTCTGTTACCTAACTGCCAAACGAATAAGGTGGTATTTTTATTTTGATAAATTACTTACTTCTTAACAGTTACATATTTAGACACTTAACTAATGAGATGCTCTATGTTTACATAGAAGCTATATGCAAATAAGCAACGATGATATTATCATAGATCGTATTTTTATTTCGGGTTATCTTTGATAATTATGGAGGCATAATAAATAAATAAATATATCAAAATAAAAATAAAATTACCACCGTATAAGTTTGGCAGCTGGATGACAGAATACTACTGATGCAATATGGACGTCAGGCCCATCTAAACATAAGTAAAAAATTTGTTAATAATCTATAATCAAATTGTATCCGAAATTTATTCCAATATTTTCACCATTTTCAGGTACTTGACAATGGCTGTAAAAGCCGTACAGCTGTAGTACATTATGAGTAAATATTTATAGTAGCAAGCTGCCCGAATTATTAACTTACAATGTCATTCTCAGAAATTAGTCTCGCTTAGCGTCTGAAGTGTGCTATCACACACATTAACTTCGCAATTAACAGAGTACAAAATTGAGAATCCACGTTTTCAAACTCACAACTGTGAACTGCATGAGTTTGTGACACTTGCGGGGAGTGACACATGCGCGGAAAGGGAATGTGTAGACACTCGCGGGGAGACCCGGACGCTGCAGGTAGTGAACAGGGTGTTCCAGAAGTAGCGATACACCACCCCTCCTCCACGCCCTCCAGCCGCTACCTGTGCCGTATTCAGGGAAAGGCCCACGGAGCGAGGTGGAGCAGTAGTAACGGGACGTTCGCTAAAAATAGGGTATATTACAAGATTCACGTCTCTCGCATTCCGGCCCAAAATTAGCATGGGCCTATATTTCGCATTCATTGAAAAATGCGAATTTTTCCGGTAACTACTGTTTACTTTGTACATATTTAAGGGCAGAAAATAAAGTTATCTCCCAATATTTCTGATTAAATAGTGTTTCACACCAAAATACCATTTATGACAATTTCGGATTTACTGCATTTTGAGTCAGAATTCGCATCTATATTCGAATTTATCACAAATACGAATTTTTCCTGTCCCTAGAATTACCTCCAAAAATAAACAGCTGATCAAGGCACTAAAAGCAAGGGCAGATCTTTAGGTGTATTTCTACAAATAACTAAAACACAATTTGATCGTGGAATTATATACAATCTCATTATAAAGGTTTTTTGTAGGTGGTTTTGAACAGCTTTTAAATATGTTAGAAATTGCATTATGAAATATAGACAGCTACACGTTATGTTTATTATGAGATATCGATTTCGGCTAATTTGAGGTCATCTTCAAGTCTCAAACAACAGGTGTTACTTATGCATTTTTCCAGTGGCACTCATAATCTTTAACTGTTTATACACAAGGTCTAACGTTGTTAATCGCGTTAGCGATGAAAAGAGAACCCAGAATCTTTGCGTCTAAATGATACATATATTGGTCTGATGTCTTATTTCGAAAGAACAGACATCACACCAATACATATATAGCTCTCGGTGAAATGGAACGGTATGATGTCGTTACGTACCACAGCACGGCCGACTAGAAACGCAGGAGAAATGCAAACAACATTCTCTCCTCAGAGGTATGATTATAATTGGGTTCGGCGTAGACTTCTACAACATACAGTCTACAAGGCGAAGATTACACCAAAAAATTTAACTTTTCGTCTACTTTGGCGATAGCAACCAAATTTTAGAATCGTGTCTACTATGTAAAGATTTAGCAACACAAAACGCTTCAAGTCCATAACTTCACTGGTTTTCGAGTTCTGAATTTTTAGTATGTTTTTAATGTTATTACAGAAAAAACAAATTTGGGACTCACACTAAAATTTTCATATGGCAGATTTTGTAGGTACATTCACAAGACATAATTCAACGGTTGTGTGCATTCATCTTATGAGAAATATCAATCATTTGTTTTCAGTGTTTATTTCAAATTTCTACATTTAAGTTTCTTTAATTATTAGTACTTAAATGTGGTTATGAAATAAATAAATTACGTGAATATGTGTAGTCTTATGCGGCCAAACTACTTAGGTCATTGGTCGCTAGAGTTACACACTACTTAATCTTACTTAAAATGACTTAGGCAAAGTACAAACAAACATACCCATGTCCGAGGAAGGACTCGAACCTCCGACCGGACCGGCCGCGCAATTTGTGACACAAATTACATGTTTAATAAAATTAATGCATAGAAGTATGAAATCACGTCAAGACTACTTCCTGCAAAAATTTTGACAAAAAAAGTTGGCACTGAGTTTAGAAAAACAAAATTCTGGTATACAGGATTTTGACATTTTATCAAAAAATGACTGTTACTTTTTTTTTTACTACAAGAGATACAGCCAATAAAATTTACGGCCACCAGAACGTTTTCCCTTCCTGAGTAAATGAGCTGCTTCTTGTAGTTTCAACACATTTTTCTTGAATGTTCTGAATATAAATCTTCACACAGACTTCTTGAGGAGGAGAGTGATACGGACATCTGATTGTAAACCACTGCCTATTACCTTAGACCTTTTAGACTGTACTGAACAGTAATTCCGTTTATTCCGTAATTTATATTTATACAGTTAACAGGCAATGTAATTTATAACCAACTATTGGCTGCCAATTTCGCTTCATTTTTCCTGGCAGTCTTGCAACTTGTTTCTCCCTGTTGGTTTATGCCGAGTTCGGAGTAAAAATGGTTCTATATGACGGTGATGGAAAATAGAATTTATCTTCAGCATTTTTCGGTGTGTGACATTCCCTTACACTTCCGTATTTCATATATTTCTTTGATGTATTTGTAGTTCGAATACAGCCAAATCGTTTTGGGCTCTACGAATAAACGCTTCAAGTATGTAAAATACTCATTGACTTATTATTAACGTTTTTTAATTGAAGGTTTAAGGTTGCGTCTCCTGTTAAAAAGCATAGTAGCTATTTTTAAAGAGATGGAAGTTGCGTGATACTGGGGTTAACTACATAGCGGTCAATTACATCAACGTATCTGTGCAGGATGCCTAATATATTTATTGCTTGCGCAGGTGTCTTGATATGCTTAGTGTTCTGAATAATATGCTTTTAGGAGGTATGACTGTGGAAAGTCATCGTCTTGTAGTAGCAGAGACTGTCTTAATAACTCTCCAAACATTATCACTATTAAAATACCTTTTTGTTTACAGGAGGAACACTCAATGGATTAATATGTAGTTAGAACAAGTTACTATATTGCTCTTCAGCTTTTAAAGGGTAGTGCAATTTCACTGATTTTCGTGTTATGTTGACAGTGTGGAAACTTGACCACAGCAGTGCTAGAGTTCTTGGTGTGCCTGTACTCAGGAAAAGCCATCAGCCGCCCCAAGGGCCCCGGGTTCCGCGCAAGTGTCACTCCGCGCAAGTGTTCCAACCCCGAACTGCATATCGAATCCTCGCGCCAGGGTGCGAGACCAGCTGTAAAAGCTGTTGGCTGAAAAACTGAGGAGGAAGAGGAACTGCACGCTAGCGAGGTGCGGTAGCAAGGGGGGGGGGGGAAGTGGAGGTTTTGGCGGATACACGACGGAGCTGTGCTTCAAAGCTCGCCATAGTAGACCCCCCCCCCCCCCCCCGGTCGCATGCGGTGCAGAACTTCATTTTGCGCCAAGGCCGAAGCAGGCTAGGTAGAGCTGACCGCCAGCTTCGAACTTGCTGCATGCGTTGGTAGGGAGGTTCAGACACGTTACTAAATAATTATCCCTCAAGAAGGTGGGAAGTAGACTATTTACAGAATAACGGCGTTGTATACTGTAAAGTTCTCTCAGGGGCGAATATTTCTATGCATAGAGGTCTGCGCGGATAAGAAAAGTGTTATCAGCATCCGCACCAAATCCGCAAGGCCCATATCCGCAACCGCATCTGCAGCACTTCATCCGCATCCGCAGATATTAACGTTTTCAATCGGTAATAGTAATACACAGCAGTATTTAAAATCGTGGTTTGTAATTATGTAATTTTTGTTAGATTGTCATTTCTGCGACAACTTAACTACTTCTGACTTCTAGAATCACGGTAACTGTTCTAAACAGGCTATTCCATACAGGAAAACATTGGCGCTCCAGACACACACAGTAGCGCTTCGGAGCCCGTGTGGTCGGAGCACTACGTCAGCTGTCTATTACAGGCTTCTTAAATTTAAGAGGTTAAAACTGATCGGCACAGAGATTTTACTGTGTTTCCATTCAAAAATAGAATCGGTTCTTTCGGAGTTTTACAAAAGAGACACTTCATTTTCCCCATAATAACGCACAAGAGAGTATGTGACACAAAATAAAGCATGTCATTTCAAGGGTTAAGACTGCCGTTTACCTCCAATTGGTAACTGTCAGTAAAAAGAGACAATGTCGGCTGCAGCTATGGCCAGCCTATTCAATCTAACATTGTGTACCTTCGTAAATACGCTACTTTCACTGTACACCGTATCTTATTATGAAACTAGCTATAAAATGCTATTGTCAGTATTACTTCCGCCACCAATACATAAATATGAATTTTTGTTTGTATGTTTGTTCGTATTTTATGCGTTGTTGTGTCGTTGATTCGGTTGCAATGAAACACTGTAAGAATATACTTTTTTAGATGCAAAACAAGCCACTATATCGTTGATCTCATCCTTGCCTACAAATAGGTATCCAAATTTTTTCGAAACTGAGGATTTCAATTTCGGTTCCTTCACTAATATCAAATCACCTCGTTTCACTTTATACGTTATAATATCCCTTTATGTTGTGTTCATTTTAAGAAAGAACTGTCACTGTAATCACTACGATATACGTTGTCACTCAGTCACTACAAAGCTCTAACTGAAGGCAGCGGAAATTCGGCATGGCACCTCTGGTGGGCAGTGGGCCGGTTTGCCACCCTGAAAGCAGTTGACAGACCGCAGATAAGACACGGCCGCGCAAACTGATTAGACGCAGGTCCCTCGGGTACAGCTACGTCCGCTGTGGCCAGGGGATGAGGACAACAGACTTCAGCTGTACCTGGGTCGTGGAAGGATTCTAAGAATGTCCACAGGCTTTAAGTTTTCAGCTAACATTTCGACAGATTGGCTGGGCAGATACCTCGCTCTTTATCCGTGTCGCTCACAATTTTATCCGCAAAGTAAGAAATACTGCGGAGATATCCGCGGATATCCGCATCCGCGTAGGCCTCTATCTATGGGGCTTCATTGCTCCGTTGCGCCATAGGACTCCGTCTGAGCCACACCACTTGGTCAGTAAGGCTTCCAGTCAACCAGCTGGCCGGGCTGAACGACAACCTGGCGGGTCGGAGCACAACCACAGTCTAACATATACAGTCGCGACACTCACTGCTGTGATAGTTGTTACCAACTGACAGTTGCAACGACACTAGCGCTCCTAGTGGTGGGCAAGCCGCCGAAGGAGTGATGTTTGTTTATAACTATTTGTGTGCGTAATTAACGAAATAGTTAGTATAGTTTTTGCGTTACAAGCATTAGTAAAATATTAAGAGATCTACATAACACGGACATTGATGTAAAAACAGCCGAATTTAACTGATTCAGAGATGTAATGAACAACTTCGAGCCGGCCGCCGTTGCCGAGGGGACTGAGGCGCTTCAGTCACGGACTGCACGGCCACAACGGTCGGGGGTTCGAATCCCCCCTCGGGCATGGATATTTGTGCCGTCCTTAGTTGTAGCTAGTTCATAGGTAGTTTGTAAGTTTAGGGACTGATGACCCCGTAGTTAAGTCCCTTAAGCTTAACAAACATTTGAACATTTATTTTGAACTAGTTCGTCATTAACGAATATTTACGAATAAGTGTTGTTTTTCAGCTTATTTCGCTGAAAGTAAGTCGAATATAAACATAAGAGAAACATAAAACATAAATTTCTATTATGGTGTGTTCTTACTATGACGCGTATCAATTCGGTGTGTAGTCTAATGATTAGAACATTTTTAGGCTTCACTCGTCTTTCTGAGCCGCGGTGGAGCAGCCGAGCGGTCTAAAGCGGCTCGCTGCGGAGCGCGCGGTTGCTCGCCGCGGAGGTTCGAGTCCTCCCTGGGGCATGGGTGTATGTATTGTCCTTAGGTTAGTTTACCTAGGTTTAAGTAGTTTGTAAGCTACGGACTGATGACCACGCAGTTTGGTCCGATAGATTTACAGACATTTGAACATTTCGTCTTTCTGATATGCTCGTACTCGTTTGAGTGTCATTACTTTCGATTAAGAAGACAACGCCTTGAATATTCTTGCTGTTTGTGGTTCAGTTGTAGCAACAACTGTAGAATAGGGTTCTTCTTTGTTGAATGCAGTTTTATTGCTTTTTCCGTTTTCTTGTCAGGTCTGTGATGTTCTTCCTCAGTAAACCTAATAAAGACAAAGGTGAAGCTAATTTTAAATTACTCTCTATTTTTATGGCGTTACATACGTTCCCTAGAGTCAAAAACCTGTAAAAATCAACATAAACGACACTATTCGCAATCATCCAATATCTCATTCAGAAACGTAGCTTGCCGGCCGCTTGGAGCGCTGCAGTCATAGTGTATAACAAACATCTGCGGGAGTGTCGTGGCTGTATATGTTAGACTGTGGCACAACCACCTAGAGAGAAGGCCACGGCGCTCTCGTGTGACGTCAGGCAGAGTAGGTTGCGCGCGCATAGCTGTCTGGCTCGCTGCTTCGGCTTAGTGGGCTGTGCCCCAGAGGCATCCCAGTCAGCTATGCGCGCGCAACCTACTCTGCCTGACGTCACACGAGAGCGCCGCGTCCTTCTCTTTAGGTGGTGTTGGTCGGAGCACATAATAGGCCTCGGTCTGCGCACCACTTCTGGGGGACGTAAACAAGAGCCAGCGAGCGCCTCGCAGCCAAAGGGGTAGCACGCGCGGTCGGGCCCTGGCGCTGACGTCACGAGAGGCTCACCCCACCAGCCCAGACGCTACGTCACAAGGTGCCGCCCCACCTGAGCCGGCGAGGCAGCCGCCCTGCCACGGGTCAACGGCTTCCAATGTAAACACGGCGGGACCCCCGTCATCCGCCATGGCGCGTGCGAGTCGCGTGCCGCCCCGCCGGCCTGCCAAGGCGTGCAACGCAGCGCACCCGCCCTGAGCAGGCCAGACTCGCCTCACTGGTCTACCGGCGCGCTTCCGAGACACACACTGTCAGTGCACAGAAGGCTGGTCATTGACAATCAAATCTGCTGCCGCTACCTCTCCCCACGACTTACTTACTCTCCGTGTGCCACCATTTTAAATCCTGAATTCCCAAAATTCGGACACATGGATGACTTTGTCATTTGTATATTCAAGATCTTCGCCTGTGCTTCTCCCATGTGTGGGCATACAGACAAAGGTTAATGGCCTTGAACAGCACCGCATTCAGATGTATTACCCTCCCTATATCTTCTTAGGTTACTGTAGCATTTTGAGACTCCCGTTCTAAGTCTATTGAGCGTCCTCCACGTTGGGTAAGGTAGGTGGTGTCCACGGCACAGTTCTTCCTTTGTATCGATTCGTTGGTTAATCGACATACTTCAGGCCTGTTCTCTAGTAGAGTTGTCGTCCTTAAAAAGCTTTTCCGAAACTTCAGTCTGCACTGTTGCACATGGTGTCCGTATAAGCGAGTCTGTGGTCAGCTTCTTCTTCTTTCTTTTCTTTTTTTCTTTCTCGTTCTATGCTCGCAGCAAAACGTCCTCTAATTGGACTACCTGCTGGGAAGGTGGGGAGGGGGGGGGGAGGCAGTGAAAAAATTCTTATTGTCCGCTAAACTCTGCCTCAGTAGAAAGACTCTAGTACCGGCCACCACTTTATACCTTACATCCAATCAAACAAAAGTCTCACAGTTTTGAAGACTCAGTGCAGGATTCTAATAAAATTAAAAATAAATAAAAACGCTGCTGAAAAGAGCTAAGCAAAACGCACAGTGTTCAGACCCGCGTCAGATCCGCGTCGACATGCCTGGTGTGAGCAGAGTTGGTCCAGACTGGTGCTGCGACTTACTGCTGTATGGGAAACGTATTTTCTATTCTGATATGGCTTCCTTTTCCGTTAAATAAACAGTAACAGAAATATACGAGTACGTAGATTCTACTGTCACTACTAGAAGAAACCACCGACACTTGAGTGTGTCGCACACTGTCGTTCATCGCCCTCTACCCCATTCAACGCGCTGGTTGACAACATGATTTGCAGAAAAAGAGAGAATAATACGACTTTTGTGTCCTCCTCAGAAGATAACTAGTAACACAAACAAAAAATGGGCACCAATGCCATATGTTGGTAAAACATCAGAAAGGCTTGCCAGCAAACTTAAGTCCAGGAAATACACCCCAGCCTTTTATAACAGAAATACTATTGCCAACTTTCTCTTCAATGACAAAGACAAGATTCCACCTTTGCAAAGAAGTGCCATATATAAGATCTCTTTCAATATTTGTGGCAAAGTATATGTAGGTCAGTCAGGTAGGGCTATAACTGGCTGAATATGAGACGAATTTGAGACTAAAAAAGAGAGATTCCACTCTTGCAGAACATGTCTTAAATGAATGCCATGCCTTTGACATTAAACGTGATGTTCTTCACAGAGCAGGCGAAGACGGAAAGCTAACATTGTTTGAAATTCTCTCTGTCAACAAACACCAAGCTCAGAAACCGAACCTAATTCTCAATGATCAGACCCAGTTCCAGTAGTCACCATTATTAAAGTAACCTATTATGTATAATTCTACCAGTATTCTTGTCTAAATTGTGTAATGTCTCTCACCCACATTCCAAAGTTTTTTTTTTCCATTGTTACTCACACCACTCTCTTGAAAACCAGCGAATTTTAATATAGGCTATATACTTAACATTTTCCTTTCAATGTTTTCTTTTCATGTGTTACTCACACCACTCTCTTGAAAACCAGCGAATTTTGATATAGGCTATATACTTCAATATTTTCCTTTCAATTTTTTCTTTTCATGTGTTACTCACACCACTCTCTTGAAAACCAGGGAATTTTAATTTACGTTATATACTTGTATATGCTCCTTTATTCCTATTCACATATTCCAAACTTTTGTAACTGTTCCCCACCAACATTTCATTTTTATGTCTTCGTCAATCACCTGTTCCCCTCCTACTTTTGATCGTATATATAAGTTAATGTAATACAGAATTGTACTTACTGGTATTCACTGAACCATTGTTTGTTTCAACCTATTTGTTGACAATGAATGTACAGTTATGTCTTAGTTACTGTTTTGTTTTAATTGGTTGGTCGTCTCTGTTTATAAAATACTCAAAAGCTACATAATCTATGACTGACAGTTATCTTTGTAAAATATTTGTACTCGAAACACAGCAGCTGGTGTGATGTGAATAATCTGCAGTCTTAAATTGTCTGAAGATGGCCTAAGGAGCCGAAAGCTAGTTCAGAACAAAAATAAGTATTATTGTGGAACAAATTAAATACAGTTATTTAATATGTCTATGTTCCATCAAGAACCGACGGAGGAGTCCATAAAAACTTGGTAATTGCTTGATTTTGTACTAACGAGAACACATTTTCAAGGATATAAGCTTTTCCTTACTACCACGACCTTCATTATGGTATTCTTGTAAACGAGAAAACGTCTGGCTGTACTTAATTCCTTGTTTACGAAAAATTAATTACATGTTCTTGACTACCCAACGACATTTTACATAGTTTTGTAGAACCTAACCGCAATGCTGCGTCGATCGATGTACACATCAAATGTTTGCATTTCGCGTCGCGAGCTGTATTCGTGCCGTGTGTGAGTAGCCGTGCCCTCTAAGACGCCTTACTGCGGAGCGTACGTCTGTCTGAGGTTCGAGTCCTCCCTCGGGAATGTGTTTTTGTCTGTGGGTGTGTTTTGTCCTTAGCATAAGTTAGTTTAAGTAGTGCAAGTTACAGTTTGGTCCCATAACTTTACAAACATTTGAAGATTTGAAGTGCATTCGATCTCTCTCTCTCTCTCTCTCTCTCTCTCTCATCCAGACGCATGCTGGCAGCGCGGATAGGCCACCCGGTTGAAGGGTTCTCTGTCAACGTAAACAGAAATACGTTTACTACCGCTACAAATATTGGTTTACAGCAGTACAAAAGTTAAGATTATGACACAACAATATTTCATGTGCACTTATTCAAATACATCGAGTTCTGCCGTCTGCATAATTGTCGTACATTATACGGCTAAGACCCTGTGTAAAATTAATATTTGTTTGTCATCTATTTGTTCCAAAACCATTCAATCCATTTATATATCATTTTGGTTAGTTTTTGTCCATATACTCGCGTAGATTCTTTGCTAAAAAACGTGAGTACGACACACACACACACACACACACACACACACACACACACACACACACACACAGTTGTCGTCATAAACCCTGAGCCATATGAAAAACTCCCACGCCTGAGTCATGACTTTTCTACAAATTCTGTTCGCAATATGTTTCGCAAAGATAACTGCAAAAGTATATGAAACCACGGAAGTATTCCATTGCAATGTTGTTGAAATTTCAAAGGAATAGATAAAGAACTTGCACGGATTTGCTGTTAGATACATCTACACTTTTTTATTCGGTAGTTTTTAATGACAAATCCTAAACTACTTAAGTGACTAGAAGTTTTCCCACAACTTTGCATTGTAATACTGGCGTTTTTTTATGAACTTATTTTTGTAATTCTCCGCCCAGGTATTCAGTTGCGTTCGTTAATTCACTTAATTTGTAGGGGAATGCCATCCCACATGTTGACACGGATGTTTCTGTCGTCTTTAGTCTAAGGTAGTTCATATGTAGTTTGTAAGTTTAGGGTCTGATGACTCCATAGTTAAGTCCCTTAAGCTTAACAACCATTTGTATATTTGAACATTCTTTTGAGAAATCAATCTACCATGGATCTGAAACGGTGCCAGATTTCCAATGAAAAAGGTAAAGAATATCATCAAAAATACAATGTCGAAATTTTAAAAGAAAAGCTCAAAAACTTGTAGTTTGCAAGCCGCAGGGACAAATATTTGAAAAATCCATGCTTCTCAAATTAATAAATGTTTGTGCCTTGCTCACGCGTACCAAAACAGTGCCATTCGTGTATGCATGAGGGAAAAAAAACTAAAATAATAATAATAATAATAATAATAATAATAAAAGAACCTAAAATATTGTGTATTCTGAAGGACGTCAACAAGGAGATTATAACACAGACCTGTTTTTCGTGTCATTGCAACGTAGGCCCAGCTAGTATCTAATAATATTTCCTTTGTTGTATATTACTTTTGTGAATGTAATAAAGGCTCACAATCTGCAAGAAAGAAGTGTAAAGTTTTGTATGGGCCTATGTCCCATCGCTGTATTATATACTGCAAATAGTGTGCTTTAATTATTCATATAGTACCAGAACAACGAGCTTTTGCTGTATCTTTATGCTGTAGGACTGAAACCGTATGTTTTCATAGCACCCATTTTAGAACGTAAAACGTTAAATACGAAAAGCCTGTAACTATAGATAAGTAGTTTCCTATCATTATAACCAACATTTATTTATTTTATTTATTTATTTACCCTTCTTGCGAACCAGCTGCCTTTGGGTATATAGCTGGTCGTGATTACAAAATCTATGTGATACATTTATGCGACTATGATACATTATTTTCTTTATACATTTACAGTAATTAGATAAATAATACAAAGAAAAGCGTAAAAACTTATCATAAGGAAAATAGAAAGGCAACTTAAAAACATCAACTATTTTAAGAAGAGAATAATAGAAGATAGGAAAGATTGCTTTGAGTGACAGTCTGAAGAATAAGAGAGGAAAGTCCAGGGTGGGAGGCCTCGGAATTTACTTCGAGCCCTGCCATCCTGGAGTTTTCTCATTTTGAGACTCTTATGATTGGCTATATCTGTAGGTTATATTTCGCAAGTATTTATACATCCTCTGTGTCGGGGCTGTCATCTGTGGTGTAATCTGTACTGTTTGTGCTTTCAGTGTCAGATTCATCGTAAGTGTTTTGTCTTCTGTTGTGGGCGTTTCGTGTTGCATTACGTCTTACGTTCTGTGTGTACTCGTGTTTTTTTTGTAGTGAGACTTCGTCCGTCAGCCTGTTCATTATGTCCCATCCGTTCTTATCTCGTATTAGTCCGTTTAGGTCTTTAGTCGTGTCAAACATAGTGTGAGTGTGTGTTTTGTAGAGCTGACAGTATATGACAGTGTGTTCTGGGGTCCCAATTTCTCCACACGTACAGCATGGATTGTCACTGAGACCAACACGTGTGAGGTGTGTGGGGTAGGGGCCGTGTCCCGTTAGGAAGTGGATCATACCCCGGCTGGGATTGATATGACCCATTCGAAGACGTTCCCTTATATTCGGGAAAAAGTCATAGACACGTCTTCCTTTCTCGCAGTTTTCCCATTCCCTTTGCCATGTGTCCGTTCTCCATTTAATTAGTTGCCTCCGTTCTGTTATCTCTTGTCCAACAAGTTCGTGGACCTTGTCGTATTTCCCCGCCTTCAGCCAGTACATAGCAGCTCTTAGTCGTATGGTAAGGTCTATTGGTGGTATCCCCAGTACCACGCAGAGTGCTTCGTCTGAGGTAGTGTTGAAGGCTCCAGTTAGCCTTAATAGGACACTTCTTTGACCTTTCCTAACAGTGGCAATGTTGGTCTGTAGTGCCAGACGCTGTGCCCATGAACTGGCCGCGAAGCAGATTACTGACTCGAAGAGGGCTATGTGGTATGTACGTAGTGTTTGTGTAGGTAGTCTGTACGTTGTGGTGTTTAGCCTGGCAAGTTTTTGAGTCATCTTGGTGGCCCTGTCGGTCGTCAGTCGTATATGTACATTAAAGGTCAAGCGTTCGTCCAATTGGACACCAAGATAACGTGTATTGTGTTTTCTGCGTATTTTGATGTTGTTGTGTTTTATTGTTGGGTCCCTGATTAGGGTTCCTTTTAGTAATATGTAGACTGTCTTATGTGCTGCCATCTGTAATTTGTTCTGTGTGCACCATTGTCCTATAGTTGCCAGGACATGTGTTGCCTTGTGTTCTAATTGCATTCTCGAGTCAGCTGTAACCAAAACAAGTAGGTCATCTGCATACGCGACAGTGCCTTTGACCAACTCCTGTTGTCCCAGTAGGTTCAGGAGTGGTTCAAAGGTTATGTCCCAGAAGACGGGTCCACAGATCGATCCCTGGGGGCACCCTTTGGTGATTTGCTTTACCACCTTTTGAGAGTCCTTACGCCATTCAACTGCCCTATTTTTGCAGTAGTCTAAAATACTGTTATAAAGGGCCTTAGGTACCCTTAGCTCCCGTAGTCTTGTGAACAGTGCCGGCCACCAAAGATTATCAAAGGCGCCAGCAATATCCACAAGAATGGCCAAAGCGTATTTGAGTGTTGTTGAGTGGACCATATCAGTTGCCGCATGTAGGGCGTCATCAATTGACTTGCCTCGTCTGAAACCATACTGTGTAGGATTAAGTCCTAGTAGCTCCCTGTGCGACTGTATACGTTCGCACAAGAGACGTTCCTGGATCTTAGCCAGGTTGTTAATTAGGCAAATTGGCCTATAGGATTTGGGGTTCAGTGGGTCCTTGTCAGGTGCTTTTTTAATGATCACTGCATTTGCCAGTTTCCAGGGAGCAGGTACCCGTCCCAGCCGTAAGGCGTCATTTAATAAGTTGGTCATGAAGGGTATGATCTGTGGTGCGGCCATTTTGATGGTTTCCGAGTAAACTCCATCAGGGCCTGGTGCTTTCCTGTTTTTTAGTTTGGAGATTGCAATGGCAACCTCTTCCTGTGCAAAAGGAATGGTGACGGCATTGTTGTCATATTCAGTGTTGGTGTTGTGTCTGAGTGTTGTGTGGAACGCATCATCATCTGTGTTGGTGTCGTCAGGTAGGAGTTTGTTTAGCAGATATTCTGCTGAACTTCTCCATCCCTCGGTGTTTGTGCCGTCTTCACGTTTTAGTGTCGATAGAACAAAAGGTGTTTTGATGCGCTCCGTGCAAATTTTAAAAGGTTCTCCCCATATGTTTGTTTGTATCTGTTGTTTTATGTGTGTGTTCCAGTGTTGTTGTCTGGTCTGCAAGAGTTCGTCTTTGTAAGTCTTTTTGGCTGTCAAATAGAGTTGTTGCCAGTATCGTTTTTCTTGCTCGGTTTTAGCCCTTTGGTACCATGTTCTCTTACGTCTTGAGTCCTGTCTTAGTGCAGTTAGTCTGTTGTTCCAAGGGGATCTATTTTTGTTCAGTTTTGCAGTCGGTACGGAGGAATTTTGCGCTGTCTGTAATATGGTCGTCAGAGCATGAGCTCTTAGGTCCACCGATCCCATTAATTCATTTATATGAGCGTCCTCTATTATATGTTGTAATTTGCTTCTATCCGCTTTGTTAAAACACAGTCGTCGTTGTGTCTCGTCGATGTGTGTACGTATAGATGTTATGTGTATTATGATGGGATTGTGGTCGCTATGGATGGCACCGTCAAGTACCCGCCACCCCGTCACTAGTGGAAGGGTTTTGGAGTTGACAACTGTAATGTCTATACGACTACTAGTTCCACCTGGTCCTCTGTAAGTAGGCGGTTGGTTGGGTGAGTTAGCCACGAATAGGTTATTGAGGTCAAGGTGTTGGTTGACCATTTCCCCTTTGACATTAGTTGTGTTAGAGAACCAACGAGTGGACCAGGCGTTTATGTCCGTGGCAATGATTAAGTGCCTGTTATTAGTAATATTGGATAGGCAGTCTATGTAGTGTAGATAGGGCTCAATGTTGTGCGAATATTGCGCATACATTGAGGCAACTACCCACTTAGTGCTTCCTATGATTATTTCCACAGTGACAAGGTGCGTGGTACAGAGGTGAGATATCTGTGTGATGGTGTATTGCGGATTAGTGACGATTATGGCTGCCTTAGCGTCCGTATGGTGAATGGTTGTGTATTTGTGAGGCATTCCTGTAATTTTGCCGTTTCTTAGGTGTGGTTCCTGGAGGCACACAATGTCCACTTCCTGTTCCTCTATTAACCTGGTTAGTTCCATACAGGCGAGTGTACTACCTTGTGCATTTAGTTGTAGAATTTTCATGGGTAGTGGGTCCAAACCATGCATCTGGGACCCTCAAGTGTAGGATCTAGGTACACCCTCCCGTATGCCCTAGCCATGTCTCGGTAGGCTTCCTCCAGGTTGAAGCTTTCGCCTCTCCTGGAGCAAGCCTTTCTAAGGATGTCACAGAGTCCAAGTCCGTCTGTGGGGAGATTGAGTGCCTTCAAGACTAGTCTGTCAGTTTGTTCTGCTATTGGGTAGCAGACATTGGCTCCTTTAGGGTGCATTTGTCTTGTCACTTGTCTTAGGGCTGCCTGAAAGGTATGTGGATTTTCCAGTCTTGATAGTTTTGCATTTTCCTCCATTGTCCGGTAGTCAAGTTCATATTCAGCTCGTCGTCGTTTGTCAAGGTCTAATTCTATTACTAAGTTTGTAGGTTGTGTGGTATTAGAGTCAGATACAGTGGTGTCAACCTTCTCAGTATGGGTTATGTCGTTGTGAGTAATTTCTGTATTAGTTGTCGTTGTTGGTGCCTCCAGGTTTGGTTGTGTGTTGATGTATTGGTGTGTATTTGTGTTGTTTTGTGTAGGTGTATATTTACCATTTGAGTCAATGACACCCCCCGACACAAAGGCGATCGGTCTTATTTTGTGTTTACATTTGTCTACGTTATATATTTTTGGTGTGGAAGCGTTTAGAGTGAAGTTTTTTTTAGTGATTGTTATTTCTTTAGGGGTACTATTTATTTTATCCTCCTGTATGTTCTCATCTGTTATTTCTAGGCCTTCCTTTATTTCCACTACTCTTTTGGCTACTTTGTTTAGGTTGACTGCGAAAAGATCCTTTGTTTTTATGTAATCTATGTTACTGTCTGTGTGTGGTGTTGGTTCTGGTTTTTTGGTGTTGAGGCTTTTAGATTTTTCATCCTCCTTAATGTCTACTTCAAGGATCTCGATACCATTTTCTATTTCTTCTACTTGCTTAGCTAGGTTTTTTAGGTTAGCAGTGATCCTATCCTTAGGTATATTGTGACTTTGGGTGTTGTAAGTTATATTTGTTTGAGTTTCCATGTCGGCTGTTTGTTTATCCTCACGTGGTGTTAGTTCATTACTACCTAAATCTACATCTAGTTCATTATTAACAAAACCTATATCTACAGTGTTAGTAAGAGTTAGATCTATTTCTAATTCTTCTATTCTATACATTAGGTTAATTTGTGCAATCATACTATCAAGAAAGCATCTTTTGATTATTCTGGCGTCTTCATGGTTTATGGCGCCGCGCCTACTCAGGTCCTCGACGTATTCTGCAGCGTACAGGAACTGCTGTTGTGCGACGTCTGAGGCGACCAGGGACGGGATGCAGCCGAGGTCCAGTTCACCGACCGGCGGTGGAATGAAGCCCATCTGCCGCCGCCACGCGATGGCGCGCTGCCATGAGCGTGCCCTGGTCGACGGTGACTTCTTCCTCTGTTGAGGGGGGTGGTGTTGTTGAGGTTGTGGGTTGTAGTGGCTTCCTGGTAACTCTTGTTGTTGGTTATAATCCATAATCGGTGTTATTTATTATCTTGTCCAAGAGGTGCTTATGTGTTACACAGTCTGGTCCTCCTTTGTGGCTACATGTTCGTTTGCGGTACATGCACGGAATGCATGCGACTTCGTCATTTTGACAGTCAGCTTTAACGTGCCCTGGTTTGGCACATCTGTAGCACACAGGTTCTTTTAACTTGCATTGCTTTGTTGAGTGGCCTAGATCTTGACATGTATAACATCTTGATACTCTAGCGAAGTCTTTAACTTTTAGGGATTCAAAATCAATATATACTCGTTCGGCCTTGATAAGAATGCACCATATTCTGGGGCTAACTTCAAGTACATTGTTGGCCTTATTGCTTGTTTTCCGTCCGGTTTTGAATTTAAGACATGCCTCTTTGTTAAATTCGTCCTTGGGGATGTGGTCTCTGAGATTTATTTCGTATAGTTGCTCCATAAATTCTTCATCCTTAAGGTATGTTGGAACCTGATGGATTATAACCATTGGTCTCCTCTTTCTAGTTTCCTCGCATTGTATGTTTCGAAGGGTGGCGGTCTTCTCAGCAACCTTAGCAGCGTCAGCCTTAGTAGCCGTTTCCACGATTACAGTGTTGGTAGTTGACCTGATTCCCTTGATTTTGACCCTGTCTTCTTTTGGATTGATTGTTCTGGTTATTTCGGCCATCACCTCTTTAGTCGATTTTTTATCTGTTGCCTTGAAAAACAGGACGTTTCCCTGTTTTTCTTTAGCCCTCTGTATTCTAGTTTCGATGGCCGACGACTGCCTCGGTGTTTGCGACGGGGCTGCTGCCATCATTGCATACGTGGGTGTCTGACTGGTCGTCCTGATTATCTTGTTTTCTTCTTTTAATATTCGTAGCTCTGCCTCCAGCTTGGCAACTTCTTCCTCTTCTGTGATTTTTCCTTGTAATTTTTGAATTTCGTCCTGTAGTTTTCCATTCTGAACTTTTAAACTGATAATGTCCAAATCCTTCGAATCCAGGTCGCCGATCAGTTTGTTGTTTTGCTCCTTCAGTATGTCGATTTGACCCTCCAGTCTGGCAAGTTGCAGGCTTTCGGCTGAGTCCAAATCGTGTCTTGATATTTGCACATTGGCGATTTCGAGGGCCTTATTGAGTCTTTTGTTCTCGTTTCTCAATTCAATGATTTGTCCTTCAAGTTTTGATTCACGGAGGGCAGCCTGTACAAGGTATTTTTTGATGTGTGGAATGACACTGGTGCTTAACTTTCTAATTTTTAGCTCCTCTGTTAGGTCTTTGATATAGGCGTCAACATCCGCAAGTTTGTCCTCGCACACGCTTGTTTCGCTTTTGACGGAATCAAAGGAGTCTCTTCTTGTACTAAGCCTTTTGGAGATTGGTGTCGACTCCATGTTGGACGTCATGTTGGACGCAAGACCGTAGCGCCTCCGGCGGCGTCGTCCGCCGCTGACCGCAGCCGGGCAGCGACTGAGGCGATAGGCCGCGCGGCGCCGCGCCTACCCCGCGATGACAGCACTGCAGTTGCGTAGCAACACGACACGCCCGTTCTCTGGCGGCTGAGCCGCGATGCCTCGCACCCAGCAACGACGCGCAGCGCACTGGCCCACTTAGCGGACTTAGCAGTTCTCAGTCTATTGCGTTACTGTAGTGTAACACCAAAAGTAATTGTTCGATATGTCCAAAGTCACTATGGAACGTAGCGTTCACTATGACCTTACAGTTAACCGTATTGGTTCATTTGTGCTACTTTCCAACTTTAGGAAAAGGCCTAACATATGGTTCATACACTAACACTATACCAATGTTTACTTGTTATTATCGGTTTTGTGCCCATGTAATGAAAACAGTTATGCCTAAAATACTCTGTTCTACCTCACTATGTGCTTCACACGCTATGTTTACTACAGAAATTATCCTTGTAATATATCACTGCTAATAAAGTATTATAGTACAGCTCTGGAGAAAGGTCACTTATTCCTATGTAAAACGTTATAGTTCACCTTAAAACGTCACACGAGTGTCTTTCCTTTGGAATAAAAGCACAAGAAACCAGTTTTTAGCGGTAACATATGGTACAGCAGTCTGCAGCGGTCTGCCGCGTACCTGCGCCAAACACTTTTCACACGGTTTTACAGCTGGATTCCGAACCTTTCACCTTGAAATTCCACACACAGCACAAGGAGGTCTTTCCGAACACACACGCGATGTTCCGAAGCGTATTCGTACACTTTTACCCTTCGAAAGTGGCGAGAGTCGCGGAGCGCACGACAGCAACGTCCGACCAGCGCGAGCACATCACTACTAACAAATATATGTAACATTTCAGTGTTGGAAATCATCAAATTGGTCTCTTACAGACTTGAGAAATAAAGATTATGCATAAATTTACTTCCCTGAATTCCAATGTGTGCACCGTATTATTCACACATATTATTTAGCGTCTAAATATTTTCAGTATCAGTGTCCACGTATTTTTCAAGTTGTATTAAAACTTAAGAGCAACTTCTTTCTCTCAAATGCCAAAACAGTTCAAATCCCTTATTGGAGAGAGCTGGTATTTTCTAGTGAGATTATTATGACAATTTACTGAATTCAGTCAAGCTATTTATGCTAGAAAAAGAGATATTTCAAATAGATGAGCCACCGTAACAGTTACACATCTTTCTTTTTTAACGATACACAGCATTTTCCAACACTGAACATACCATTATAATGAAAAAACTTATTTCTCATTTTCAGCAGTCTCCGCATAGCTTTCGTAACTAATGCCGGCCGTGGTGGCCGAGGGGACTGCGGCGCGTCAGTCACGGTCTGCATGGCCACTACGGTCGGGAGTTCGAATCCCCCCCTCGGGCATCGATATTTGTGCCGTCCTTAGAATAAGGTAGTTCATAAGTAGTTTGTGAGTTTAGGGACTGATGACCCCGTAGTTAAGTTCCATAAGCTCTAAAAACATTTGAACATTTTGAACTAATACTTCCGGAAAAATCTTGAGTCTATAGCATGTACTCAACTGACATTAAATTACAGGAATCCATACGTAAAGGCGAAAATACGAGTAAGTAAAATGTCTGTCCTTGGTGAAGATATCGATGTGTTCAAGTCGATATGATTTCAAGATGTCGGTCGCAGTGGCTGAGGTGACAGGCGCTCCAGTCATGGTCTGCACGGCCATTACGGTCGGGGGTTCGAATCCCCCCTCGGGCATGGGTATTTGTGCTGTCCTCAGTATAAGGTAGTTGATAAGTAGTTTGTAAGTTTAGGGACTGATGACCCTGTAGTCAAGTTGCATAAGCTTAACAAACTAATTTTTTTTTTTAATTTATTTCAAGATACAATTGTTTTCACTATTGGACAATTCTTTTCGTGTCAGTGTTTCGGAGGGTAGCTGTCCGGTTCTTCCGCATGTTATTGGGCGTTGATAAACTGTAATGATATTTAATGGAATGTAAAAACAACGGGGCAAAGAGTTTCAAATGTATAGGCTCAGTAACTACTGAGCTTTTGAAGAAGGTACGGTAGTAGGAGAGCTTGCAAAGAGAGTAAGCTGCACTTTTCAGACCATTTATGTACGAAGCAATGTACTCACCACTCTAATTTACGGAAGATAATTACAGCTCTATACATCAGAAATCAGTTCCCATTTATCCAAGAACTTTCATACAGCTCACACGACAATTATACACATTGAAAACCGCATCGCAAAATAAAGTAAATTCAAGATTTATTTTCTTTCATGAATGATAAATAATGTTATTATAAAAAACAGTGTTTCTGTATTTATGTCAACTGCTAGCTTCTAAAAGATGTAGCTCCCCTTGAAACAGCTCGGTAAGATTACAGCTTCAGAAGGCACGGCGGTAAATGGCCACACCTCGTATATAATAAAGACACCCCTCACTACGGAGTTTTTATCCATACGAAATGAAGGATGAGGGTTATGCTTGAGTCGTAAAGAAGTTCAGTCTAACATATACAGTCGCGACACTTACAGCTGTGAAAGTTGTTACCAACTGACATTTGCAACGAGAATAGCGCCCCTAGTGGTGGGTAAGTCGCCGAAGTAGTGATTGTTTATACGTAATTAACGAAATAGTAAAATTTATGCGCTACAAGCATTAGTGAAACAACGAGACACATACCTAATTTGTAAATTAATGTAAAGACAGCTGAATTTCACTGATTCATTAGTACAAGAGCTATTTCGTCATGAACTAATACTTTCGAATTTGCGTATACTAGCTTAACGCCCTTGCTTAGTAGCAAGGTATTTGCAAAATAATGTTTATCCCCTATTTCACCCCATAAATGATTACTTTTCTGAAAATACCGAAACACGTGTCTTTTTAATTCTGACCAAGAACAACAAATACCAATTTATGTGGTTATAGCTTCAAAATTACTTTAATAGCAAAAGATTTTCCAAAAAAATAAATTCCCTCAATTTAACCCCATTGATGGTTGAATATCCAAAAATACCGAAGCACGTATTTTTTAAATTCTGGCAGCTCTAGATCCAAAATTATCTGAATAGCAATGTGTTATCGAAAATATTTTTTGATCCCCTATTTTACCCCTTAGCTGTTGAATTTCCGAACATACTGAAACTCATGTCTTTTAATTCGAAACCCGAATTCTAATCCGAAACTTTGAAGTTATAACTTCAAAACTACCCAAACAGCAACGTATTTAAAAAACATTTCATTCCCTGTTTTCATCCCTTTACGGACGGAATATCGAAAAATCGCTTCTTAAATGACGCCTTCAGAGTAATATCAACACTTCGCCGGCTTTTTATTTCGTCTAAATAGCAAAGTTCGAAAAGTTCTTGACCGATTTGAATTTTTGACACAAAATTGCATTCTAACATAGGTGTGTTTTTGTAAACCTATTTTTGCATCTTTAATGGACGCATGTCATATTTGAAAGGAAATCTGTAAAATACTTATGCACGGCTGTATGTGGTTTGCTCACGCATTTTTCCCCCTTCTTCTTTTTTAACTGTAAGCAAGAATCCACATACCAATTTATGTAGCTGTAGCTACAAGATTGCCTTAATAGCAAAAGACTTTCGAAAACCTTCTCCTCTCCAATTTAACCCCGTTGATCGTTGAATTTCCAAAAATAACAAAACACGTGTGTTTTTAATACTGATCAAGAGTGCATATCCCAAGATTCGTACTTATAGCTTGAAATTTGAGTTAACAGCAGCATATGTTTGCAAATCAATTTTTGTATCCCGTATTTCACCCCCTTATTGCTGAAATTTTCAAAAATACCGAAACACGTGTCTTTTAAATTCCAACACCGAATCCAAATCCGAAAATTTGTAATTCTAATTTCGAAATTGCCTAAATAGCAACAGATTTTTGAAAAATATCCCCTCTCTAATTCAACTTCGCTTATGGTTGAATTCCTAAAAATACGGAAACACGTATCTTTAAATTCTAACCAACAATAAAAATACCTATTTTTGCATCTCTAGCTTCAAAATTGAATAGCAATGTGTTTTCAAAAAGAACTTTTCATCTCTTATTTTACCCTCTTACTTGTTGAATTTCCAAAAAATACTGAAACTCGTGTCTTTCAATCCTGACCAAGATTCCATATCCGGAGTTTCGTAGTTGTAGCTTATAATTTGAGTTAACAGCAACATATTTTTGTAAATCAATTTTTGAGTCCCCTATTTTACCCCGTTATTGGTTGAATTTCAAATAATGCCAAAAGACGTGTCTTTTTAATTCTAACCCTGAATTAAAATCCGAAACATCGTAGTTCTAGCATCAAAATTGTCTAAATAGCAACGTAGATTCAAACAAAGTTTCATCCCCTATTTAATCCCCTTACGCACGGAACATCGAAAAATTGCTTCTTAAATGACGCCTAATGAATAAGATGAACAACCTCTACATATTTCAAATTTCTATCTTGAGTGGTTTGGGTCAGTCAGTCAGTAGGAACACTGTTTTTTTTTTATTTTTTTTTTATTTATTTATTTATTTATTTATTTATTTATTATGGAGATTTTCAGCATATTCCGCTTTCTTGTATGATAGGCAGGTTTTCTTACATGTATCAGTTCGTTACGGAGTCTGATGATCGCACATTTTTACTCTTCACTTGTTCTTCTTATGCTCGCATGTGCTTTTGAGTTTATTTACTTTATGTTCAAAATACAATGCTTTAAACATTCTTCCTCTTTGCTCCTCAACTGTAGCAATAATTGTGGAATTCGCTTCTTCTTTTTCGGAAAACTGTTTGATTGCTTTTGTCTCTCTCTCTCTCTCTCTCTCTCTCTCTCTCTCTCTCTCTCTCTCTCTCTCTTTCCTCATTTGTGACGCTTGTTTACTCTTCAGCTCCAGCTGTAGTTATTGCATACTATATTCCATCCTCACCGATTTGGATAGAGCTTCCGGTGTTTCTTAGCCATTTTTTTTAATTTTTAATAGAAAATGTAATTATTCAGTAGAAGCCTATGGGTTACAAGATAATTGTAAATAAACTGTCCTGTAATGTACCATGTCGTACCTTGTCAGGGATGATAGGAAACTTAAGGAAGACAAATTTGGTGTTATTTTTAAGTTATTGTCTATTTTTATGGCACTGCATAGGTCCATCAACGTAAAAAAGTGTGTTAAATCAATGTAAACGACATTTTTCGCATTCATCCCATATCGTATTCAGAAATATAGTTTTCCGGCCGTTAGAAACACTACTGTTTGCAATGTATAACAAAAATCAGCAGGGATGTCGAGACTGTGCATGTTAGACTGTGGTTGAGTCATTGCCAGCGTTCCTTTCAATAAGTAAAAAGTCTGACCAGCAAGATTCTTTATTTCAGACTTACCAGTGTAGTGGAACGTGGAATTCTCCGCGGCGGCGTCACCAGCTCCTTGTCGACGTGCGATTTCAAGTCTTGTGAAGATTTTTAACACTTCTTTAACACACTGCCTGCTGCACCGCCAAACCAAACACGTGTATGCTGCTATATGGTAGCCGACGACGGCCACACACCGGTCAGTGTGTTAAGCAAGAGCCAATATCGGTATAAATTAACCTTTAGAAATGGTGTATTGTAATAGAAGTTGATATTTAAGAGTACTGTGATAACACTCAGGAACTGAAATGAATATGGACCGTACGTTTACATGAAACAAACAGCAATAAATCTTGGATAAGTGACTGCTGCTGAAGCTTGATCCGTCTGGAATCATGAGGACTTTAAGTGAGTGGGGAAAACCAATTTGCATGATATAACGTTACTATTCCAACCATTTGTAGGGGGTGTATAGTGATGGAGGTAGGGAACATGTGTACAGAGGTGCGTGGAGCTTAATATACTTATACCACCGTAAAATGTGTCTTACAATGTAGTGTAAAAATGGTCTAATCTGCAGTTTCTATCACTTTTCTTTTCAATACTAATCTGTTTCGTGTTGTGAATTAGTATTGTAACCACCAACTGTTATGAAATTTCATTGTTATCCATTCATGAGACAAAGCTATTGTAAGTGACCAGACAACTTACATATTCATGTGTGAAATCTCAGTCCGTGATTCTGACTCTTAAGATTTCCTTCAAATTTGCTGTGTTTGCCATTATTGTGAAACAATGCGAACACCTATTTTATGTATTTGCAAATGTATTCCACTTTTGAAATACACAGTTACACAATTTTCCAATCCACGTGTCCAGTTTCCTCAGGAAAACAATACCTATCTGCAGAACTCCATGTAGTAACAATAATTTCATAATTCAATTAGTGCCTAATTTGCTTAGCTGAAAAATCTTACCACTATGCCATAATTAAAAATTTAAGTAGACCTACTGCAATTCAGAGTTGGTGACGTAGAAGGTGCCGATTCGTAATTTCACTACATCTAAATATGAACAGAGTGCTTCGAAAGTTGAATTATGGAATATGAATAGTTCGAGTTTTAAACCAATTTCGACTTGGGATATATTTTTTGTGGTGCAAGTCTGCTGTTTGTAGTTTGGATGATTTTATTCAACGAAAAGAGTTACGAAATGTATAATTAAGCAAAAATTATTTGGAGAATAAATTCTGAAACTATTTTAACTTAACAACGTAATATTATTTGTAAATATTAAGGAAAAGTAATATATATATATATATATATATATATATATATATATATATATATATATATATATATATATATATATATATATAAGATTAACACAATTGGTTTACAGACCATCTTTATTGATTTTCAGATAACAAACACTATATAAAATATATACATATTCTCGTCTTTTCGACAAGTCACTTAAAAATACTTATTGTATCTTATTTGTCCATAGACGCCTCTCTTCAGACTTGCGTGGTAGTGCGGGCTTCATTGTCTGCGAATGTTACAGACGGAGGTTTCTGGATGGCGACTGTAACAGAAAACTGCAATTAATGTCTATTCACCTGTAACATATATGAAAATAAAGAAGCAACAACGTAAATCGCAAGCTTTGGCAAGTTAATCATTTTAGTTTAAAATACCCGAAACTAATTATCAGGGAGAAAATTATAGTTTTCAAATTATCATTTCCGAAGACTAACGGAAGATGAGGCGCCAAATATCCGATTTTATCAATTATTAATTGTAAAGACTAAACTTCGCCATCTTCTGCAAACGTAAGTATTTCTCAGACATTTTTGTTAATTTCAAGGTTTCAAGGTTCTAAGGAAAATATGGAACATTTATTCTTACAAAATTACGTCAAACTATACACAGATGTCCAAGAAAAGTGTGCATGCATGTTTGAAAGAAAAAATTTCCATGGTTACATCGATAAACACTCACAGTACATTCTTAAAACAGTGTTGTATTGTGGGAAAGAACTTGAGCACAAAATGTTTGTGAAAAGAATTGATATACAACGTCTTTTACTTGTTGCTATAACAACTGAAAGAGTTTACAGAACTGTGTTTAGTTCCATATATGAATGACACATAGCCACACATGTTGCTCATTGTGAAGTTGAACCCTATGACGATAGTTGCTGACTTTTGAACAGTTCACGCTGCTGCAAGGTATTTGGCTTACAGCATTAAAAATGCCAATATTCCTGTAGATGCCCAAATATTAATGTTAGATACACTTAGTTATGAAAAAGTTATGACATACTTTGCGTTCTTAATAGAACTTGGTAGTGGCTGCTTGCTGTATTCACAAAGTAAGACGCTATTTTACATTTATGTATCTAATGGCACATTTCATTTTCACAGTCGATTTTTAACATTAGCTGTTTCAGGCAGCTGTTTAATTTTCTGATGCTATAAAATGTGTTAATATTGGATAATACAACAGGCACTCAAACAAAATTGTAAAGCGTTGTGCAACACGTCCAAAATTAAAGTTTGTACAACAGTTTCACCATCGTAGATTATACTCAGAAACTGCCAAGAAGCTGTCTCTGACGATAAATTCCGTTCATATGCTGCACTTAGAACGCTAAGAAACTGAATGTTACAATTCGTTTCAGTTAGTTGTAAAATGAGCAAGCTGAACAGAAAAGCAAGAAGAAATTTGGAGAACGAATTACAGTTCAGGGCGAAGAAATAAAAACATTGCGATTTGCCGATGATATTGTAATATTGTCAGAGACAACAAAAGACCTGAAAGAGCAGTCGAACTGAATGGAAAATGTGTTGAGAGGTGAACATTAACAAGGGTAATGGAGTGTAGTCTAAGAAAATTAGGCAATGCTGAAGGAATTAGATTAGGTAACGAAGCAATAAAGGTATTAGATGAGTTTTGTTACATGGACAATAAAATAACAAATGATAGTCGCAATGCGGAGGATATAAAACGCAGAATGGTAATGGAAAGAAAAGCGTTTTTAAGAAACAGAAATTTGTTAATATCGGATATTAATTGAAGTGTAAGGAAGTCCTTTCTAAAGGCATGTGAGTGGAGTGTTGCCTTGTATGGAATTGAAACATGTACGAAAAACAATGTGGACAGGAAGAGGATAGAGGTTTCTGAAATGTGGTGCTACAGAAGAAAGCGTAACGAATGAAGAAGTACTTAATAGAATTGGGGAGAAAAGAAATTTTCTGGCATACCTTGACTAAAAGAAGGGATCGATTGGTAGGACAGATTCTTAGACATCAAGGAATCGTGAATTAAGCTTTGGAGGGAAGTGTGTGGGGTAAAAATCGCAGAGGAAATCCAAAAGTTGAATACAGTAAGCAGATTCAAATAGATGTAGGTTGCAGGTCTTATGAGGACATGAACTCGCTTGCTCAGGATAGAGTAGGGGGAAGAGCTGCATCAATCCAACGTCCGGCCTGAACACCACAACATCAACATAGGAAGAAGAAACGGTGTTGGACGATTTATACACCCTACGTTTATTAAATTTACACACATATGATAGTTAATGTATATTGAAAGAGTCTGAAACTGTTTTGTAGATATATATTAAGTGAGACATAGTATTCACGACTTACGCCCTGTAAGCAAAATTCCGCGCGGAAATTTGCTACCATAATGGCCGCCAAGGAACTCTTCAATTTACCCGCTGTTCGCAGTCTGACGCTTACGGGATTGTGGGGGCTTGATAAGAACGAAGCGCGTGCTACAGCCTCTCTGAAGATGACTGGACGGTACTCAGCCGAAATATTAGATGAAGTCAACGTCATGCGGTTGCACGTCCGAAATTTATTTGAACAACAAATATTCATACGTATACGTAGAATGATTACAAGAGCTACAAACAGCCGAGAGTGAAAAACGTACACTTTGTTCTACTTTATCGTCTTTAAATCTACATCTACATGTACATAGATACTCTGCATATCACATTTAAGTGCCTGGCAGAGGGTTCATAATTTTTTTCTACAGTTCCATTCTCTAATAGCGCTCGGGAAGAAAGAACACCTAAAATCGTTTAGTTTTAGATCTGGTTTCTCTTATTTTATTGCGATGGTCATGTCTCCCTAAGTAGGTGGGTGCTAGCAAAATATTTTCACTTCGCAAACAGACCACGCACAATGAATAACGTCTTTCTTTTAATGATTTCCGCCCCAATTCGTGCAACATTTCCGTGACGCTTTCGTCCCCTTAACATGATAAAACAAAACGAGCTGCCCTTCTCTGAAACTTCTCGATATCTTTCGTCAGTTCTACTGAGGGTCCGATAATGGGCAACAGTACTCCAAAAGAGGACGCACAAGTGTGATGTAGGCAGTCTCTTTGGTGGAGCTGGTGCATCTTCGAAGCGTTCTGCCAATGAAACGCAATCTTTGGTTCGCCTTATCCCTCAATATTTTCTGTGTGTTCTCTCCAGTCTAAGTTGTTCGTAAATGTAACTTATAGGTATTTGATAGAACTTACGACTTTAAGCTAGACTGATTTATCGGTAACTGAAGTTCAGCGGATTTCTTCTGGTGGACTAGTATATTACTTCACACTTGTCTTTATTTAGTGTTGCCAATTTTCGCACCATGTTGAAATTGTGTCTAAATCTTTTTGCAGTTGCTTTTGATCCTCTGTTGACTTCACTAACCGATAAACAACAGCATCATCCGCGAACAGTCTACGGGAGCTATTCATATTGTCTCCTAAATCGTTTATATACGCAAGGAAAAGTAGAGGACCTATAACGCTTCCATGGGGAACGACACACTTCTGTTTCACCCGATGACTTACCATCAATTACTACGAACTGTGTCCTTCCCGACAGGAAATTGTGAATCCAATCACAGAATTGGGGCGATGTTCCATAAGCACGCAATGCCGCTTGTGGGGTACAGTGTCAAAAGCCTTCCGGAAATCCATAAATATGGAATCGATTTGAGATCTCTTATCGATGGCACTTAACACTTCATGTGAATAAAGGGCAAGCTGTGTTTAGCAGTAGCGGTGCTTTCTGAATCCGTGTTGACTATTGGTTATTAGGTAGTTCATAATGTTCGAACAAAGTATGTTCCAAAATGCTACTGCAAATCGACGTTAATGAGATTGGCCTATAATTTTAATACTTTAATAGGTTAAAGAGCAGTTGACAACCCACCTTGACGGGAGCGCCGTCGCTGTGCTCCCAGGCTTTCTGCACTTGCGCGAAGTTCCCAGGCTGAGTCCTCGCCGGACTGGCAGGGCGGTGCGGCGGTGCGCCTCCTTGCGCGCGCCCCTGCCCGCTAGACGGCGCCGGCCGCTGGCTGTCCGGCTCGTGGCGGACGTAGAGAATGGGCGCGTGCAGCTGCAGCAGGACCTCCACACGGCGCAGTCCGCAGTGCAAGCACTGGCTCTCTCGCGTCTGATTCGTGTGGTAATGTGGCTGCAAACAGGTTAATTTACGTAAATAACATGCACCACTGTCTTGAATTATTTTTCGTTACACAGCTTTTACTACAACTCTATATATATATAAATCAGACTGATGTGCGTTAGTCTTGCAAAAACAAAGAAATGACTTGAGCGATTTGAATGACCTTTAGTTTGCTCAATTACAGGGATGAATATATACACACACACACACACACACACACACACACATATATATATATATATATATATATATATATATATATATATACGAGGCGCGTCCAGAAAGTAAGTTCCGTTTCAATTTATCTCCGCTGCAGCGCTGCGATTGCAGTTCCGTACATGCGCTGTAGACGATGTGTATCAAGGAGAAGAACGTGTCCCATTTGGAGATCGCTGTCAGTTACGTACGCTTTGTTGTGCTTGTTTGAAATGTCAGCGTTGATTGAAAATCCCGCCGCCTGTGAAATCAAGTCGGTGATTCGGTTTCTGAATGCGAGGAAAGTGAAACCAAGTGAAATTTATCGGCAAATTTGCAATGTTTACGGACCAAACGCGATGGGTGATTCGGTGGTGAAGAACGAAGTGGGCGTCCGCCTTTGGTTACAGAAGAACTGGTTCACGCGATTGATAACAAGATCCAGGAAAACCGTAGGTTTACAATTAGTGCTCTCGCTATGGACTTCCTCCAAATTTCACTGTTTCCAACTGGTTGAAGACACAAGCGGCAGATTTCTATGAAGAAGGTATACAAAACCTGATGCCACGCTATGACAAAAGGCTGAAAAAATTTCGGCAGTTATGAGGAAAAGTAGTTTAAGAGTTGTAGAATTTTATGCAATAAAAATTTCTTCTGTATCTGTGCACAATTTCATTTTATTACCAAACGGAACTTACTTTCTGGACGCGCCTCATATATATAGGGTGTCCCAGCTATCTTGTTCACCCAAAATATCTCTGGAACAATAACAGCTGTTGGATAACGACTTTCACCGGTATCAATGTACGGCTGTGGCCCATGAATGTACGTATTTGGAAACATTCTAAAACGAAAGCAAATGTGTTTTTAACACAAACTTATGTTGTTGTTTTTTTTTAATGGACACCCAATATTTTGTTTTCAGCAATCCATAGCATGACAAATCATATAAACAATGGCGTTGATTGCATCGCAATATTCCATCTACATCCCGAGATATTGCAACACCAAGTTGACGCTTGAAATACGCGAAACGCGAGGCTAGCGCACGTCCTGAGACTCAGGCGAGAACCCCATGCTGCTCAGGACGTGCGCTAGCCGCGCTTTTCGCGTATTTCAAGCGTCAACTTCGCGTCGCAATATCGCTGGCTGAAATTGGAATATTGCGATGCAATCAACGCCATTGTTTACGTGAATTGTCATGCTAGGGATTGCTGAAGAAAAAAAAAATATAGGGTGCCCTTTAAAAAAAACATACGTTTGTGTTAAAAAAAACACATTCGCTTTGGTTTTAGAATGTTTCCAAATATGTACATTCATGGGCCCCAGCCATACATTGATACCGGTGAAAGTTATTTTCCAATAGCTGTTATTGTTCCATAGAAACTTTGGGTGGACAAGAGAGCTGGGACTAGTTTAAATTCATTATTGTGCTTGGAGACCACAAGACCAAAAAAAAAAAAAAAAAAAAAAAAAAAAAAAAAAAAAAAAAAAAGGTCAGTTTAAAAATAACGCATATAATGCAAAAATAATGCATATAAGAATAGTATTACAATACACTTTTAATAAGAAATTTATTCGGTTTGCAGCAATGTGGGTGTGGAGCCTCCATTTATTACTTCAAGTTCGGTAATCCTAGGGCTAATTTCGACTAACCATTATGTTATTGAATTGAACATAAAGAAGGGACATCGGCAAAAAAATTTCGTACGTTACGTTAATGTACGTCTATTTGTTGACACGCTAATGGAACTAGTGATAACACAAGAATCATATTCAATTAATCCTTTTAGACCTGGCATCCAATATATTGGACACCGACTTTTTACTAATTTTAGAACACTACACTATTCCGATTTACTTTGAGACCTAGTGGTCCATTTACAGGACGTCTTGCTGCCATCTGTCACCAGAATGGTGAGTTAGAATGAAAAACAGTGATCATGGCGAACCATTAATGTTGCACAAATTCCACAATAAACATGGAATGACTTATATGACTGTTGACTTCTTATTTCACATTCTTAACTGCCTTCCAAGCCTGATGTCCAATTCAATTTATTTGACCCTTTTAATTTTGTAAACTAATATATATATATATATATATATATATATATATATATATATATATATATATATATATTCAAATGTACATTAGATAGGGTCCTAAAGACAGAAATAAGTACAAGAATATCCAAGACCTGATGACAGGGATCTAAGATCTGCCGAAACCGGTCAAAATAAAGCCATTTTTAAAGCAATTTTCGTACTCTGGGGCCCGCAGTGTGTCATCGAGGGACATGTTTAATAACACAATAATTATAAATTATTTTTACACTGCTTTTGAACTTTTTATTACTTCACAATAAGCTTATTTCGGCCCTAGGCCACCTTCAGGTGTTGGTATTATAATATTGTTGCCATTTATTTTTTGCCCAATTGATATCTTGGTTATGGTTGTTTACTGGTCGTTATCCGTATATGTGGAGCGGTACTCGTTATATTCATCGATTTATATAACCAGTGCTGCTGCACACATACGAATAAGCACAACTAAAGAAGCATAACATCAGCTTTAAAAAGAAATAGATTAGGCAGCAAACAAATGGCAACGATATAAGTAGCAACACCCAAAGATGGCCTAAGGACGAAAAAACTTATTTGTGAAGTATTAAAAAGATCAAAAGCAGTGCAAAAATAATTTACAATTATTGTGTTATTTCTAAAACGATTGTGTGTAACCAATGATTTTCCTCTTTTTAAAAAAATTAAAAATGAAAATAACTTCGAAATTTTATATCATTCTTCGGTTACATGTTAACTGTTGCTGGGCATTTGCGGTCCGCTTACCACAATTTCGCAACCGCCGGTGTACAGAAGCGAGACTAGAGACACTTGCAGAAGGCAGAGGAATGGGAGGCAGAGAAATGCTGCAAACCAATCTACGAATTGGAGAACAAAAGCAGGGAGTACTTACTGGTGGTGCCGGGATCCGCAGGTAAGGGCCGGACATGACAGAGGGCGCCACAGGCACGTCGGCAGAGTGCCGGCGCGTCCTGTGCCCGCCTGCTGGGGCGTGGCTGCCGGCCGGGCTGGCGGCGCTGTTGACGGCAGAATTTCTGTTGGTGTTGATGGCAGTATTTCTGTTGGTGTTGGTTGCAGTATCGGCAGCAGCATTTCTGTTGGTGTTGACTGCAGCGTTGTCAGGAGCATTTCTGTTGGTGTTGACGACAGCATTTCTGTTGGTGTTGACTGCATTGTTGACAGCAGCATTTCTGTTGATGTTGACAGCAGCATTTCTGTTGGAGTTGACTGCAGTGTTGACGGCAGCATGTCGGAGCTGTTGAATGCAGTATTGACAGCAGCATGACGTGCTGTTGACTGTAGCGTTGACGGCAGTATTTCTGGCGGTGTTGACGGCGCTGTTGGCGGCGGTGTACAGGGCGTTGTTGGAGAAGTTGTTGGCGGCGGCGTGCGCATGCGCAGCGGACCGGTACGGCGGCTCGCTGGCCGACCGCCGACTGGCGCCAGTCCGCTCCACGTCTCGCTGGCGCGGCCTGCTGCTGTCACGCACGACGCGCCGCGCGAACTCTTCAAAGTCGCCCAGTCCGCCAGTCTCCTGGCGCCAGCGCACCACCAGCTCCGGCAGCGAGCAGGGCGCGCCCAGCGCCTGCTGCCACCAGCGGCTCGCGCTGTTGGCCACGGCTCTGCGCAGCAGCCGCTGCCGGTCCATCTGGCACAGCTCGGTGCGCCTGCTGAGCTCTGCTGGAGTGCATTTCTCCCCTCGCACCCTGTCACAAAACATCACGCGCGGTTTAATTTACATCTATTAAGCGTAGCTGCAGTACAATAGAGTGAATGTAAAGTTTCACAGGGAGTAACGCAGGCCAATTCTGAGTATGACATCCGACTGATATGCAATACACTATTTTTACTTTACACCGAAACATGTTTCGGATTTCTTTGCCGTCATCATTGGGTTTTAACTATTTGAGTTGCATAATTTTTTTCCAGAAATCAGTCGTAAGTATTAATTTATTCACAGATCTAGATTTCGACCACTGTGTGGTTATTACCAATACTTAAAATGAAACAATTAAAACACGTAAAACATTTCGCCCTTTATGTTGGAGGTTACGTTCATGTTTTACGTGTTTTAATCGTTTTATTTTAAGTACTGTCAATGGCCACACAGAGGTCGAAATGAAGATCTGTGAATAAATTAACAGTTACGACTAATTACTGAAACAAATTTCAACATTTTTTAAAAATAAACAGTCGTTGAGCACAAGTTCCAACATAGAATAAAGCCTGATATTTATTTGTTTCTGTGAATGTAACAACTAATGACCAATACGCCCTCTGTCACTCCCACAATGAAATTATTTGGACACATGGTTGGTCAGGATTCCATAAATAATGTCTAACAATCAATGTTTAATTCTCTCGATAATTAATGGGCTGGGGCTACAGCTGATAAATGTGAAGATTTAAAGAAAGTACCAGCAGTTATGTTAAGATTTTTTAATTAATTAAGCGACCGGTTTCGATGCTACATTCGCACCATCTTCAGGCGCCCGTTGCATAACTGCCAGTAACAGCGCATTTAAGAGGACTCGCTGTTGTAACCGTATTTTTCTTTCTACTTGCATGTCAGGAATCAAACGACATCTGTATTACCTGATATACAAAATGAGCGGTCCAAAGATGAAAGTTAATATTTTTTATTTAACTATTTATTGCCGGCCGCGGTGGCCGAGGAGACTGAGGCGCTCCAGTAAGGTCTGCACGGCCACTACGGTCGGGGGTTCGAATCCCCCCTCGGGTATGGATATTTGTGCCGTCTTTAGTTGTAAGTAGTTCGTAAGTAGTTTGTACGTTTAGGGACTGATGACCCTGTAGTTAAGTCCCATAAACAATACAAACATTTGAACGTTTTTATTTGAACTATTTATTTATTTATTGAATGACTTTCATCTTTGAGCCTCTCATTTTGGGAACGTAGTATATCAGTTGTCGTTTGATTCCTGACATAATAGAACGAAGAAATTTATGGTTACCGGTGTCAACGGCCACCCATTTTTAATTGTGGTGTTACTGAGTGTTACGCGAATATAGAATTGAAACCGTGCGTTCAATTAATTAAAAAAATCTTAACACAGTTGCTGGTACTTTGTTCCAAGCTTCACGTTAGTTCAAATGTTTGTAAATTTAAGGCACGTAACTACGTTGGTCATCAGTTCCTAGGCTTGCAAACTAGTTACATCAATAATAACGTCTGCTAAGGAAAACGCAAACAGCCATGCCCGAGGGAGGACTCGAACCCCCGACGGCGAACGGCCGGGCTTGAGTGCCTTAGTGCGCACGGCTCTTCTGCCGCGGCTAACATCAATCAATGTGGATTCGTGAAGGGCTTTGGGCCGACGGATGCTATCCATGCTGCTCGTCTGCAAAATCAATCTGAGAAATCAAAACACCTACACTTTGCCTGCCTCAACCTCGAAAACGCCTTCGACGGAGTGCCATATTTGATTTGGTTCGCTCTGTGAGAGCATGGAGTACCTCACGGGTTTGTGAGATGGGTCAGACTGCTCTACCAGAAGAGCCGGATACAATGTCGGACTATCAGATGACTTTGCTATTTTTGTAGGAGTACTGCAGGGATTTGCTCTCTCACCGCTACTATTTAACATAGTCGACCCGGTCGGTTAGCGGTGTGTTCTAACGCACCGCTTTCCGAGACGGGGAGGTGTACAGGCCCCGGTTCGAATCCGCCAGGCGGATTAACGAAAGGGGTCGGAGTGCCGGCCAGCCTGGATGTGGTTTTAGGCGGTTTTCCACATCCCCCTAGGTGAATACCAGGCTGGTCCTCAAGTCCTGCCTCAGTTACACTACCCGCAAACTTTCACACACATATAACACTATACGCAGACAATTGGAGTACATATTTCCTCTTGGGCGGCATAGTGTGGCGGTAGGATGGACATCCGGCCACCATGTAAGTATTAACTCTTGCCAAATCCGCGTTTAACACGGTGCCAACCCTTCATATGCGGGAAGGGGCAAAGAGCGACAGACCCCTAGTATTTAACATCGTCATGGATACAGTCATAAGACACCTGCACAAAACTGCACCTCCCCGTTTTTGTATGCTGATGATGTGCTACTGGCGGCTGAAGGCACGAGTGATCTGCAACTTCAAGCCCAGGCTTGGAATGATCGCCTTGCGGAAATAGGACTACGGCTCAACGTACTGAAGTTCAAATGTTTGTAGAGCTTATGGGTCTTAACTACGGCGTCATTAGATCCTAAACTTACAAATATGAACTAGCTTATACTAAAGAAGGCACAAACATCCATGGCCCGAGGGGAGATTCGAACCTCAGACGGGGAACAGCCTCGCGCATCATAGCACAGCGCCTTAGTGCGCTCGGCCGCTTTGCCGCTGCCAACGTACTGAAAACCGATTACGTCACCACCTATTTAAACGATTCTGATACCATCAGCATCAATTGTGTTGACCTGCCAACAGTGCACACTTTCAAATACCTTGACTCGACTATATCTGCTGACAGAAATGTCAGTGCTTAAACCGCCTGAGCAGTGCGCAGCTCAAATGGTGTTCTATGACTGGTGTGCTCTGCGACAGAAAATTTCCCAAACAGGCTAAAGTCAAAAGCATAGCGATCGGTAATCCGTCCAGTGTCATTGTATGGGACTGAATGTTCGCCTTCAACAAAAGAAGTGATGCAATGACTATCTTTTATTGGAACAAAGATGCTCAAGTAGGCAGTTGAATTAACACTGCATGACCATATCAAAAACGATCAAGTTCGTACATTATACGGAGTAGCTCCAGTAGTAGACAATATGAGAGAATGCCGTCTACTTTGGTACGGCCAAGTCCTTAGAGCAGGTGAAGGAGCTGTGATTTTAAAGTAAATGTAAAGCAGCCAATAGGACAATCTGGGCAATGATGGCTTTGACATCTCGTTATGAAGACCTCAAGATCTCACGTCTCCACCCTGACCAGACCGTAAACAGTGGCGACAGCGAGACTAAACAACGCACCTGTCTGCAGGCGCGACGAACGTCGAGGAAGACGCACTTGTGGCTGTGAAAGTGAAAATACGATATTTTCGTACCAAGCTAAGCGTGAATATTACACCTGAAAGTCGTATACCTTGTTTATGGTTGTTACCTTGGTTTTTAATTCTTGGTCATGTAGGATTCTTATGTAAAAAAGAGTCCTACATGACCAAGAAATGTAAAACCACGGTAACAACCGAAAACAAGAGATACGTCTTTAAGGCCTAATATTCACACATTAGTTGGTACGATAAACAATGTATTTTGAAACAATACTTTATTGATCGGGCAACCACCGTGGAATTGATTCATTTTCTTGACAACACACCTCTGCGACTCTTACAAAATCTAAGAACTCACGACCGGTTTCGCAAATTATATTTGCATCATCAGGTGCTTACTTCATTCAGGTCATAACCATATGTTATATTGACTTTAAACTAGCTGATCCCCATCATTCTTCTAGAGTTGTAACCAACTTGCCTATAAAACAATGTATAAAATCACCTTTTGTCCAACAAGTGGCGCACGTCAAACATGTATTAAAAACCGAGTAAAATCCCATACCTAAAACAGTAAATTTTCATCAGCCATTGGCCTACATCTGATATAAAATCATTTGACACAAGTATTCGGCATAAAAGCCGCGGCAGGGGGTAAAAGAAGATTAAAAACTATTAGCGTTCTGGCACTTAATCTCTGATGCCGGTAACAACAACGCCTCCTCTCCCAGCTGTCTCCTCTGGAGGTAAAGTTCCAGTACGATAACAGTTTTTATTTATTTTATTTTGTTTTTATTTATTTATTTATTTATTTTATTTTTGTCCAAAGGGATTTCGTAGATGGTTTTATAGGCAAGTTGGTTACAATTGGAGAATAATGATGGGGATCAGCTAGTTTAAAGACAATGCAACATATAGTTATGACCAGAATGAAGTAAGCACCTGATGATGCAAATCTAAATTGCAAAACCGGTCGTGAGTTCTTAGTAAAGATTTTGTAACAGTCGCAGAGGTGTGTTGTCAAGAAAACGAATTTTGATTTTCATAGCCATAAATAAATAATTAAAGCAAATAATGGTGGCACGACGGTGCTGAAACATGTTTGAGTGCAAAGTAAAAACCGTGTTTTGTACGTTAGGCTGATCTCATACGCAAAATTTTTGGCTGTTAATACGGCAATCAAAGCAGTTACACATAGAAAATGTTAAACAAACCACTTCACTATGGCGGTTGGTCATTTGTGTTGGTACAGTGTAATTTACAACACACAGTTCTCTACAGAAGGTGCACAAAATGGCTGCCACGAGCTGTAGTGCAGGCGCCTAGTCTGATCGCCGCATTACTCACTATCTCACTTGTTTCCATATTCCACGCGTCTGTCGCATTTACTGACACCCTTGATCTGCGCTTTGACACACCACATTTATTTAAAAAACTATTTTCTCCGATAAACATATTATTTTATACCTATAAAATGGTCAACTCATTGAGATTTGTGGTATTATTTATTCTTGGTCAGTGACGAATGGAGCAGATATTTTCGGGGGAGGGTTGGTGGTGAAAGACTAACGTAAATTTAAGTAATTTTAAGTAGATACCCCATGATATTTTCTGTTTTTCTGCTCATATTCAGAGGATAATTTGCGCTGAAGCCCCTTTAACTTTACCGAGATAAAGTTTTTATTGGCATTAAATCATAAAAATATACCATTTTTCCCGTTTATTTATCGTGGGGGGCAGGCACCCTCGCCTCCCTCCACCCTATGTGCGCCACTGGTTTTGGTCTTATTGATACTTTATATCTCTGAATTGCAACTTGTTAGTTTTTGGCGTGAGTCGTTTACCTCACAGAGTTTGTTTAAAACATGGCTAAGCTGTTGCGGATTCCCTTTTAATTATTTCAAAGCCCACGGCCAGCCTAGAAGGGACGATCCACTCTTAATCCATACAGCAATAGTAAAATAAATAGGAATTATACATAAAGTGTAAAATAAAACAAACCGCCATTATTATACAAGGATACACACACTAAAGAACAAGCAAATAGAGTACTATCTCGCTGTCAGAGAAATAATGAATTAATGGATAGAACCATATACGACTTGACACAAGTGAAACTTGCTGCATCGCCGTATCACATTTATGAACTCTGCAGCTATGTTTTTCTCATATTTCACTGAGTGCGTCATTAGCCACGTAAGTTTCTTGATTAGAACGGGTATTGTACGTAACGTTTCAGATTATGAAATATTTTCTTGAAGTAAACTTTCTTTTTTTCCCCCAATCGCTAAGATATACTTGATATTTTGGCATCGTTCGGTGACGGACCTGGAGAGACTCGCTAGTATTTACAGGGCAGGTTCTTCTCCTCGTGCGGTCATCTATCGAAACTCCAGAGCTTTCCCGCGCACAAACTCTGACAGAAAAGTCTTGCAAATGGCAAGATCGCAATTAATTACTTTATTTTTCGACGACAGATTTCGGTACACTTAGGGTAGCATCATCTGGTCACTTGTGTTCAAAAAATGTTTGTAAAGCTTATGGGACTTAACTACGGGGTCATAAGTCCCTAAACGTACAAACTACTTATGAACTACTTACGAACTAGGACGGCACAAATATCCATGCCCGAGGGGGGATTCGAACCGCCGACCTTAGTGGCCGTGCAGACCGTGACTGAAGCGCCTCAGTCCCCTCGGCCACCGCGGCCGGCGGTCACTTGTGTCCTACGCTTTTCATTTCATGACCGGATGATGGTACCCGAAGTGCACCGAAAGCCATCGTCAAAAAATTTAATTAATTTCGATCTTCGAATTTTAATACTTTAAAGAGATCACCCGTCCTACCATAGAAAAATTAAATCTGACAGGAAACTTCCTGTGAATAGTGACAGTAACATTTACGTAGATGAACTACGAGCTACATTTGCCTTACTGTCTTTCAAAATAGTCAACTCCAATAACTATGCACTGTCGAGCTCTGCAATACATGTCCTGTAAACTTTTTGCGCGGCCTCCCTTTGGCATTGTGGTAACAAGCCTCGGCACGTTTCGCTGGATGTCAGGAATGTCATCCAATCCCTTTTCTCTCAGATCGAGTTTGAGTCGAGGGAAAAGGAAGAAGTCTGGGGGATTGAGATCTGGTGAGTATGATGGACGATCAATCGCACGACAACGCTCGCGAACACATAGCGTTAATGGGTTCCTGGCACAAAAATTGGGTGGTGCTACTTGAACAGCCACCATACTCACCGAATCTCAATCAACCAGTATTCTTCCCTTTCCCTCGACTCAATCTCACGTTGTATAAAAGGAATTTCATGATATTCCTGAAGGCCAACGAAACGTGACGATGCTTTTGAACACCGTCCCAAAGGAAGACTTCGTGCATTTTCAAGACACGTGTTGCAGAGCTCAGCGGTGCATAATAACGGCAGTTGACTATTACGAAAGACAGTAAAGCGACTGTAGTTCAGAGTTCATCTACCTTAATCTTACAGCAGCATTTACCAATCTTTATTCTCTGCGATTGTATATTGCTGAGAAATGTTACATTAAGTCTTATGTAACGTAACTCATAACTGCATTGACATCTAAATACGATGCAGTCAGTCTCAATACTTTGACACGAAACAGGTGTAGGCACTACTCGCTAGCCGATTCCTTCGCTACCCCTACCTTAGAGAAACTTAGCCTTCATCAAAGACGTTCAAGACGTAGGTATATTCAAATCAACTTCAGCTAAAGCATGGATTCTACAGATTAAAAAGCGAAAACTGCCGAAAAATTTTCAGTTGGATGATATGCCCAAAAGAATACAAATTATCAACAGTTTTAAACGTTATCGTCCTTAGACGACTAACGAAACGAATAAACTGAATAATTGATTTTAAAAAAATCACGTATTTCAGCTGATTGTGAATCACTTTTCTAAAATTTATACGAAACAGGATGTATATTACAAACATTGCTACTATCAAACAAACGCCAACAAAAAAATTCTATAATATAATTCACGTCAGAAATATGAAAATTCCATGTATAAACTTGTACGCCAATGGGGATGGATCAACACGTACTCGAAACTGTTTGAACTCTGTGATTAAGACAGTAACAACAAATACACAAACACAGAGATATCATCTTTAGTTTTTGAAAGTGAAGAAACGCCCTTTGTTTGCTGCAATTGATTTTATTTCTCACAGACGCGTTTCCGCATTTTACTTAAAGTATCTTCAGTGGGAATTACAATTTTTGTGAGATGTATTGCTTCCAGATTAAAAACAGTTCACGTATTATTTTACACAAGGGAAGAACTTTTTACTTGCATTATCGTTGTCTGGTCGTTGCCTTGACTAGATTGAGGAAACAGCAGAAGACAGCCGTAGAGACAACGGTAATGTAAGTAAAACCTTCTTTCTTGTGTAAAAAGAAAATCGTGAACTGTTTATAATCGGGAAATAATACATCTCACAAAAATTTTGTAATTTCTACAGAAGATTCCATTAAAATAAAAGGCGAAACGCGTCTGGGAGAAATAAAATCAATTGCAGCAAACAATATATATATATATATATATATATATATATATATATATATATATATATATATATATATATAACCAGACTCGATATTTAAGACTTCGGATCGCACTGTAACAGAAACATCTTGTTGAAGGATGTAGTTTTGCTGTGCGGTAATAACCGCACGATTTGAGACGATTTGTCAGGGCTTGCGTGAAAGCTTCCGTCGGAGGTTTGTAAATCTAGGAACGATGACGTCAGCATTTAGAATTCTTTTGAGTTAACGAACATCTGAAACCTTTGTTGTAGCTTTGGGGCATTCACCTGCATTTGAGTAACATAATTTTACGGAATAATACATTCACTTGTTTTATTGATTGCATTGAAGAGGTACACAATTTCATTTTTTAGAGCTGCTTGTGGCAGACCAATTTGATCGAAACAAGCAATCACATCGATCGCTTCTATCTACTACAAGAATTACGTAAGCCATTACTTGTCTGCGCCCATTATGAACTTAAAGCATACAGAAGAATATGTTACTTTATACTTCGCCTTCCTGTTGAGTGAACACATGTACTGACATTACACGCTAACTTCTTACTCTTTATACTAAAGTTTCATGATATAATGAACTGCACATCCCAAACGTTTGTAAACCTAACGACCCAACTACTGAGGTCATCGCTCCATATACTAATTAAACCTTAAACTAACGTAACCTAACTTACGCTAAGAACAACAAACACACTCTAATATATATATATATATATATATATATATATATATATATATATATATACCGAAGGAGACCTCGAACTTCCTACGGCGAGCGGCCGTGCAATCGTTGACAAGGGGCCTAAGACCACGCGCCACGGAGCAGAAGTCCTGCGATTGTGGTAGCCAAAGTCCAAGACCAGTATTACACTGCAGCAGATTTCTATTAAAATCTCTTATGAAGTACCGTTGCACTATTTTTTATGCATCAGAGTTTGTGGTTCTAGCATCCATAAATGTTTTGAATGAAGGAAAAATAAAAAGAATAAAAGGTGGAAGACGATGAGTGTAATACAGGCTAAACATATGGACAAAGGGAATTTCACACTTAATAAACAATGACATGTCAGCTTTGAGCAGTCAATGGAACATAGAAACTAATAAACTACTGAAAGAACCTACTGGTGGACTAGTCGTCCTCTGAATACCAGTTCCTTTTTTATAAAGCATAAGTGCGGGGGAGGGGGGATGATCTGAGCAGAAATCGATACTCGTTATTTATACTTCCAGTATAGCTGTGTATTTTCAATATGCAATATTTAATCTAATTTTCGCTTTCGTTGGGTGTGTTTTCTTTTAAATGGCTATATCAATTTCTATGCTATGAATAAATTGCTAGCACTTATTCACGAATTAAAAAAATAAATATTATCAAGGACCTTCAAGAGATGAGAGAACTAAACAAACTATTATGGGCTTTATTAACACTGTACAGCAATGCACTTTACGGAGGTTAGCAGTGAACAGTTTTATTTGCAAGAAACAAATTCAGTCCATTTGTCACGTCTTTGTTAGTGTTACAAGAAAGTTACAATATGCGGCTTGCGAGCTTGTAGAGCGTCAGCTAAGGAGGGTGACCGATTGGCGGGATCTGGGGCGTGCTCGCCTTCAAACTTCTCTTGGAATTTTTTTAAATAATCATTTACCAGGAATAAGTAATGACATAAAGGTTCGAGATACCTGCTACAAGTATAATCTATCATAACTAAAACTAGTGAACTCTTATACGCCTTTCAGAAGCTGAGACATCTAAGATTATGGAAGGTCGGTCAGTTGAAAATACCCTGATCCGAGCGCACAGTGCTGCCTTGACACTGCCACCCACTGCAGTTCACGTGTATCTTGTTAATGAAACATACCCAAGAACATTTTTAAATGCAGGTATTTAGTATTAAGCCCTATCAAGAGAGTTGTTTTAATACGCTAATTACGCATACCAGATGTCTAAAGGAAAATTGTTCGCAGCTATAGAAAGTTGTTCACACAGCTATTAAAATATTCACAGAATATATGATATCAACTGCGATTGGGCAAAGCTGAAAATGTGTACCCAGCCGGGATTCGAACCCGACACCACTGGGGACACAGTGATCACCGCACCTGCAAGGACTACTGAAGCACGCTTCCCGTCAAATACAAATTCCCAGCTTCGCCCTACCCACAGTACTCAAACTCGTAGTTATGAAACTGATTCCCGTAAGAGTAAGGGCTTCAAACTTGCCGACCCCTCCCCACTAACGATAGGATCATTGCCCGTCACCGGCATATTATATATATACATGTGGTGTCTGTACCGAAAGAACAGACGTCAGTTCTGATCCTGTAGTTGTTATTATTTAAGAACTAGCGGTCTGAAGAGATAAAATGTAGTGGGTGGTCGCTTTGGATTGCCCACGTGTTCGCGGTCAGAAGCGGCATCGGAGTCTAACAAAGACACCCATAGAGGTGTCGAAATCTAAACAAGTACAATTATTGTAAAGCAACTTATGGGGCTGCTTTTTCTTACACGCGAACACAGTTGCTGTTTCAGACAAATAATATTCAAAACCTTAAGTATTCAAATAAGAACTATTTTAGCTTACTGCCGACTATACTTTCAGTAAATAGCAAATTTGGAAACGTTAAAGAGTATTGAAGAGTATTGAAGGTATTTCAACGGTTATTTCAGTGTATCTAGAAAGCTAACCAGGAGATACATACTTACAAAACAGAAACAGATACTCGTAGATCGTTTAATAGACAATTGTCAGCAATCAGTCGTAAATATTTTGTTTATCCAGATTTCGCGAACTGTGTGATCATTGTTAGTGCTTAAAACAAACAGTTAAAACATATAAAACTTTTCGATCTCCACGTTGAACACTTTATATGTCTTAACCGTTTGTTTTAAGCATTGATAATGCTAGATCTGAATAAATAAAATATTTACGACGGAGTGCTAACAATTTTCTAAATTAAAAAAAAGACAAAAAACCCAGACCTTGAGCATAATAGTCAAAATTAAATCAAGCCTTTTCGATTCAGACTATAATTGTTCACCTAAAAATAACTCTTTTTTTAAATATTTGTGAATCTTTTCGACCACATGCATTATCTTGTCTAGACTTTCATGTAATATAAACCACATAAAATTTATATTTGTTTTCGGAAACGAAACAAACGTTTTCTTTCTGCAATACTTCTATTTCCTCCATTAGCATTTTGTTCTTTTATTTTAGGGCGTAATTAGTGACTATCTACATATTGTTTCGCGATTTTCATGGTGTTCTTCACACGTGCTCAATGCTTGAATTCACAACACCTTGTCATAGTTTGCCTTTTTCCTTCTTCACCTTACCACTACCTTTTGACACTCAGAATACACCAAAAGATGCTTGACAGATTTTCAATACACTTTTTATAAATGTTGAAATTTACCAACACTGTCAGCAGGCGACTGAACTGTTACGGGGCTGACACGGCCGTGGCAGCTGCTCATGTGAACACACATCATGCCACAAGCCGACATCAATTGTGAGGCTTGCTAGTTTCTCGAACAGTTGTTCACAGCACCGACTCTTGAATTTGCTTAATATCCACATCCAGCAAGAAGTAAAAGAAGGAGATTTGTGCCTCATGTCCTGTCTGCTGCTGAAATGATCAGATACGGAGCTTTGTTTTGTTTTCGTACTACTGCAAGGGAAGGAAGCGGCCATTAAATTTGTTAGTAACAATCCCGGAATTCGTCAGAACTATTCGGTAAATAAGAAAAAATATACATCAGCATCACGTCAATAACTGAAAGCTGTTTCTAATACGCTCTGTCCTTCGTCGACAAAGGCTGAATTATTATTCACTTTTCTTCATATGTGACTGCTAATAGAATTTGTACAACTAATACTGAGATTTCGACACGTACAATAATTTTAAAGACAAGTCGTTCCAAAACACACGCAGAGAGAGAGAAAGAATAAAATAATACTAAATATTATCTGTCATTCACACGGATAAAATTTCAGATTAATCCGAAATTTTGTCTACATATTACTTATACACTCTTAAAGTTGAAATTCGACACTTATTTGTATCGCTCACTGTTGCAGACAGATGTACACAAAACAGGAGCTGAGGAAGCAACACAAGGACGTGTAATCTACATGGAGGAAGGGATTCCACGAAATGTGGAAGCTATAAAAATGTAATACACTCGTACATATATTCGTTGTATTCTATATATGGGCTTCTGTTTGTGAGATTATATATATATATATATATATATATATATTTCCTGAATGTTTAGTTACTGTTCCTCTAAAACAGTGGGCTGCGCAATGAAAAATTGAGGTAACCACTGTTTATTTTAGATGTAGTTATTTCCGTCAAGAGTTACAATATATTTGTTTAATAACATGTTTCCATCACTTGGGTCATCTTCAGATCTTGTAGTTGCGTCCAAGTGATCGAAACATGTAATTAACCAATTATACTGCAACTGTTGACGCAAATAAACACATCTAAAATAACACAGTGCAGATGCGGACACTCTCCAGTCGATCATGTTGACTATAATAAGAACTACCGTTTACATCATGAGGCCTAACGATTGGAAGTTTTAAAATGTTTACGCACTATCCAGCAGAGATAATCCAAAATTATTTCTGTCGCTAAGGTGAATACTTTATAAAACATAAGTAAAAATTACTTAATGTGGCTTTCGCCGAGTGATTAGTATATCTGATATTAGATTACATACAAAACATTTTCAAGAACGCATTTGAAAACTCTGCCACAGAGAATAGTGCTTTTGAAATTTGAGAAAATAAATTGAGGTTCGAACACAAACAAATTTAGATTAATAGAAATAGCTGGGAGATAGACAAACTGGTGAAACCAATGAAACAGGAGTGGGTAGTCCTGAGAGATGTAACAGAGGATCAAATAGGCAAACAGACAAGGCACAGTAACAAACAAACACTAGATATGACATAAATATTCTTCAAAACCGAATCGCCAAGATCACGAAATATTTTTTTTAGTGACGACCTGTTTCGGAGAACCGTGTCACCATCATCTGGTCACATCACATTTTATAAGTTAGTCGTCTATTTAAAATGGAGATTTAATAATACGTGCAACATAGCATATAGTCTAAATTTAAAAATACATAAATTAAAATATCTCTGCTTGCGGGAGTGTCTTACAAGCTGTGATGTTTTAATATATGTATTTATACATTTAGATTATGTGCTGTGTTACACTTATAAGTTAAACTACCATATTCCCCCTCTACCGCTTGGAATCACACGCAATCATTCTTAAAGTACGATACGACGATGCATAAAATACGAAAAAAACTTGTCGCAACAGTTTCACACGCGCCTCAGTGTTTATGACATCATTTCTCCTAAACACTCAGCCGTATAATGAAAACATTTTGAGCATACCTTTAGTGGATACTGGGTGAATAATATATTCTAAATATACTTAGTTGAAAAGAAGTGACTATCCAAGCAATATGTTGACAAAGCTTTATCGCAGTGGGATGAAAAGCACGGCAACGCATAATATACGAACAAACATAAAAAGAAACAAGCCTTCATTTTTATATATTTAATGGGACATATCATTCACCCCCTAAAAACAGCTGAAGAATACTTTTCTCCGTCGTAGTGTGTTTCTCATAATTATCAGAATATTAGCTACATTGTAATGTTTGTCCTTGCGCTAAATTATTGTTTTAAACGAAGCAGATCGAAATGATAAATAACTGCAACAGCTTGTATTACGGACGCACTGATACGCTCGATCCCTTGCGGGAATCCAGTATAGGCTGCGAGCAAAGTGGAGTTAAATGGGCAGGGGTCACTACAGTCGTAGTGTGCTACAAGGTGAGAATTTGATTGGATGGGAAGCGTGCGTGGATAGCCTCACTGGTGCCGGGCGCCGTGGTTCAGCACGCCCGGTCAGGAGGCTCAACGCCCTCCGTTATAAAAACGTTGAGCCAAATATTAACGAACAACCACGAACGAATTGAACCAACGACCGCAAAACAGGAAATCCGGGTTCGAATCCCAGTCCAGAACAAATTTTCATCTTCGCCATTGGATATATTTCAATGCCCTAAAACGGACGTAATTTAAATATTTCGAATTCGAATGTTACGTAATTTTGTAACAGAGAAACGTCAATGACAATTTTATTGAACAGTATATTAGTTCTTCTGCCGTATTCTTTAACAGTTCTGAATGTGTGCCAATGGCAGTGCCGCAGTGGATACACCGATACCCGCTAGATCACCCAAGTTAAGCCCTGTCGGACTCAGCTAACATATGGATGCGTCACCGTCCGGATCTAAAAAACGTTCAAACGTTTGTTAAGCTTATGGGACTTAACTACGGGGTCATCAGTCCCCAAACTCACAAACTACTTATAAACTAGCTAATACTAAGGACGACACAAATATCTATGCCCGAGGGGGCATTCGAACCCCCGACCGTACTGGCCGTGCAGACCGTGACTGGAGCGCCTCAGTCCCCGCGGCCACCGCGGCCGGCGTCCGGATCTAGCGAGCGCTGTTGGCAAGCGGGATGCACTTAGCCCTTTTCAGGCCAATTGAGGAACTACCTGATTGAGAAGTAGCGGCTCGGGGCAAGAAAACGCCACAACGGTACGGAATTGTCAGGCGCAGATCATGTTCCCCTACCTATCGCATCCGGCTTCGGCCGGAGGGTGATACGGCATAGGACTGTACGTTTCAGCTTTTAGAGGCCTGCAGAACGGAGTCTAGTTTAGTTTTAACTAAAAACGTTCAAATGTTTGTAGAGCTTATGGGACTTAACTACGGGGTCATCAGTCCCTAAACTTACAAATTACTTATAAACTAGCTAATACTAAGGACGGCACAAATATCCATGCCCGAGGGGGGATTCGAACTCCCGACCGTAGTTGGCGTGCAGACCGTGACTGGTGTGCCTCAGTCCCCTCGTCCACTGCGGCCGGCGAATTATTACAAATAATAATAACAATAATAATAATAATGGCAATATTTGTGTACAGACAGGAAGAATAGTTTTATTGCGCTCGTTATTTCGCACAAATTTTCAACATTCTTTGTTGATATTTGCCATCGCTTTAAAGCCACTAATTTTCCTCATATTACGCACAATCGTTTCTGCAGTTGCAATTCTAAATACAACTTGCAACGATGCATTAAATTTGTGTTTGTTTTTGTTTTGTTTATATTAATACCTGAAAACATTTGTTCACAAATGAACGTTGTTGAGAACATTGTAACGCATTTTAGGACAAGGGCATCAACACTCGCGAATTTTTGTAGGTCGACGCTTTTATGAAAAGGAATTTAAATCACTATTGTGATGGTAGTAGCGGTCTGTCAAAACTGAATCTTACTGTAATTTCTTTTTCAATTCCTTTTGTAGACATGATGGGGCATGTTGTGGGTGCACCTAAAAAGGCACCAAAAAACTTTTTACTGCAGGTTTAGTTATTTTATTTCTCCAAACCTATCTTCTTCTATCTCGTGTACTCTCTTATGTAGACAAAAGTATTTAATTTAAAGGATTTTTAGGGGGAAAATTTTCTAAATATCCTTCTTGAGGTTACTTTTAGAATAAATAAAATAAAATGAAAACTGCAATTTCGAACTTCCGGTAGGGTCATGCATAGTACTGATTAATATATTTATACCCTGCAAGATTTAAGTCATGTAAATAACCCGTGATGTGAAACTTCCTCGCAGATTAAAATTGTGAGCCGGAACCGAGACTCGAACCTGTGACATTTGCCTTTCGCGGGCATTTTTGGAGAGTAGGAGGCGAGGTACTGGCCGAAGTACAGTTATAAGGACCGCTCGGGAGTCGTGTCGGGGTAGCTCAAGCCGGGCGCCGTGGCTCAGCGCGCCCGGTCAGGGGGCTCAACGCACTCTGTAATAAAAAAGCTGAGACAAGTGTTCAACGAACAACCACGAACGAACTGAATCAACAACCGCAAAGCATAGATCTACACGGTAGAGCGATTTCTCTCGAAAGGCAAAGGTTCCAAGTTCGAGTCCCGGTTCCGACACAAAATATTAATTTGTCAGGAAGTGTCATATCAACGCACTTTCCGCTGCAGAGTGAAGGTTCATTTTGGAACCCGCGATGTCTCTTTTGAAAGCGAGGTCAGCGATCCAAATATACAAATGTTTGTATTCCTGCGGGACAAAACTTCTGTCGTCATAGGTCCCTATGCTTACAAAGAACTTAAGCTAACTTATACTAAGGACACACACGCGCGCGCGCTCGTGCGCATGTCCGATGGAGGACTCGAACCTTCGACGCGAGGGGCCGCAAAAGCCCTAATAAGTAAAATTTTATAAAAAAAGATATAGTTTTGTTTTTAGTTTAGAATAAACAAGACGTACCTCTTCAGATTGTTTTAACTGTGCTTTTAATTAGTAATCAGTTCTCTTGTCTGGTCCGACAATGCCACGGTGGAGTAGCCGAGCGGTTTTATAGCACCTCGCTGCGGAGTGCGCGGTTGCTCGCCGTGGAGGTTCGAGTCCTCCCTGGAGCATGGGTGTGTGTTTGTCCGTAAGTTAGATTACCTTAGTTTAAGTAGTTTGTAAGCTACGGACTGATGACCACGCAGTTTGGTCCGATAGATTGACAGACATTTGAACATTTTGGTTCGACAATGCCCTCGTGTGTCCGTAGTTTTCAAATGTTCAAATGTTTGTAAAGATTATGGGACTTAACTACGGGGTCATCAGTCCCTAAACTTACAAACTACTTATGAACTACTTACGAACTAGGACGGCACAAATATCCATGCCCGAGAGGGGATTCGAACCCCCGACCGTAGTGCCCGTGCAGACCGTGACTGAAGCGCCTTAGTCCCCTCGGCCACCGCGGCCGGCTGTCCGTAGTGACGGCGCTTTGTTGGTGCTTTGATATTTACGCTAGAATGGAGTATTACGCTGGTTGCACACACACACACACACACCGGCATTTTACCGGTCAAACGAGCAGTCGTTTGGCTGTCGTGGTCGAGTGAAGTTTATTCCAAACTTAAATTAATTAATCCCAAACGATTTTGCATCGTATTTTGACAAATATTGCTGACATGATGCAAATGACTAATAAATTACCTTATCATGACACATTAGTACACATGTTACGAAATGATTTTTTTTTCTTTGCTCTCCATTACCTCAAACTTTCCTAGGAAAGTTGTATCAATGTATCTCTAGTCGTCTATCGTCAAAGGGGTCCAAAGTTTCCTTCCACAAAATTGTTCGAGCATCCACTACCGAATATTTTAATCATTTAATCCATTGCAATCGGATGGCCGGCCGCTGAGGCCGAGGGGACTGAGGGGCTCCAGTCACGGTCTGCACGGACACTACGGTCGGAGGTTCGAATCCCCCCTCGGGCATGGATATTTGTGCCGTCCTTAGTATAAGGTTGTTGTTGAGTAGTTTGTAAGTTTAGTGACTGATGACCCCGTAGTTAAGTCCCATAAGCTTGACAAACATTTTTTGCAAACGGATGCCTCAAACAGGCAAATGACCATTTTCTTGTGGGCTTAGAAAGGAGTTCGATCCCTTGCGGGAATGCAGATAAAGCTGCGAGAAAATAGAATCATGGACGTAAGTACGCGATAGGCTGATGATTTGGGCAGGGCTAGAAACGTTTCTGTACAGCCGATCGCTCAGAGGGCTGGCCACCCTCCATAATAAAACAAAGCGAAGATCTCAATAACATCATAGAACAATGACACGATCTCCCCGAAGAATAAAAAATAGCACTGACGTGTTTTACGGCCAACTTTAGACTTGCTTGTAATTTTATGATTTCTTGCAAACATTCCGGCGAAATTAATAAAAATTTAAATAATAATAAATTATGGGTGATACGATTACAACTCTACTATTGCGATAATATCTATGCACCCAACACGTAATATTCTTTCTAACCGTATTTTAACAAATTTATTTCATATCTAAGTTTAGCTATGAGAAACATGCTCCTCCCAAATTACGTGCATAAACACCATTCTTCAATTCGTTGTTACGTATTTTACGGCACGTTCACGAAATAGAGAGTGAGCAATCTTACATATGCACAACTCCAAATATTGCATTACATAACTCCATTTTATTAATAAGAGTGCCCGACACCCCTTTCGGAAAAAAGGCGAAAAAGAAATTTTTGGCAGTGGCGGGTTTCGAACAACTGTCCACGTACTTTACAATTGCCAAGAACCTTGCTGCACACTACACTACGGCGAACAATTACAAAAAGAAGTTCCCTTCATTCTCCTGTTATTGAAGGCAGTGGTTAACTAATGTTAATACGAAATTTTTAAACACTACAGTATCATATATCGTACGAAAACGACGTGTTTTATTTAAATCTTTAGTCGTCATTGCTCTGAAATGACAAAGCGTAAGTTATACTATGAAAATCATAAAATACAGAAAACAAGATCGCGTATTCCTGAGAGAGGTTCTGGGCGGGATGTCATGTGACTTCTCATAACGCCTGGTTTACGTCAAGAGGCGGTGCCAAATCTCCCTTATTTTTGCTAATGTCTCTGTAACGGTTCGAGTTACGAAACAAACGTCACAGAGGAAAGATGTAGAGAATTTTCTCCTCCACAAATTCAGTTATTTACTTTTAGTGTCAGATGAACGGTTTGTTTGCAATTACAATTATATTACAAATGACTATTTTTAGTGTTACTAACGTATTTTGTGTCCAATAATTTTGAAAAAGGGAGGTTCTGGTCACTGGCGGCCAGCAATTATGACTGTAAAATATTGTGCTGAACGGTTGAAGGGTTCGACTTAAAAAGTGGGCACACTTTACGGACAATCAAATGTTCAAATCCAGAATGAAACTTTCACTCTGCAGCGGAGTGCGCTTGCCCGCGATAGGCAAAGGTCCCAGGTTCGAGTCTCGGTTCCAGGTGCCAGGAAGTTTCATATCAGCGCACACTCCGCTGCAGAGTGAAAGTCTCATTCTGGAAACATCCCTCAGGCTGTGGCTAAGCCATGTCTCCACCATATCCTTTCTTCCAGGAGTGCTAGTCTTGCATGGTACGCAGGAGAGCTTCTGTGAAGTTTGGAAAGTAGGAGGCGGGGTATTGGCGGAAGTAAAGTTGTGAGGCGGCATCGTGAGTTGTGTCGGGATAGCACAGTCGGTAGTGCGCTTGTCCGCGAAAGGCAAAGGTCCCAGGTTCGAGTCTCGGTTCCGGCACACAATTATAATCTGCCAGGAAGTTTTCAAATGTTCAAATGTTTGCAGAGCTTATGGAACTTAACTACGGGGTCATCAGTCCCTAAACTTACAAACTACTTACGAACTAACTAACACTAAGGACGGCACAAATATGCATGCCCGAGGGGGGATTCGACCCCCGACCGTAGTGGTCGTGCAGACCGTGACTGGAGTTCCTCAGTCCGCTCGGCTACCGCGGCCGAAGAAGTGTACAGGCACCACCATACCTAAATGGACGGATGAGAGGAAGCAGGCTCACAGCCAGAAGATGAAGGCGTACTGGGCCAAGAAAAAGCAGAAGACCCTAGCTCAGAGTTAAGACGAGCCTCGTGGTCCCTCGTAGGCCGAAACGAACTAAATAATAATAGTAATAATAAAATAAAAATAAAATAAAAGACACACATAAAGCCGAATCATTTTTGCTCCTGACAAACGTTCGCAAGGTAGATTCACAGTGTCTTATTTGATCAGATTCAGAACGGATATTCAGCGCATCCGAGAAGAAGCGACAGCGAGCGCTGACTGTGACACACGTGCTGCTGCACGGCGAGGCAGGAGTGGTGGGGGAAAGCACGCGCGACTCTGGGACGCGCTGGCACCGACTGCTCGAGCTGGAGGGGCCTACCCTAGCGTTAATTAAGAAAAAAGTAATTCTTAAAAGAATTTTGTAGTGGCTGGTTGCTGTATTTGCTGGGTAAGAAGCTATTTTATAGTGCTGTATCTGACGGGATATTTCGTTTTAACCCTTTCGCTACGGTGAACTTCTGCAGAAGTTGGGAGCGAATGTGCTCCACAGCAGGTGGACTGCTGTAGTTGTTCCGCCTCGCGTCATACATCGTAATGTAATGCAACTGAAATGTAACGTAAAGCAATTATTTAACAACGTCCGCATCCCACCAGAGCTGAATCCAAAAATTGGATCTTTTAGAATTTACGAAAAAATTACACGAATTATCTGAAAGAAGGAAGAAAACAGTTTCTATTCCAAATGAATTTTCCCTAATAAATATATAGTATAAACTCCAATAATTGCGATAACACTGAGAGTGTGAAAGCAGGACAGAGTAGCGCCGTGGGGAGTGCGGAAAATGCGCCGTACAGCGGGCACGGCCGGGCGCGACTGGCGCTCGTCCACAGCGCACGGCGCAACAATCACGGCGCCGGAGTGAAAGGGTAAACTTCAGCTGTTTTTAGGAAGCCCTGTTTCATTTTTTGATGCTATAAAATATCTAAATATTGGAAAATACAGCAGGCACTCAAGAAGCAAAGACGTAAAGTTTTGTAAAACCCTTCCGAGATTAACGTTTGTACAAAAGTTTTACAATCGTGAAATAAACTGAGAGAGTGCAAATAAAAATAAAAAAAATCATGTCTGGCCATAAATTCCGTTCACTTGCTGCACTTACAACACCAATACACTAAATGCTATAATTCGGTTTAATTAGGAAGAACAAACAGTTTTGAGGGATTTTTAGCCGGCCGCGGTGGCCGAGGGGACTGAGGCGCTCCAGTCACGGTCTGCACGGCCACTACGGTCGGGGGTTCGAATCCCCCCCAAGGCATGGATATTTGTGCCGTCCTTATGATTAGCTGGTTCATAAGTAGTTCGTAAGTTTAGGGACTGATGACCCAGTAGTTACGTCCCATAAGCTATACAAACATTTGAACATTGAACCGATTTCTACAACGTATGTGAAATAAATTTAAACACAACCGATAGTTACTGTATATTCAAAGAGTCTGAAGTTGTTTTGTAGTTATATATTTAAATAGTTTTCGCGCAGTATCTCGAATGAATATACTCTCTTATCAAAAGAGAACATCTAATGGCCGCCAAGGCGTTCTTCAATTCTGTTCGCTATCGGCCGCTTGCGGCATTGTGGAGACCTGTGGCGGACAAACAAAATTATGGCGCGCTACGGGGGCTCCGAAAGTGCAGCCGTGGAACCGACGCCGTCTAACGGCAAAGTCCAGGCCGAGTACTTGTGGAGGGTCAGAGCCGACCAAAGGGTTTCAAATGTTGAAATCAGTCCGTAGCTTACAAACAAAATAGGGTAAACTAACATAAGGACAAAACACACACACATGCCCCAGGGAACACTCGAACCTATGACGTCGAGCAACCACGCGCTCCACAGCGAAGCGCCTTAGACCGCTCGGTTACTCCACCGCGGCCCAAAGGGTATCGTCACCAGTAATCGGCCCGACTACGCTGTATGTTTGGTACAGGTACAGGAGAATTTGAAATTGGATAAACGTTGGAGTAACGGCCACCAACACCGAACCAAATTCCCAGCAACGGTGCTTGGGTCGGCGTACATTACAAAAGATGTCGGCGTATCGACCACATGTCTTACAGAAACAGGCTAACGCTCTTTATAGGCAAAGTATGACCAGGTTTTTTCGCGCCGCTTGCCGCCTTCTGCAGTTCATGATTGGCTGAAATCGAGTCACACGATGTTTTTTCCGCCATCTTGGTCCTATACATTGCTTGCCTTCCATAAGAAGTGTTGTGAATATTCGTATGTTTGGTTTTCAAAAAAATGTTCAAATGTTTGTATAGCTTAAGGGACTACGGGGTCATCAATCCCTAAACTTACAAACTACTTATGAACTAACTAATACTAAGCACTACACAAATATCCCTGCCAGAAGTGTGATTCGAACCCCCGACCGTAGTGGCCGTGCAGACCGTGACTCGAGTGCTTCAGTCCCCTCGGCCGCCGCAGCCGGCATGTTTGGTTTTGAATAATGCCCCAGTGTTCTTTATAAGCCAAATAACAAGGTAAATATTATAGTACTTCCATCTGAATTCACAAATTCAGGAAGAAGAGACTGGCTCAACAAAATTGTCAGAGAAAACTAGGAGTCCAGAACCGACGCTCGAATCTGTGCTGTGATAACTTTAATTCACGATGAAAATTAAGCGATACGATCACGCAGCAGAAACCTACACATTCTTTAACTTGAATACATTTTGTGAAGAAAATTCAAATATATAAGTGTTCAAACTGCGTGGCCATCACTCCGGAGCTTACAAACTACTTATACTAAGGTAAACTAACCTAAGGACAACACATACACACCCATGCCCCAAGGAGGACTCGAACCTCCTACGGCGAGCAATCGTGTGCTCCGCAGTGAGACGCCTTAGACCGCTCGGCTACTCCACCGCGCCGAAGAAAATTCCCGCATAGTATCGTGACGTAAAGTTATTCACGTGTCGTTTGTTTTATTTGCAGGTAATTGCTGAAACATACAACATTTTATGTGTCACTGAGTAAACTAAATAGACCCTCGTTCAGATATGAAATTCATACATAGTTCCTGAAACAAGCTTTTCTCACTCGTGTACATGTGATCAGAGTATTATTACGGAAAACAAAGAATTGGAGGAAGAAAAATATCACACAAATGTAATTAGTATTGTGTAGGAACTTCTCTGTTTTTGGTAAAAGTCCTGTAGTCGGTATCTCCTTGCATTTTCCGTAGTCCATGTAAGGTTTAAGTACGTATTCCGCAAAAAAAAAAAAAAAAAAAAAAATAAAATAAAATAAAATAAAATAAAATAAAATAAAATAAATAAATAAAAAAAATAAAAAAATAAAATAAAATAAAAATAAAATAAAACATAAAAATAAATAAATAAGTAAATAAATAATAATAAAAAATGCTCATCAAAGAATAGTCCGTTATCTCAATCATATATATCAAAAGAACCTACGAGAAGTAAAGTAAGTCGTCCTGTCGAAACTATCCGGCCGATTTCCTTCATTTTTGTTTTAAACGAAAGGTATTCATCCCACAGATTTTTCATCAGGTATCAGAATTTACATATCTCTCGCCTTCCTTTTTTGTTTACTCAAACGTGATTTCCTTCTGTATATTTCTTACCTGGATGTCCTTGCTGTAAACTAAAGTCATTCGGTCAGGCCATTGTATCCGACCGATTTCCTTCATTTTTGCTTTATACGAAAGGTATGCATTCGCGAATTTGAATTATCTTGCGTCTCTCCATAAGTAAATAAATAATAATAAAAAATGCTCATCAAAGAATAGTCCGTTATCTCAATCATATATATCAAAAGAACCTACGAGAAGTAAAGTAAGTCGTCCTGTCGAAACTATCCGGCCGATTTCCTTCATTTTTGTTTTAAACGAAAGGTATTCATCCCACAGATTTTTCATCAGGTATCAGAATTTACATATCTCTCGCCTTCCTTTTTTGTTTACTCAAACGTGATTTCCTTCTGTATATTTCTTACCTGGATGTCCTTGCTGTAAACTAAAGTCATTCGGTCAGGCCATTGTATCCGACCGATTTCCTTCATTTTTGCTTTATACGAAAGGTATGCATTCGCGAATTTGAATTATCTTGCGTCTCTCCATCATTTATTTTTATTCAAACGCGGCATCCTTCTGTCCTTGCATTGAGTATTTTAATTGGTTTGTTTAAGATATCTTCGGTTCTAAGTAAGGTACGTTTTTTTTTTTTTTTTTTTTTTTTTTTTTTTTTTTTTTTTTTTTTTTTTTTTTTTACCAAATAACAGTGGATCAAGCTCTTTCATTTCGCTTTTTAACTCCTGCACTGATTTATTCAGAAGAAAGCTATGGGTCAACATTCAAGTTTACTTCCTTTTTTCCCAACTTTTTTGTGGTTCCACTAACGGTGCGAAGTATTCGCACTGGTCTTCTAGTTGTTTTCTTAATTTATACTTTGCTCCGATGAGGGTATGTTCACCGTCTACTTGAATACTGGGCTACTCTGCACGACAGTCCCAATTTACAGGTGTACTATTTCGATCTAGACCTACAAACGAAACTGTTGTCTTACAGTCGGATGAAAAGTATTTCGTAGAACCGCGAAGTCAGCATGGACAGAACTGCGTGCACTTGTCGCGTCTGTCCGTCGTACATAACACCCTATATCTAGAGAATGAAAAGAGTTACCGTTCTGCTCTCAACCTTAAATAAAATTTCGATACCTTACCTACATTTCATTGGCATCTTTGTATGTGCTAAATCAACCATACGCAATGTCTATGCAATGCGATTTTTCGTATGCGAACTCTTTAAAACTTTGCGCAGTGGTTTACTTAATTCTATGTAGCTCAGTAACTATACAGGATAATGAGTCGAAAGTGAGATCGTTATCGAGCGAATATACAACGCTATAAAGGGTAAATTTTTCATAGAATAGTTTTCTCAGAATCGGTTGATAAATATTCTAAGCGGTTGGAACGTTGCGGCGGTCAGCGCGTGGCCCCAAGTTGAGACGCAGCTCCGTGACGTGACACAGGGTGAGTCACGGTGAGTTTCTGCCAACCACGTGACTGCCTGGAACCGCGCACGTTAGAGCACGGAATAATAGAGAGAGGATATACCGCCTGCAGCAGCGTACAGGCAGAGAAGCCTGGCGGCCAATGGTTGGGTGTAGGAACGGAGCTGGGCCGACAAAGGCGTAGTTCTTCAAGTGGCCCTCGGCTTAATTACATTTTCATTTGAACCGCTTAGCATAGGAAAAAAGTTACCACATTTTTCACGTAGACATGCGAATACTGAAGGAATGCAACAGTGTCCTTAGCAAGTACAATATATATTGTGTTTCTATAAAAATTATCATTGAAAAACCAATTGTTCAAATGTTTGTATAGCTTATGGGACTTAACTACAGGGTCATCAGTCCCTAAACTTAAAGCTACTTATGAACTAGCTAAGACTACGGGCGGCACAAATATCCATGCCCGAGGTGGAATTCGAACCCCCGACCGTAGTGGCCGTGCAGATCGTGACTGGCGCGCCTCAGACCGCTTGGCCACCGCGGCCGGCTAATAATTGGAATTATTACTTCTATAAGAAATAAAAATTGTGACATGAAAAAGTTAGTCAACTGCCATTTGTTTGTATTGTGGTCCGGAAATATTCGTAAGCGAGAAAGTTGTAGATAATGAAATGAACTTTTCTTCTTATTCAAACAAGTTTTTTATAGCTGCCCGTTGTTTTCTCACAAATTTGGATACAATAGAGCGTTGTAACACATCAAATTCTAGTGCTTACTTTCAGTGAGCACAGATTCTATTGCCCACTCACCTTGTACTTTTTGACCAGTATTGATAGAAATTTGAAATTTGGTATATAGCAATGACTTAACACATTTTCCTTATTTGATTACTAACTACCTGAGCCGCTCTGGCTTTGCACGGATAATCTTTAAACCAACTCGAGAACTGCAGAACGTATCGTGGTGCGGCTTCTTTCAATTTCTTCGGTATAATCCTGTGTTCAACGTAGACTATATTAAATGCCAATACGAAAATGAGAAATAATTGAAATAAGAATAATAACGTAGAATGGTTTACCACTTCCGCATTTTCATGACCTTTGCAGCATAGCCTAAACTATGAGACCTGCGCCGAAGTGCAAAGTATAGAATTATAGAACTCACGACGATTTAAAACAACACGGCCTATCCTTTTAGGCTGCAGACCTGAGTTATGATTCTTATTTTAGTTTTTTTTCATATATTCGTATTGACATTAAAGATGGCCTAAGATTATCCCGGGATTCTAAAGAAGAAATTAAAAGAAACCGCATGAGGATAAGTTCGGTACTTCTCGAGTTTAACCTTTTAGGAACCAGAGGAAAAATATGGTTCTATTTTATATAATACTATGATTTACTGACCCTAGCTGAAATTTGTAATTATTTATGGCAAAAAATAGATTGTCAAAAAGGGACGCCTTAAAATACATAACAAAGGAATTAACAGACAACGAACTCAATGTACTGCCCTGTGCTCGCAGCTGTGGCCGGCTGGCGCTCGGCCGCCATCTTGGTTGGGTGTCGCGCTCTCGGCCGACTTCATTTCCTGTCATTGTGAGGCCCCTCTCTGCTACTCTATGCTGCTCTGTGCTCGATGATCGTGACGCAGCCGCTGTGCGCGGTCAGAGTGCGGTCTGCTGTACGCAGCTTCCTACCAGAGTCACGGTGACTCTGGATGTTCACATTGTGTTTGCTAGTTCGCAATCGAAGGAAAACTAATTGAAGCCTTGTGTGTTCGCAACGTTTCAGGAAAGCAACTACGGCTTTAAATCGTCATCATTGACTCACATCAATTAATGATTTCTCCGAAAACTGAATCTGTCAGTACAGATTCCGCTATTTAAATTTGATGTGCACAGGTAATATTTGAGAGTTATTTAGGCCGTTTGAAATTTTTTTTATAAACGCTAAATTTTATTCTCTGAGAACATATACTCTTCGAACATATACTTTTTTCGAACGATGACAACGACCTATTAACCAATAGTCAACACGGATTCAGAAAGTGTCGCTCTTGCGAAACACAGCTTGCCCTCTATTCACATGAAGTGATAAGTTTCATCGACAAGGGATCTCAAATCGATTCCATATTTCTGGATTTCTGGAAGGCTTTTGACACTGTTCAAATGTTCAAATGTTTGTTAAGCTTATGGGACTTAACTACGGGGTCATCAGTCCCTAAACTTACAAACTACTTAACAACTACCTTATACTAAGGACGACACAAATATCTATGTCCGAGGGGGGAGTCGAACCCCAGACCGTGACGGGGGCGCCTCAGTCCCCTCGGCCACCGCGGCCGGCTTTTGACACTGTACCCCACAAGCGGCTTCTAATGAAATTGCGTGCTTATGGAATATCTCCCTAGTTGTGCTATTGAATTCACAATTTCCTATCAGAAAGGACACAGTTTGTAGTAATTGATGGTAAGTCATCGGGTAAAACAGAAGTAATATCTGGCGTTCCCCAGGGAAGCGTTATAGGTCCCCTACTCTTCCTTGCGTTTATAAACGATGTAGGAGAACTGAATGACCGCGAATGATGCTGTCGTTTATCGGTTAGTGAAATCAACAGTGGATCAAAATAAACTTCAAAGCGATTTAGACATAATATCTACATGGTACGAAAATTGGCAATTGACACTAAATAAAGAAAAGTCTGAAGTAATACACGCCGGTGGCAGTGGCCGAGTGGTCTGCGGCGCGCCAGTCACAGTTTGCACTGCCGCTGCGGTAGAGGGTTCGAATCCCCCCAGGGGATGGATGTTTGTGTCGTCTTTAGTATAACGTAGTTCATAAGTAATTTGTAAGTTTAGGGACTGATGACCCCGCGGTTTTCTTAAGCTTAACATACATTTCAACATTTTTTAAGTGATATACATGACCACTAAAAGAAATCGTATGAACTTCAGTTACGCAATAAATCAGTCAAATCAGATACGTAGGAGTTACAATTAGAAACAACTTAGACTGGAGGTAACACATAGAAAATATTGTGGGGAAGGCAAACTAAAGGTTACGTTTCATTGGCAGAACGCTTCGAAGATGTAACAGCTCCACCAAAGAGACTGCTTACATCACACTTGTGCGTCCTCTCCTGGAGTATTGCCCAGTGTGGGACCCTCAGCACGTGGGACCGACGGAAGATATTGAGAAGGTTCAGAGAAGGGCAGCTCGTTTTGTTTTATCACTTTACAGGGAGGGGGGGCGTCACGGAAATGTTGCACGATTTGAGGTGGAAATCATTAAAAGAAAGACGTTATTCTTTGCGGCGAGATCTATTTACGAAATTTCAATCAGCTACTTTTATTCGTGAATGTGAAAATATTTTGCTAGCACCCATCTACATAGGGAGACATGACCATCCCAATAAAATAAGAGCAATCAGATCGAAAACGGAACGATTTAGATGTTCTTTCTTCCCGCGCGCTATTAGAGAATGGAACATAGAGAAAGATTATGAAAGTGGTTAATGAACCCTCTGCGAGGCACTTAAATGTGATTTGCAGAGTAGCTATGTAGAAGTAGATGTATAATTGTAATAGTAGTATTATATTACAAAATGCGATTAAGGGAATATAGTTTACTCATGTTAGCCTGCCTTAAAAACACAGTTGTTTCTGTTCGGTTCTAATCGGCCTCGTAGCGTTACATCCCTATCTGTCCATTTCATTATTGATGAGACCATGCACGTCTTGGAATTTATCACGGTCTAATCTAAAACAGATTTTCCATCACTAAATTCCTAAGTTAAAGCGAATTCCTGTAACAGCCTTTTTCATGAATTTTTTCTGCTTTTTGTTTCATCAATGCGATATAACATGCCGTTCGAGCAAAAACGCAAATCGGAATTCGATTCAGAGCTTTAATTTATTAAGTACTCGGTCGCTATGCGAGAATCAAAGTTCGGCTGCAAACTGCGCTTTGGAACTGCGACCCAACTTGCGGCGAGTGTCACCGTGACTCACGCTCCGTGAGAAATTCACCGTGAGTCACCCTGCGTCACGTCACGGAGCCGCTTCTCATCTTGCGGCCTGCCTAAGCAGCCACGGGAAAGGCCCAGCGTTGCCTATACAGCGTTCCCTAAACAGAGCTTTAGCAACAGGTAGGCGGGCACCTAGCTCTTCTTCACATATGACAGCACTCTCATTCGCCAGGCTTTTAATAGCCGGCCGCGGTGGCCCAGGGGACTGAGGCGCGCCAGTCACGGTCTGCACGGACACTACGGTCGGGGGTTCGAATCCCCCCTCGGGCATGGATATTTGTGCCGTCCTTAGTGTTAGCTAGTTCATAAGTAATTTGTTAGTTTAGGGACTGATGACCCCGTAGTTAAGTCCCATAAGCTCTGCAAACATTTGAACATTTTGGCTTTTAATACGACCCCAAAGGAAGAAATCCCTGCTTGGAAGCATAAAACGATCCACTGCAGCGTATCTCCTGGTGAAGACGCTCGAATGTTCAACTATCCGGCTTATGCCTATCCGGGAATCGTCCCATGTACTTCCTTTGAGCAGTCAATCCTTTTCCCTGTGCCGTCCCATACATCAAATGCAGGCCAGTCACCTCTTCACTGGTAAAAGGATGCATGCTGATCGATATCTGTGCGAGAAATAAAGAATGAAGATTGTAAACGGAGCTCTCTTTCGGCTCAAGGCGTCATAACTGACCTCACATTCCTATAAGAAATCTGCTTGTTTCGGTCCCCTTAACCGGCCGTTTCATTGTTGACATTTCAGGATCCAGACGAATGTTATCCCAGTACACTTCAGGCGAAACGTCAAGAATCACCTGGGCGCTGTCTACGGCCAGCAGAGGCACGCTGGGACGTGGTCAAAACCCCGAAAAATGAAATTTTCCATTCTCGGAATTTTGATGGGTGGGTTGGGTAGGGGAAGGATTGGAGCATCTCATTCCAGAAGGATAGGTCGCCAACTTCGTCGAGAGCACACGCGGCGCTGTCAAAGCAAGGCAAATTTATCCTCGGTTTGTGAGTGAATATTTCTGTAGTGAAGAATTTCAGTTCTACAAGATGGAAACGGTTGCTACATGTATATACAAGATGTTCGTAAACTAAATCGGTAAATATGCCATGATTGTGCTATTTATATCATATTTTTTTCCGATACCTGTGGCATACGACATGGCCTTGCCCAACTTGCATTTTCACATAGAACAAAACTGGCTTATTCCACAATATACAGCGGAAATTCAACTCTCAGACTACGTATTGATTAGTTATCTGATGGAATTGACAATAATGAGCTGCCAAAATATGCCCATGTGGCACAACATGGTCGATGTTGAGCACGGCACGGTAGGCTACGAAACTAAGCTACACTTATTACTTCTATCGCTGATTACACTATTACACTTATTATTTGTGTTCTGTCACCGACTTTGAAGATCTTTTCTTTATATGATTTAATTACAATGTGCGAGGTATCGAAGAATTTTTTTCCAATGTATTTTCGACAAATATTCTGCTGTTTTGTTATAATAAACAAATCAAGTTGGCAGTATATTAACTATTAATGTCACTTTATATACCTATTATTAATAAATTATTATGGTTTTAAATGGGTCACGTTGCTATATTAGCTCCACCATTTCGTTTCGACAATATTTACCATCAGCGACCTCAAATACCCAGTCTGAAGAGTTTTGTGTGAATTAAACGTCTTCTCGGGGTTTTGGCCACGTATTAGGGTTCAAACAATTGTTAAACTTAAGGGACTTACCTGCGGTATCATCAGTCCCTAAACTTACAAACTACTCATGAAGTAGCTTATACTAAAGACGACACAAACATCCATGACAACCATGACCGAGAGGGCATTAACCCCCCCCCCCCCCCCCCAAATGACGGACTGCCGCGCACACCACAACAAAGCGCTCCAGCATTAGCGGCTAATCCGCCGTGGCGAAAGTTAGTAACACTTTGCAAGATATGACGGGTTCCAAAATAACTAAAAAAGTTTTTATACATGCTTCAACAATTATTAGGACACTCAATGAGGATTCTTCATCACTAGCCTGCAACTATCCAGTTCTGTCTTCAAATTTGGCAGAAAAAGCAAAGAGATTCTGATCTTATGTAAAATATACTAGAAGGATGACATAAATGATACTTTCACTACATGACGGTATTGGTAATGTTTTCGATAAGAGTGGTGCTAAAACATACCTTCAAAACACATCTTTCGGTATCTACTTCATCAAAGAAGATGAAGCAAATATTCCAATATGAATTACGTACAACGTGATAACCTAGATATTGAGAAGCTACTTAAATCGCCCAAATAAAAATAATTCTCCCGCTACAAACAGTATAATGATTAGCTTCCTATCAGAGTATACTGATACTATAACTCCATACCTAACATTCATATACAACCGCTCACTCAACGAAAGATGAGTACTAGTAGAGAGTAGACTGTGAATTCGCACAGGTCACATAAAACATTGAATAATGGCAATTTGCATAATCCACTAATTATAGGACACTGTCATTAACGCCGCTTTGAAGTAGGCTTTTGACATCAATACTGTGTTGAAGCATTACGGATCTCGAAAACGATGCGTTGACTTACGGTTGCCGTACGGGAGTAGCCGAGCAGTCTGAAGCGCCACGATGCGGATCGCGGGGCCTCCCGCGTCGGAGGTTCGAATCCTCCCTCGGGCATGAATGTTTGTGTCGTCTTTAGTGTAACTTGATTCATAAGCAGATTTTAAATTTAGGGACTGATGACCCCGCAGTTAAGTCCCATAAGCTATACAAACATTGACATTGACCTATGGCCAACATGGACTTATAAACTACTTTTTACTTTCAGGCGATTTAATGAGTGATATTGACAAGGGGTCTCTAATTCATTCCACATTTCAGGAAGGTCTTTTTCGACACCGTAGCTCTGATATAACTTTCAATCAAATTGCTTGTTTATCGAATATCGTCTCAGAAATGTGACTTGATTTCCCGTCAGAGAAGACGCAGGTCGTAGTAATTGATAGCGTTACTCAGGGATGTATTATTGGTGGTCGATCCTTGTCTATATAAACGATTTGGGCAAAAACACTGAGAATCCCTCGAAAGTCATTTCTAATTGTCATTGTCATTGTCATCAGGAGATAAAAAGAAACTATGAACGATTCAGTTCCAGATGGATCCCGTAAGGGAATAAAAAGAACTGAATACTTAGGTATATTACGACATAGATAAATTGGAAAGAGGACATTGGAGATGCTGTGGGAAAGGCGAAGGAAGCACTGCATTGTACAAGATGTATAGCTGCTTTTAATAAATTATTTAATCCGATAGGCCTGTTTCGGCGTGAATGCCGTCGTCAGGTGTATTATCAAATACATAGGTTGGCATACTAATTAATTTAACACCATTCTTGTAAATCAAAAATATGTACTTTATACATACATTGGTAGCTCTCCTTATCTTGTAAGACCGCTGTTTATCTTATATGTTTTGGTTCTTATTTACATATGTATAGAACTGTTGTTGTTTGCTGTAGCTCTTTATGTAGCTGTATATATATATTTTAAAGTAATTCCTATGTTGTTGATGCGTGACAGCTATTTTGACAGATATGTGAGCGATATTACAAGGTTACAATGCAATTATTTCTATACTATTATCTGGAGTATATCTGGTCTTGTTGGTATGTGAAGTGTATCTTTCTGCACTTGTATTTAATTGATTAGTTATGTATTAGTTTGCGGCATTAACTCTGGTGTAATTTTGTTGTGTTTGAGTTATAATTATCCTGGCAAATTAAATAGTATACCCACCTATGTATGTTTCAGTACACCTGACGATGGCATTCACGCAGAAACAGGCCAGTCGTATTAAATAATTTACGATGCATTAGGCCCAGAAGATTACAAACAGTTTACTAACCTGATGCGACAGAACTACTGCAGAGTCTGCGTGCTGTACGCTGGCCTGTCGGCTTTTGGAGTAATGCTGCGTCTTGTCGAATCCTTGACACGTAGTACTGACGGAGAATATCGAAACAGTACAAAGAAGTACGGCATTATGTGTGATACAGGGAAGTGAGTGTGAAGGAAATGTTACAGGATTTGGCAGGTAATCAATACAAAAATGGTGTTTTTTTATTGCCCCAAGATTTTCTTCAGAAAATTCTATTGCCGATTTCTTCTCCGAAGACGAAGATTTATTGTTTATTCCCAGTGACATCTGGATGAAAGGTCACAATAGTAAATAAAGTGAAACCAGAGCTCGAACGGAAAGATAGGGGTTCATTCTTCAGGCGTGCATTTCGAGACTTGAATGGTATATAAATATTATGAAAGTTATTGGAAGAAGGATCTGCCAATCACTTAAGAATGATTTACAGAGTTCCTATGCAGATGTAAGACGGAACGTAATAATCTGCTTGAAATACGAAAATTCTCTTCCTTGCAGATTAAAATTTTGGGCCGGAACCGGGATTCGATCATGGGATTTTTGCCTTTGAGTTCTACATTTCCGTCGCTGATTGGCTTTGTTCCTTGTTGTTCGATGAGTTCTTGCCTCAGCTCTCTCTCTCTCTCTCTCTCTCTCTCTCTATATATATATATATATATATATATATATATATATATATATATATATATATATATATACGTTGTGCGCTGAGCCACGGCGCCGGCACACGTCTGAGCTATCGCGGCACGCTTCACAGTGCCTCCTCACGCCTTACTTCTGTCAGTATCTCACAGAAGTTCTCTTGCGAAACTTGGAGGACTAGCACTCCTGGATGAAAGGACACAGTTAAATCACAATCTATGTTTCCAAAATGAAATTTTAAATCTCCAGCGGATTGTTCGCTGATATGAAACTTCCTGGCAAATTAAAGTCGTTTTCCGGAAGTTGGATTCGAACATGGGACCTTTGCCTTTGGCGTGCAAGCGCTCTACCGTCTGACCTGCCCCGCCACGCTTCACTGTCCGTCCTCACAACTTTACTAACGAGGAGACCACACAGGTAGAGGATTTTAGAATTTTTTTATATTTGCGGTACGTGAAGTTCAGAACTCAAATAACAGTCAGCCAAAGCCATTCGATGCAATTCTCAAAAGTTCTCAAGAAAATTGAAGTTTTGCAAGTAAGGGTGGGAACTAATCACTGAATTAATTACAGTATCGGTCAGCGTAGCTTAGGTGGGCCGGGTGCCATGGCCAAACGAACGACCGCAGAGCATAGAACTACAATAAATAAAGGCCTTCCGGCCTTACAACCGTAGGGTCAGTGGATCGAATCCTGTCTCGGTTGTTTCTTTTTTTTTATGTTTTTCTTTGTGTTAGAATCCTTACATGATTTCAATATCTAATCATAATTTTTACGAAAAGTGCACGTATTTTCGTTTATTCGTAATCTCTATATATAAAAGGAAGTGTCCCGATTGACTGACTCATCATCGCCCAGCCCAAACCACTGAAGATAGAAACTTGAAATTTGTGGAGGGTGTTGACCTTACTCGGTAGGCGTCATTTAAGAAGCGATTTTTCGATATTCCGTCCAAAAAATATATTGCTTTTAACTCAAATTTCAAGCTATAACTACGAAACTTAAGATATGGAGTCTTCATCAGGTTTAAAAAGAAAAAGAAACTGGTGAAGACCAATCAGCCTACGCATGCGAAGCAGCCGGGGTTCAGCTAGTTTCCTATATTTTATAGGTTAGTAATGATGACGGTTTTAATTAAATAAAAAGATAAGTCACATCTTTTACAGTTTTGGCTTAACTATTAGTTGACGACGGTAGTCTTTGATTGTTGAAGAGCTACGACAGTGGTTTTAGAAAATCATCTTCGTAGCTACTGATGGCTTGCCAAGCAGCTAACCTACCCAATCATCGTTTTACGTCTCACCAAGTTTCCCAGCTCGTCTACATACACTTAAACAAAAACTGACACAACACGTGGCATTACAGACCCCAGAACGTTTTATATAACTGAATTCTAAAAATTAAAAATATTCTATCACAGTTGGATTCGACCCAGGGACTCTATTACTGTAAGCACAGAATGCTACCACCTTTTATTTTTTTTTTTTTTAATCCATTAAATCGCAAATCAAAATCTGAGCGGTGCTCTCGGCTCGTCGACCGCAGAATTCCAAAGCGAACGCTTCTCTTCCCTTTGTTATCTAAGGTGATACAAGTCAAACCGTTCTGGATACGTAAATAAGTTTTTCTCTTCGCTCAATAAAGTTACTTTTTCCTTAATCCCTAATTGGTATGTTTTATTTACAAATTTTCTTTCTTGATCGTGGAAGAAGTTTCTGTTTCAATGTAACTAAAATATTTTTTCTAATATTTGTTTTATCCTATTCCTTTCTTTCAAAGACTATGTCAATCATGTTACGAAATAAATTTTTGTGATTCCCGATTTTCTTAGATTGCCAGTAAGCTGATTCCATGTAAATTTTAAATTCAATTGTACTATCATTGCTATTGTTATTGAGTACATAGTTGACATAATGGCCCATGAGCCACATCATACTGTTGATTTTCTTTTCTGAATAAAATGTCTGATCATGTCGTAGAAGTATATCCGTTGTGTTGTTATTTCCATCACTTCTTGAGAGGAGTCCTAGTTTTTGCCTCACCAAGTTCCAATTTTGTGCATGTCCACAGCACATAAATTTGTGCGGTAGCGTGTCTACTAAACTACATTTTAAGCAATTATGTGTATCACAGAGTCCTATTCGATTGAGTTTCTCATTAGTTGGTACGATGTCATTTATAACCTTGTACAATGAAGATATTATCTCAGTTGGATAGATTTTCCGGTTTAGATTGGTCCATACACATTTCCGCGCTACGTTCGGGTGCTGCATTTAAATTTTATTCATCGTGTCCGTTTTCATCCCTTTATCTACTAGTTCTCTTGTTGTAATATTAATCTTATGTAACGTGTCTGTTCCCAAATAACGTATTTCTACATAAAATTCCTTTATGTGCTTTAGCTTACTGTTAAGTTTGCCTACATTGATCGGGGGTTGTATGCTTTCTGGACGAACCGCTGTGAACAGTTTTGACGTAATGTTATTGCGGTCTTTATTGATCATAAATAGGGTTCGTTTTATATATAATGCACATGCTTTTCTAGTTATGTCGGTAAGTCCTAAGCCACCATCCACTCTTGCTTTTGTTGAAGTTTCAAGTTTACTTTCCATATATATCCATTCACGAGTTTCATGATCTTTTTTGCCTGTAGCTTGGGTGCTGGGAAGATTTGCGCTATGTAGTAGGCTTTGAAAAATATGTACATGTTTATTATTCTTATTTTCTGCACTAAGTTTGCAGAACGCCACCCGAGTTCTTTAAGGGCGCCTTGTGTTCTGTTTGTCGTGTCTCGCCAGTTAGTTGCGGCCATTTTCATGGGACAGTTGCTTATAATGATTCCTAACGTCTTGTGGGTCTCTATCCGTATAGCCCATTGTATGTTTAAGTGCTCGAATCCTCTAAGACTTAAAATTTTGCTCTTGTGTGTATTAACCTTTGCTCCTGACGCTCTACACTATATTTCTAGTTCTTATTGCAGAATAACTATTTCTTCTTCGTTTTTTATCACGACACCAAGGTTATCTGCGTACGCCCTTGCGGTCAGGGTTTTCCCGGAAATTGTTACTCCTGTTAGTCTCTGAGTCGTCTTAGTAATGGTTCCAATAACAGAACATATAACAGCATTGATCCCTTGCGGAACGCCTCTTTGAATGTGAATTACTTTTGTTGACTGTCCGTTAACGAAAGCTTTTGCTGTTATTCCTGACATCATGTGGTGAAGAACACGGATTGCACGGTCGTTAAATCCCATTTGTTTCACTGCTGATTCTACATATCTGTAGCTGACATGGTCAAAGGCTTTGCAGAAGTCTATGAAAAGTCAAGCGGATCTCATATTTGTTACAGAGGCAATTGATATCAGATCTCTATATTCGGAGAGAATAGACACGATTGTTCTGCCAGGGAAACAGGCTTGGTGGCTTTTTATTAAGTTCTGTAGGAGGGGGCTGATTCTTTCCTTAAATGCCCGTGCTATTGTCTTGTAGTCGTAGTTCATTAACATTGTCGATTTTCTTTTTACCTTTATTTTTTTGAATTAAGACAATATTCCCTTCTTTGAGTTCTTCTGGAGTCTCTCAGCCTTTAATGATTTCATTCATTAGGGCCAATTATATGCCAAAATTTCTGGTAAAATTCTTTTGCTAGTCTGTCAGGGCCTGCTGTTTTATGAGGAAGTGATGTTTTTACAAGGTCAAAGATTTCGTCTTCTCTAAATTCAGTAAACAGGGAGTTGTTTTCTTGCGTGGTAATCGAATGGTTAAATAATTCAGTATTTCAGTACTCGCCTCATCGTCGATTGCGTCTTCTGTGTAAAGTTTGGTAAAGTACTGGTGAATGGCATGCACTATTTCAGATTGGTTCCTAATTATCCTCCCGTCTTCTGTTGTTATTTCGTACGTCCCCGATTGGCCTTATGTTTCTTCCTGTATGTATGATTTAGCTTTTGATTTGATTGTTAGACCATCTAACTGTAGCCGTGTAATACTTAATCATTTGGCTTTAATTTTTTTTAATCTGTTCGATGTGAGTTCCTGTACAGTTATTTTTCTCATAAAGTTCTCGTAAAACCGTGTAGTAAAATTCTATCGTCCTTTTTTCGTCCCGATATTTTTCAAAACTGTAACTTCTTAACACCTGCCTTAGTTCCAATTTAGCTAATTTGACCCACCACTCAGTTTTGGATCGGTATTTATTTACTGATTTGAGACAGGCCGACCACGTTTCATGGACAATGTGTTCAAGAGCTCCATCGTTTAAATGTGCAACATTTAAAGTCCATTGACTTCGGTGTACTTTCGTGGGCTGTTTTTCTAGATTGACGGTCACTGAAAGAGCGCAGTGGTCAGAGCAAAACGTTGGGATGACTTCAGCGTCTAGCACCTGACATTTGATCTTATCCGATACATAAATCCTGTCGATACGACTACATGATGTAGACGTGAAAAACGTAAATTTGACTAGTGTTGGGAATTTGACTTCCCAGGCATCTTTGTACTTCATGTTCTTAATTAATTCATGTAGTTCTTTGCAAAAATTATAGTTTGGTATCTGATGTTTTTTATTGGCAACACAATTAAAATCTCTACCAATAATTACGTTCGCGGGGTTTTTCCTTAATAGGTAAACGATGTCTTCCTTGAAGAATTTAGATCTCTCTGATTTGTTGCTGTTACCTGATGGGGCATAAACATTTAAAACAGTGACATCAAATACTTTGCAACTGATGCCTCTTCCAGTTACTAGTTTATCTATCTCTTCCACCGGTATCCCTTCTCTAGTCAATATTGCGGTCCCTGAACTTTTATCCGGTACTATAATGAGTAAAGTATTAAATCCTGGTATAGTCAAGTTATGCATCACTACTTCTCGTATATAAATGTTTTTAAAACTGCTTTTTTTAAGTGCGATGTTATTCTGTTAATACTTAACGTGATCATCTTATACGCTTGCTCTACTATCTCGTGTTTAAATATGATGCTTTATTTGTCACTTTAAAGCACGTTTGGAGGATGTGATCCATTAGAGAGTGCGCACCTATTTTATTGCACTTTGTGGAGAGCAAAATTCGTTCGGTGTGTCTTTACAACGATTCAGATCTGCCCTCTCCTGTCCCTTCAGTTGACGTTTTATCTCCTTTCGTCTCATTGCGCCTTGCTTTGCCTCTAACAACGTTAACGTTTTGTTGTAATTTCTTAGTGCAGCGGAGTTGAGAATCTTGTATTGTTTGGCTTAAATGGTCTTGTACCTGATTACACTCTTCTTGATCAGAGGAGGCAATTTGTGTATCGCTTGAGCTTCGAGTCTGCTCTTTACTGTCAGATGTGAATGCAGCCAGAGACATCGTTATGTCTTGCTCTGTGGCGTGTTAGGGATTGTCGTCAGGATCTTGAATACATATCTGTTCTGAGTTCTCGTGAGTCTCTTGGGTGGGAGCCTGTGTGGTTTGAACTTCTAGTACCATGTCAGCTGCTTCATTACTGTCTAGCAACGGGAGATTGTCGTTGGGCTGATCTACTGTGTCTAAATCCATGTCGTTGCCTGGTCCGGATGTTAAATCAGTGTTGTGTTTCTGTTTTTGGACGGGGTGGGCCAGATTGGAAGCCTCATCGTCTGACGAGGTATCGTCAGAGATAAGTGGCCGTTTTTACTAGTGGCAGAACTACGGTCACGGTTAGTGGTGACTGAATTCTCTTCTACGGGAGTGAAGTAACTACCGGATTAGGATCTGGTGTTTCAGTGATATTAGTATTTTCAGCAGACTGTTCTGACCTGTTTGATGTTAACACGTCACTAAATGTTAACCTGTTGCTGTTGCTGCTGGAGATTGTTTTTTTAAAACCACCGTGCGACGTGGACAGTCTTGCCTTACGTGACCGCTTTCATTACAAATATGACACGTAGGCGTTTGTCCAGTATAAATAACGAGACCCTTATACCCGCAAACTGTAATGTGGGACGGAATATTAAGTTTCACATGCATCTCCAGTGATCAAAAATGTTCAAATGTTTGTTAAGCTTATGGGACTTAACTACGGGGTCATCAGTCCCTAAACTTACAAACTACTTATGAACTACTTACGAACTAGGACGGCACAAATATCCATGCCCGAGGGGGGATTCGAACCCCCGACCGTAGTGGCCGTGCTGACCGTGACTGGAGCGCCTCAGTCACCTCGGCCACCGCGGCCGGCTCTCCAGTGATCGCACACCACTAAAGCATTGTAGCCTATGCTGATTAGACCACATTTCGTTTCTGATGGACCTGACTTCACCGTATTTCGATAAGACTTCTTGAATGTAACAATTTTCAACTTCCGATGGTAGGTTAAAGACTCTAACATTCTTGTATTCTACATCAGCAATGGAAAGAATAACAGTACTCACTTTTCCGTTGCGGTACAGGAATTCGTTCTTTCCTCCATGTTTCAGCAGCAGTCTTTCCATGACAACCGGGATGTGCAGCTTCACGAAGAAACAGTACTGTTCCAGGTCGTAATATGCAGTGTGAATCTGGTCCGAAGTAATTCCAACGATGTCCACTATCCAGTCGTGTATTTCATAAGAACTTGATTGAACGAATCTGGTTGACTTGTCGAACTCGAATCTCAGCGTATTTTTCCTAGGTATTCACCATGACATAGCGCTAATTAAACCTACACGGGCTAATAGCTTTCAAAGACAATCACAATGGAACACACAACACTAATGCACAGCACGGTTACGCGGCACGCTACAAAGACAGACACCAACTTGTAAACAACGCTAGCAATGCGGAGTACGCGGCACTTCCTTGCCCCAGCGCGTCTCAAGCGTGAATGTGAAGCTACACCGAAACGTGCTGTGGTTGTCTCATTTATTGGTACTTACATGTACTTTGCAATCCTTCAAAGTCCATTTTCTCGAGAATTTTTGAGAGTTGCGTCGAATGGCTTTGGTTGATTGTTATTTAAGTCCTGCACTTCACGTACCAGAAATATTAAGAAATTGTAAAAATCCGATATGCGTGTGGTCTCCTTGTAAGAAGTGAACTTCTGACGGACCATGAAGCGTCACGGAAGACGCTCAGACGGTAGAGCGCTTTCCCGTAAAGGCAAAGATCCCATGTTCGAATCCCGGTTACGGCACATAGTTTTAATCTGACAGGAATTTTGGCATCAGCCCACACACAGCTGCATCAGGAAAATTTCATTCTACTTGAAATATAATTTTGTTGTGACACTGACAGACCTACGGCCGTCGTCATACGAAAGACGTTATGAGAAATTTCTTACACTTATTTATTAAGGGGGAGGGGTCGATGTTCTCACTGCAGCATCACATTTTATTTGATTTTCTTATTTATTTACACCGTTACGTGTGCGTTAATACCATGTTGATGTCGACACGGAGAAACGTGTAAAGACATATATGTCGCTCTTTGCTTCATTGTTTCAGGTGTCGTCGATGCAGAGACGAACCTAAGATGTAATGAGTTAGCTGTGCGCTAAGCACACAGACAAAAGCTCTACCAGGCCAAAGAAGAGACAGGGAAAGATGAGCTGAAGGAGCTTCTGGTGTGTGACTTCGGTTGAACGCCACCACCACCACCACATTCGTATCCTTTTTAAAACGAAGATGAAGGAGCTGTCGAATTTCGTTGTCTTGTCAATTACATAACAAATCAGAAGGAGCTGTCAACTTTGAGCTGACACAACACCTCAACAGCATGTGTCGTTGAGAGGCGACTGCTCATAGCGCATGGGACACGCCTGCATGTTACGGGGCGACGTTGCTATCCGAACTTGCGGAAATTTGGAGAATGCGTATACTTGGCACCCATAGCATCTAGTTTTATGTCCAGTAGTGAAATAGTTCAATGAGAGGGTTGTGCTGGGATAGTGCTTAGTATGTGTTACGTGTTGCATGATGTTGTTGTTGTGGTCTTCAGTCCGGAGACTGGTTTGATGCAGCTCTCCACAATACCCTATCCTGAGCAAGCCTCTTCATCTCCACATAAGAACAGCAACCTACATCTGTCTGAATCTGCTTACTGTACCCATCTCTTGGTCTTCCTCTGCGATTTTTACCCCACACACTTCCCTCCAATGCTAAATTCACAATTCCTTCATGTCTAAGAATGTGTCCTACCAATCTATCCCTTCTTTTAGTCAAAGTATGCCAGAAATTTCTTTTCTCCCCAATTCTGTTCAGTACCTCCTCATTAGTTACGCGATCCACCCACCTAATCTTCAGCATTCTTCTGTAGCACCATATTTCAAAAGCCTCAATCCTCTTCCTGTCCGCACTATTTATCGTCCTTGTCTCACTCCCATACAAGGCAACACTCCATACAAATGCCTTTAGAAAGGACTTCCTTAGGCTTAAATCAATATTCGATGTTAACAAATTTCTCTTTTTCAAGAACGCTTTTCTACCCACTGCCATTCTGCATTTTATATCCTGTGTACTGCGACCATCATTTGTTATTTTACTGCCCAAGTAACAAAACTCATCTACCTCCTTTATTGCTTCGTTTCCCAATCTAATCCCTTCAGCATCACCTGATTTTCTTAGACTGCATTCCATTACCCTAGTTTTGCTCTTGTTAATGTTCATCTTATATGCTCCTTTCAGCACGCTGTCCATTCCGTTCAATTGCTCTTCCAGGTCCTTTGCTGTATCTGACAGAATTACTATGTCGTCGGCAAAACGCAATGTTTTTAATTCTTCCCCCTGAACTTTAATTCCTTCACCAAGTTTCTCTTGCTTTCCTTTATGGCTTGCTCAATGTACATATTGAATAACAATGGAGAAAGACTACAACCCTGTCTTACTCCCTTTCCAACCACTGCATCCCTTTCATGCCCTTCAACTCTGACAACCGCTGTCTGGTTTTTGTACAAGTTGTAAATAACCTTACGCTCCCTATATTTTACTCCTACTTGCTTCAGAACTTGAAAGAGTTTACTCCAATCAACATTGTCAAAAGCCTTCTCCAGATCTACAAAAGCTAGAAATGTAGATTTACCTTTTCTTAATCTATCTTCTATGATAAGCCGTAAAGTGAGTATTGCCTCCCGTGTTCCTACATTTCTCCATAACCCAAACTGATCTTCCCCGAGGTCGGCTTCTACCAGCTTTTCCATCCTTCTATATATAATTCGTGTTAATATTTTGCAACCATGACTTATTAAACTGATGGTTCTGTAGTTTTCACACCTGTCTGCACCTGTTTTCTTTGGAATGGGGATTATTACATTTTTCTTAAAGTCTGAGGGTACTTCGCCGGTCTCATACATCTTACACACCAGGTGAAACAGGTTTGTCATGGCTGGTTCTCCCAGAGACTTCAGTAGCTCTGAGGGAATATCATCTACTCCAGGGGCCTTGTTTCGACTTAGGTCTTTCAGGGCTCTGTCAAATTTTTCTCTCAGCACAGTGTCTCCTATTTCATCTTCATCTACATCTTCTTTCTTTCCTACAATATTTTCTCGAAGTTCATTTCCAGAGCCCCTCTATATACTCTTTCCACCTTTCAGCTTTCCCTTCTTTGCTGAGAACTGGTTTTCCATCAGTGTCCTCGATATTCATAGAGCTGTTTTTCTTATCTCCAAATGTTTCTTTTATTTTCCTGTAGGCTGTATCTATTTTTCCCCTATTTATACATTCTTCTACATCCTTGCATTTGCCTTCTTGCCACTCCTGCTTAGCCGTTTTGCACTTCCTGTCAATCTCATTTCTTAGTCGTCTGTACTCCATTTTGTCTGTTTCATTTACTGCATTTTTATATTTTCTCCTTTAATCGATTAAATTTAGTATCTCCTGTGATATCCAAGGATTTTTTGTAGGTCTTGCCTTCCTACCTATTTTGTCCTCTGCTACCTTCACTATTTCATCTCTCAATTTTACCCATTTCTCCTCTACTGTTTTATTTTCCCCTGTTTCTGTCAATTGTTGCCTAAAGCTCCCTCTGAAATTCTTAAGAACCTCAGGTTCCTTCAATTTATCCAGGTCCCATCTCCTTATTTTCCTACCTTTTTGTAGTTTCTTCAGTTTCAGTCTACAGTTCATAACCAACAAGTTATCGTCAGAGTCTATATCTGCCCCTGGGTACGTCTTACACTGTAAAACCTGGTTCCGAAATCTATGTCTTACCATTATAAAATCTATCTTGTATCTCCCGGTGTCTCCTGGTCTCTTCCACGTATACAACCTTCTTTTGTGATTCTTGAACCAGGTGTTTGTTATAACTAAATTATGTTCTGTGCAAAATTCTAACAGACGGCTTCCTCTTTCATTCCTTTTACCCAGACCATATTCACCTACTATCTTTCCTTCTCTTCCTTGTCCTACTACTGAATTCCAGTCTCCCATAACAATTAAGTTTTCCTCTCCCTTAATTGTCTGAATAATTTCCCTTAGCTCCTCATATATTTCTTCGATTTCCTCATCATTGGCAGAGCTAGTTGGCATATAAACCTGTACTACTGTTGTCGGTGTTGGCTTCGTATCTATCTTGACAATGATAATTCGATCACTATGCTGGTCATAGTAGTTTACCCGCATTCCTATTTTCTTATTCATTATCAATCCTACTCCTGTGATACCCCCAATTGATTTTGTATTTATATTCCTGTACTCACTTGACCAGAAATCCTGTTCATCCTGCCACCGAACTTCACTAATCCCCACTATATCTAAATTCAACCTATCCATTTCCCTTTTTAAATTTTCTAATTTTCCTACTCGATTAAGGGAACTAACATTCCACGCTCCGACCCGTAGAATGCCAGTATTGTCTTTCCTGATGATCACATCCTCCTGAGTAGTCCCCGCCCGGAGATCCGAATGGGGGACTATTTTACCTCTGGAATATTTTACCCGAGAGGATGCCATCATCATATGTTCATACAGTAGAGCTGCATGTCCTCGGGAAAAGTAACGGCTGTAATTTCCCCTTGCTTTCAGCCGTTCGCAGTAGCTGTGTGGCAAAGCCACATTAGCTGATGTTACAAGGCCAGCTCAGTCAAGGCCACTTCAGGAACCACACGTTTGTCTGGCCTCTCCACAGATACCCCTCCGCTGTGGTTGCACCTACGGTACGGCTATCTGTATCGTTGAGGCACGCAAGCCACCCCACCTCGGCAATGTCTGTGGTTCATGGGAGTGGGTTGCATGATACAGAATAGAATTATCAGATAGTATGACTTGACACACTGACGAAAAATGACCACCAGTCGTAACACTGACAGCACCACTGACACAACCACGAGTGTGTGTGTGTGTGGGGGGGGGGGGGGGAGTTAATTGCGCTGAACCCCGCTCCTCCCTCAGCACAACCCAAAAAAGTTTTAAATTTTATTATTTTTTATTGGTTTCATTATTAATTTTTTTAAACATATTGGCACCGGAAATTTGAAATACCGCACGGGTAATATATGACAATGTAACTATAATTTGCCAAGCACAAGTGAAAGTGACATTAGGTCGTCAACTTGTTGCCGCCACTGAGAATGTGTTCTGCTGTTACTGTGAGTGGTTTTAATGCCACCGCGACCAGCTTTGATGCTGCCGCTATTGTTACTGCAATGATGAATTTACGAGCCGATTGTTGATATGCGGCGAGCCGCTGCTTAGCAGATCAGTGGCGCCACCGAGTGGATTCTTATTTTAGTTCAATTCTTACACGTACCGTCACATGTTAATTTCACTTTCTCTTTCGCTAATAACGTAGAAGCTGCTTAATTATTTTACAATCTGATTATACGCATTCTAGTTCCACTAAGTTGCTCCTCTTCCACTTTCAAACTAATACGAGCCTTCTCATTTTATTCCTTGTGCAATTGTTTTCGTAATATAACTGGTTAAATTATAAAATGTGTAAAAATAAGTCATAAATTAACACTCGGACGACCACACTTTCCTGCCCCCTCAAACACTCGGAGGGGTCCTTTTGACCCCTACAATGTAACAAAATTATTAATCAGAAATTTTTATGCATTTATTATATTTTAATGTTCACAAGATATGAACACCTGTTTATAAACAGAATTGTGAATAATAGGGACAGATTAAAATCATATTATTTATTGACATACAAATAAATTTCACTGAAACTGTCAAGAAGGCAAGCGAGTGAGCATGTGACAGGTTTTCCTTTGTTCTAAATGCATCAAAGCTGAACTTTTCACGTTTACAACAATTTTAGCTACTATATTGTTTTACATACGAGGAAAGCGATTCTTCACATGCTCAGAGCGTAGTTCATCTGCAAGCTGCTGAGTAAAATGACTTATTTTGATCTTCTTTCCAGTAACAGCCCTGAATATTATACGTGCATTCATTCCTGCCAAGTCAAGGATATGATAGGAAGAATGTAGTGGCCATCATCTTGAAACAGCCTTGTCTACCATGTTCACCCCAAATTTTGCTTCCTTGTAATAACTTACAGTGTCTGGAGTTTTTTTCTCACAAAATGAAGGGGACACTTCAAAGACTTTAGAGCATGTGGTTTCTCTCCTTACTCTATTTACTGTTCCTACAGAGGAGGAAGATCTTTCATTCAGTTTTTGGGCTAGTTTGAGTGAAATAAAGTGAAGTAATTATCTGTAGTAACATTTCTGCCTTTGCTCAGAAATTGTTCCATAAGACTCACACTACATAATCTGAAACCCTTTCGTCTTGGGATCGTGCAGTACGAAGATAAGGGAAGCCATTGAGTATATACTTCAACATCTACAGCAAACCAGTAATATTGCCAATACTTGTCAAGCTTTGGAGCCATACATTTTGTGAACGGGCACCTACTTTTACTTTGAAAGAGCTGCTCATCTATTGTTATTTCATTTCTAAGTTTTTAAATTAGTTTTGAAAAGAGATTGATTGACTGGGCAGGACTTACTTTGCGCTGTACCGCCGAAAGTGACACAAATAAAGAAAAACGAAAAAGGACAAGCTTTTGGAACACAGTCCCTTCTTCAGGTGGAAACAAAGGAAAATTCACGACCTAGGTCATGAAATATCCTCATGACCTAGGTCGTGAATTACCTTCCCCTTCCGTTCCCATCCTTTCTTCTTCCCTTCTTTCCCACCTGAAGAAGGGACTGTGTTCCTAAAGCTTGTCCTTTTTCTTTTTTCTTCATTTGTGTCACTATCGGCGATACAGCCAATCTATTTTGAAAAATAATTTATCATTTCTGAGGAGAATTTCCATCATTAATCCAAAATTTCTAAGTTTTGTAATATGTTGTACAGTATTTTATGAATTTGTTTCAAAGGCCAGGAAACAATGCTAAGTTATCATTCTGTAATCGCATATCATCTCTGAATGCCTGCAGTACAAACTCTTCCTTTGAATCGTCAGAAAAATGTTCGCCACCCTCTCAATCACACTCCATAATTTCTTTGTATCTCTGCAAGAACCTCTTCAGCACATAAATACTGTTTGCAATTATTTTCAACTCATAACCACATTTGAAAGAGTAATTTTTACAAGGGAATAACAAACAATGTCGAACTGATTCCATTTTTGTTATTTCATGCCACAATAATATGAACAAAAGTAAATTATTGCGCCGCAACATAAAGTCACTGACACTTCAGAATGAATGATATGATTGCAAGGCTTAACATTAAACAAAATTATAGTTTTATCTGAAGAGGGTCAATATGACCCCTCTGGGCGTTACAGGTAGAACTGGAAGAAAGTGATAATCAGCTGGGTGAAATGCGCTGTTTTCCAGTAAAATGAAAGTACATGACAATAAATGCCATGAACAGAAATGTTGCCATAATGATCATTCAAAACACAGCACCCACTTAAAAACTGAAAAGGGTCATTTTGACCCCTGTGGGCGTTATAGTGTTAATAAATTCAAGAGGCTTTATTTTTAAAAAGTTAACCCCCCCCCCCCCAGAAACAAAACCTTGGCTACGCCAATAGACATTACCATCAATTACACATGGGTCCAGAGAATAATCTTATTTTCAGTGCATATTTTTGTTTTTACTTTCAACCGAGCAATAGGGTAGTCTTTACTGTCAGAATTATTTCGGTTCTATATTTTTACACTTTGTCTTAATTCTATTAACTGCTTTGATCATGAGCTTTACTTAATTCATTTATAGTTTTTACGTAACGCCAAGTTACAATTGTGAAAAAATATGTATTCACCACCATGCACTAGAATATGTATCAGAACCGTCCAGGAGCCAGAGGTGGGATGCAGCATTATCACATGTGTAGGCGAGCCAAGCCAGCCGCGACACATAAAGCTCTGTATAGGAAAAGTATGGCCATCCTTCTCTGCGCCGCTTGCCACTTTCTGCAACTCGTGATTGGTTGAAATCGAGTCATATTGGTCCTATACGTTGCTTCCTTGCCATAAGATGTATTGTGAATATTCGTATGTTTGGGTTTGAATACTGCCACAGTGATGCTCTTTAGGATGTTTCTTTACAAGCCAAGAAGGAAGATAAACATTGTAGTACTTCCATTGAATTCAGAAACGCCGGAACGAGAATCGGGTTGACGAAAGTTTCAGGCCAAACTGGAAGCCCAGGAGCGACCCTCTGTGTGGTGTAGCACTTTTAATTCTTAATGAAAAGTAATAGATTAGAGATTTACTGGCGACTGGATGACACCGCAGATAATGCATGTTTTTTAACTTTAATAATTTTCTGTATTCGTGCATTATGTCGCGAGGTTAAATTACTCACGCGTCATTGGCTTTATTTGCAGCAAATTGCTGAAAACACACAAAAAGTTTGACTAAATTAATCAGAGTCTCCTATAGGTATGAAATTAATACTCAGTTCCTGAAGGAGGCTTTTCTCATTTGTGTACATGTGTTTAGAGTATTATGCCAAAGAACTGAAGCAAGAAAAATATTGGACATGCAAATGTAATTGGTATTATATAGGATATTTTAATTTCTCTGTTTTTGGTAAAAGTAATGTAGTCGGTATCCCCTTGCACTCTTCGTAGTTCACGTAACGTTCGAATACATAATATGTAGGGAAAATATCAAAAACTTGTCCGTTAGCTCAATCTTACATATTAAAAGAATCTATGAAAACTAAACTCAGTCGGTCAGACCAAACTACCCGACCGATTTCCTTCATTTTTGTGTTGAATGAAAGGTATTCATCCACAGATTTGTCATCAACTATCAGAATTTACATAACTCTCGCGTGCCTTTTTCTATTCTCAGACGTGATTTCCTTCTGTATATTTCTTATGGGGATGTCCTTGCTGTAAAGTAGTCTGTCAGGCCGTTCTATCCGACCGATTTCCTTCATCTTTGCTTTAAACGAAGGGTATTCATTTGTCAACAAGTATCAGAGTTAACTTAAGTCTCTCCACCCTTTATTTTTTATCCAAAAGCGGTATTCTTCTCTCCTTGCACTGAATATTTTAATCGGTCTGCATTACGATAATCTTAGGTTCTAATTCAGGCACGCAGTTCTTTTTGATCTAACAACAGCGGACGAAGCTCTTTCTTTCAAGCACTTGCATTGATTGATTCTGAAGAAAGCTATACGTGAACATTCAACTTTACTTCCATTTTTTCCCTAATGTTTTGTCATTCCACTAACAGTGCGAAATATTCGCATGAATCCGCCATTTTTTCATTATTTTATTATCATAATTATTATTATTATTATTATTATTTTTAATTTACACTTTGCTTCGATGAGGAATGGTTCACGGGTTGTTTGACTATAGGGGTGCGCATGAGGTTAGTATGAATTTATTGGCGAACTCTTTCGATCCGGAGCCACAATCCAAACTGTTTTCTTAGAATCGGCTGACAAGCATTTCGTAAAGCCAGCAAGTCCGCATCGACAGAACTGCGCGGTAATTCGCGCATTGTCCGTCAGATATAGCACCTTGTATCTCGAGAATGTAATAAGTTATCGTTCAGCTCTCAACATTAATTAAAAGTTTGATATGTTTCCTACATTTTGTGCATAGCTTTGTATGAGCTAAAATCAACAATACGCAAAGTGTACGCAATGCGACTTTTCGTTTGCGCAGTAGTGTACTTAATTTGATATAGCACAGTAACCATACAGAATAACGAATAGAAAGTCAGACCATTGTCGAGCGAAAATATTACACTAAAATGTGTGAAAACATTAATTCTTTTCATAGAATAGTTTTCAAAAATCGGCTGATAAACATTCTAAGCACTTGGAACGATGTGCCGATGAGTGTAAAAGCTGCAGTGGGATAGGCACAGCATGGCCGACGATGGCAGGCTGGCCATACTCCCCCCTATACACAGCTTTAGCCAAATTAGTGGCGGTTTGTGTAGATTTTTCTAGGAGATTCAAAGAAGGAAGAAAAGAGACAGAGAGAGACCGGGTGGAGGGGGGAGGGCAAAAATAATTGCTATACAGAAACTATACTCCGTTCACAACACAGACGTTCACCCTTGCATTAATTCACAGCAAGCTAAATATTTGCAAAAACGTTTGCGATGCCATTACAATGAAATTGTGAAAAGTCTCCGTCAATCCTGAGTCTGCAAAAAAGTCACACAAGGTCAAAATTTTTTTCGCGAAACGGTTACACACACAATTTTGTCTGATCTATTTACTAAAACTGTTCTGATACTTTTTTCCCTAATATTTACCGATCTGAGAAAAAGGCGTCTTAAAATTGTACTCTCAGTTATATGTACTCGTTTCCGCGCCACCTTTGAGGTACTGGGAGCAGTTTTTTTTAACGTGGTTTCCACGGTGGGCCTGCTCCACGATCTTATTCAATAATCTTCTTCTCCTGAGTCGATGTAAACTGTTGCAACAGCGAGCTCAAAAGCACCACAAAATTTAATGCATCCACAATTTTAGAGGGGATGTAACAATTTTTGCGAATCATATCTTGCGCCTTTCAAATGATTGCCTGTAAGCACTGTCAAGTTGTGTAATATCGTGTTTACCTAAGGTTGTGCTCTAGCTTAGCAGTCGTATGTGATGCTGAACGGTCATCTTTCTTTATCTTTTTTGTTAAATGTCCAAGTTCGTCAACGCCTTTTACACGTCTATTTCACACCCAGAATTTACTTTGGTAAACACGAGAAATAGTAAAGATTTTTCTGTAATTTCACAACCAAACATCCATTCTTTTCTCCCATAAATGTCTGGTTTGAAAATTCTAACAATTTCTATTCTTAGGGTCTATTTTGTATTTTTTTATTACTAACTTGCTATCAGATATCAGTCTACCTAAGCTCTTGATACGAAGCTTCTGTTGAAGCGAAAGGATAGATAATTTTTTCTTCTCTTTCGGGCCTGTAGCAATAAATGTGGCAAATATGGCAGAGAATGACATTGTAAGTTAATAATTCGTTCAGTTTGCTGCTATAAATATTTATTTATAATGTACTACAGCTGTTTCCGCTTTTATAGCCATTGTCAAGTACCTGGAAATAACATTGGTGAAAATATTGGAATACATTTCGTAAATTTCGTATACAATTTGATTATAGATTATTAACAAATTTTTTACTTATGTCTATATGGGCATGACGTCCATATGCATAAGTAGTATTCTGTTACGTAACTGCCAAACGAATAAGGTGGTATTTTTATTTTGATAAATTACTTACTTCTTAACAGTTACATATTTTGACACTTAACTAATGAGATGCTCTATGTTTACATAGAAGCTATATGCAAATAAGCAACGATGATATTATCATAGATCGTATTTTTATTTCGGGTTATCTTTGATAATTATGGAGGCATAATAAATAAATAAATATATCAAAATAAAAATAAAATTACCACCGTATAAGTTTGGCAGCTGGATGACAGAATACTACTGATGCAATATGGACGTCAGGCCCATCTAAACATAAGTAAAAAATTTGTTAATAATCTATAATCAAATTGTATCCGAAATTTATTCCAATATTTTCTCCATTTTCAGGTACTTGACAATGGCTGTAAAAGCCGTACAGCTGTAGTACATTATAAATAAATATTTATAGTAGCAAGCTGGCCGAATTATTAACTTACAATGTCATTCTCAGAAATTAGTCTCGCTTAGCGTCTGAAGTGTGCTATCACACACATTAACTTCGCAATTAACAGAGTACAAAATTGAGAATCCACGTTTTCAAACTCACAACTGTGAACTGCATGAGTTTGTGACACTTGCGGGGAGTGACACATGCGCGGAAAGGGAATGTGTAGACACTCGCGGGGAGACCCGGACGCTGCAGGTAGTGAACAGGGTGTTCCAGAAGTAGCGATACACCACCCCTACTCCACGCCCTCCAGCCGCTACCTGTGCCGTATTCAGGGAAAGGCCCACGGAGCGAGGTGGAGCAGTAGTAACGGGACGTTCGCTAAAAATAGGGTATATTACAAGATTCACGTCTCTCGCATTCCGGCCCAAAATTAGCATGGGCCTATATTTCGCATTCATTGAAAAATGCGAATTTTTCCGGTAACTACTGTTTACTTTGTACATATTTAAGGGCAGAAAATAAAGTTATCTCCCAATATTTCTGATTAAATAGTGTTTCACACCAAAATACCATTTATGACAATTTCGGATTTACTGCGTTTTGAGTCAGAATTCGCATCTATATTCGAATTTATCACAAATACGAATTTTTCCTGTCCCTAGAACTACCTCCAAAAATAAACAGCTGATCAAGGCACTAAAAGCAAGGGCAGATCTTTAGGTGTATTTCTACAAATAACTAAAACACAATTTGATCGTGGAATTATATACAATCTCATTATAAAGGTTTTTTGTAGGTGGTTTTGAACAGCTTTTAAATATGTTAGAAATTGCATTATGAAATATAGACAGCTACACGTTATGTTTATTATGAGATATCGATTTCGGCTAATTTGAGGTCATCTTCAAGTCTCAAACAACAGGTGTTACTTATGCATTTTTCCAGTGGCACTCATAACCTTTAACTGTTTATACACAAGGTCTAACGTTGTTAATCGCGTTAGCGATGAAAAGAGAACCCAGAATCTTTGCGTCTAAATGATACATATATTAGTCTGATGTCTTATTTCGAAAGAACAGACATCACACCAATACATATATAGCTCTCGGTGAAATGGAACGGTATGATGTCGTTACGTACCACAGCACGGCCGACTAGAAACGCAGGAGAAATGCAAACAACATTCTCTCCTCAGAGGTATGATTATAATTGGGTTCGGCGTAGACTTCTACAACATACAGTCTACACGGCGAAGATTACACCAAAAAATTTAACTTTTCGTCTACTATGGCGATAGCAACCAAATTTTAGAATCGTGTCTATTATGTAAAGATTTAGCAACACAAAACGCTTCAAGTCCATAACTTGACTGGTTTTCGAGTTCTGCATTTTTAGTATGTTTTTAATGTTATTACAGAATAAACAAATTTAGGACTCACACTAAAATTTTCATATGGCAGATTTTGTAGGTACATTCACAAGACATAATTCAACGGTTGTGTGCATTCATCTTATAGGAAATATCAATCATGTGTTTTCAGTGTTTATTTCAAATTTCTACATTTAAGTTTCTTTAATTATTAGTACTTAAATGTGGTTATGAAATAAATAAATTACGTGAATATGTGTAGTCTTATGCGGCCAAACTACTTAGGTCATTGGTCGCTAGAGTTACACACTACTTAATCTTACTTAAAATGACTTAGGTAAAGTACAAACAAACATACCCATGTCCGAGGAAGGACTCGAACCTCCGACCGGACCGGCCGCGCAATTTGTGACACAAATTACATGTTTAATAATATTAATGCATAGAAGTATGAAATCACGTCAAGACTACTTCCTGCAAAATTTTTGACAAAAAAAGTTGGCACTGAGTTTAGAAAAACAAAATTCTGGTATATAGGATTTTGACATTTTATCAAAAAATGACTGTTACTTTTTTTTTTACTACAAGAGATACAGCCAATCAAATTTACGGCCACCAGAACGTTTTCCCTTCCTGAGTAAATGAGCTGCTTCTTGTAGTTTCAACACATTTTTCTTGAATGTTCTGAATATAAATCTTCACACAGACTTCTTGAGGAGGAGAGTGATACGGACATCTGATTGTAAACCACTGCCTATTACCTTAGACCTTTTAGACTGTACTGAACAGTAATTCCGTTTATTCCGTAATTTATATTTATACAGTTAACAGGCAATGTAATTTATAACCAACTATTGGCTGCCAATTTCGCTTCATTTTTCCTGGCAGTCTTGCAACTTGTTTCTCCCTGTTGGTTTATGCCGAGTTCGGAGTAAAAATGGTTCTATATGACGGTGATGGAAAATAGAATTTATCTTCAGCATTTTTCGGTGTGTGACATTCCCTTACACTTCCGTGTTTCATATATTTCTTTGATGTATTTGTAGTTCGAATACAGCCAAATCGTTTTGGGGTCTACGAATAAACGCTTCAAGTATGTAAAATACTCATTGACTTATTATTAACGTTTTTTTAATTGAAGGTTTAAGGTTGCGTCTCCTATTAATAAGCATAGTAGCTATTTTTAAAGAGATGGAAGTTGCGTGATAGTGGGGTTAACTACATAGCGGTCAATTACATCAACGTATCTGTGTAGGATGCCTAATATATTTATTGCTTCCGCAGGTGTCTTGATATGCTTAGTGTTCTGAATAATATGCTTTTAGGAGGTATGACTGTGGAAAGTCATCGTCTTGTAGTAGCAGAGACTGTCTTAATAACTCTCCAAACGTTATCACTATTAAAATACCTTTTTTTTTACAGGAGGAACACTCAACGGATTAATATGTAGTTAGAACAAGTTTCTATATTGCTCTTCAGCTTTTAAAGGGTTGTGCAATTTCACTGATTTTCGTGTTATGTTGGCAGTGTGGAAACTTGACCACAGTGCTAGAGTTCTTGGTGTGCCTGTACTCAGGAAAAGCCATCAGCCGCCCCAAGGGCCCCGGGTTCCGCGCAAGTGTCACTCCGCGCAAGTGTTCCAACCCCGAACTGCATATCGAATCCTCGCGCCAGGGTGCGTGACCAGCTGTAAAAGCTGTTGGCTGAAAAACTGAGGAGGAAGAGGAACTGCACGCTAGCGAGGTGCTGTAGCAAGGGGGGGAAGTGGAGGTTTTGGCGGATACACGACGGAGCTGTGCTTCAAAGCTCGCCATAGTAGACCCCCCCCCCCCCCCGGTCGCAGGCGGTGCAGAACTTCATTTTGCGCCGAGGCCGAAGCAGGCTAGGTAGAGCTGACCGCCAGCTTCAAACTTGCTGCATGCGTTGGTAGGGAGGTTCATACACGTTACTAAATAATTATCCGTCAAGAAGGCGGGAGAGTAGACTATTTAAAGAATAACGGCGTTATAAACTGTAAAGTTCTCTCAGAGGCGAATATTTCTATGCATAGAGGTCTGCGCGGATAAGTGTTATCCGCATCCGCACCAAATCCGCAAGGCCCATATCCGCAACCGCATCTGCAGCACTTCATCCGCATCCGCAGATATTAACGTTTTCAATCGATAATAGTAATACACAGCAGTATTTAAAATCGTGGTTTGTAATTATGTAATTTTTGTTAGATTGTCATTTCTGCGACAACTTAACTACTTCTGGTAGCTGTTCTAAACAGGCTATTCCATACAGGAAAACATTGGCGCTCCAGACACACACAGTAGCGCTTCGGAGCCCGTGTGGTCGGAGCACTACGTCAGCTGTCTAATACAGGCATCTTAAATTTCAGAGGTTAAAACTGATCGGCACAGAGATTTTACTGTGTTTCCATTCAAAAATAGAATCGGTTCTTTCGGAGTTTTACAAAAGAGACACTTCATTTTCCCCATAATAACGCACAAGAGAGTATGTGACACAAAATAAAGCATGTCATTTCAAGGGTTAAGACTGCCGTTTACCTCCAATTGGTAACTTTCAGTAAAAAGAGACAATGTCGGCTGCAGCTATGGCCAGCCTATTCAATCTAACATTGTGTACCTTCGTAAATACGCTACTTTCACTGTACACCGTATCTTATTATGAAACTAGCTATAAAATGCTATTGTCAGTATTACTTCCGCCACCAATACATAAATATGAATTTTTGTTTGTATGTTTGTTCGTATTTTATGCGTGGTTGTATCGTTGATTCGGTTACAATGAAACACTGTAAGAATATACTTTTTTAGATGCAAAACAAGCCACTATATCGTTGATCTTATCCTTGCCTACAAATAGGAATCCAAATTTTTTCGAAACTGAGGATTTCAATTTCGGTTCCTTCACTAATATCAAATCACCTCGTTTCACTTTATACGATATAATATCCCTTTATGTTGTGTTCATTTTAAGAAAGTACTGTCACTGTAATCACTACGATATACGTTGTCACTCAGTCACTACAAAGCTCCAACTGAAGGCAGCGAAAATTCGGCATGGCACTTCTGGTGGGCAGTGGGCCCGGTTGCCACCCAGTAAGCACTTGACAGACCGTAGATAAGACACGGTCGCGCAAATTGATTAGACGCAAGTCTGTCGGGTACAACTACGTCCGCTGTGGCCAGAGGATGAGGGTAACAGACTTCGGCTGTACCTGGGTCGTGAAAGGATTCTAAGAATGTCCACAGGCTTTAAGTTTTCAGCTAACATTTCGACAGATTGGCTGGGCAGATACTTCGCTCTTTATCCGCGTCGCTCACAATTTTATCCGCAAAGTAAGAAATACTGCGGAGATATCCGCGGATATCCGCATCCGCGTAGGCCTCTATCTATGTGGCTTCATTGCTCCGTTGTGCCATAGGACTCCGTCTGAGCCACACCACTTGGTCAGTAAGGCTTCCAGTCAACCAGCTGGCCGGGCAGAACGACGACCTGGCGGGTCGGAGCACAACCACAGTCTAACATATACAGTCGCGACACTCACTGTTGTGATAGTTGCTGACAGCTGCAGCGACACTACCGCTCCTAGTGGTGGGCAAGCCGCCGAAGGAGTGATGTTTGTTTATAACTATTTGTGTGCGTAATTAACGAAATAGTTAGTATAGTTTTTGCGTTACAAGCATTAGTAAAATATTAAGAGATCTACATAATACGGACATTGATGTAAAAACAGCCGAATTTAACTGATTCAGATGTGTAATGAACAACTTCGAGCCGGCCGCCGTTGCCGAGGGGACTGAGGCGCTTCAGTCACGGTCTGCACGGCCACAACGGTCGGGGGTTCGAATCCCCCCTCGGGCATGGATATTTGTGCCGTCCTTAGTTGTAGCTAGTTCATAGGTAGTTTGTAAGTTTAGGGACTGATGACCCCGTAGTTAAGTCGCTTAAGCTTAACAAACATTTGAACATTTATTTTTAACTAGTTCGTCATTAACGAATATTTACGAATAAGTGTTGTTTTTCAGCTTATTTCGCTGAAAGTAAGTCGAATATAAACATAAGAGAAACATAAAACATAAATTTCTATTATGGTGTGTTCTTACTATGACGCTAATCAATTCGGTGTGTAGTCTAATCATTCGAAAATTTTTAGGCTTCACTCGTCTTTCTGAGCCGCGGTGGAGCAGCCGATTGGTCTAAAGCGCCTCGCTGCGGAGCGCGCGGTTGCTCGCCATGGAGGTTCGAGTCCTCCCTGGGGCATGGGTGTATGTATTGTCCTTAGGTTAGTTTACCTAGGTTTAAGTAGTTTGTAAGCTACGGACTGATGACCACGCAGTTTGGTCCGATAGATTTACAGACATTTGAACATTTCGTCTTTCTGATATGCTCGTATTCGTTTGAGTGTCATTACTTTCGATTAAGAAGACAACGCCTTGAATATTCTTGCTGTTTGTGGTTCAGTTGTAGCAACAACTGTAGAATAGGGTTCTTCTTTGTTGAATGCAGTTTTATTGCTTTTTCCGTTTTCTTGTCAGGTCTGTGATGTTCTTCCTCAGTAAACCTAATAAAGACAAAGGTGAAGCTAATTTTAAATTACTGCCTATTTTTATGGCGTTACATACGTTCCCTAGAGTCAAAAACCTGTAAAAATCAACATCAACTATTCGCAATCATCCAATATCGCATTCAGAAACGTAGCTTGCCGGCCGCTTGGAGCGCTGCAGTCATAGTGTATAACAAATATCTGCGGGAGTGTCGTGGCTGTATATGTTAGACTGTGGCACAACCACCTAGAGAGAAGGCCACGGCGCTCTCGTGTGACGTCAGGCAGAGTAGGTTGCGCGCGCATAGCTGTCTGGCTCGCTGCTTCGACTTAGTGGGCTGTGCCCCAGAGGCATGCCAGTCAGCTATGCGCGCGCAACCTACTCTGCCTGACGTCACACGAGAGCGCCGCGTCCTTCTCTTTAGGTGGTGTTGGTCGGAGCACGTAATAGGCCTCGGTCTGCGCACCACTTCTGGGGGACGTAAACAAGAGCCAGCGAGCGCCTCGCAGCCAAAGGGGAGCACGCGCGGTCGGGCCCTGGCGCTGACGTCACGAGAGGCTCACCCCACCAGCCCAGACGCTACGTCACAAGGTGCCGCCCCACCTGAGCCGGCGAGGCAGCCGCCTGCCACGGGTCAACGGCTGCCAATATAAACACGGCGGGACCCCCCGCCATCCGCCACGGCGCGTGCCAGTCGCGTGCCGCCCCGCCGGCCTGCCAAGGCGTCCAACGCAGCGCACCCGCGCTGAGCAGGCCAGACTCGCCTCACTGGTCTACCGGCGCGCTTACGAGACACACACTGTCAGTGCACAGAAGGCTGGTCATTGACAATCAAATCTGCTGCCGCTACCTCTCCCCACGACTTACTTACTCTCCGTGTGCCACCATTTTAAATCCTGAATTCCCAAAATTCGGCCACATGGATGACTTTGTCATTTGTATATACAAGATCTTCGCCTGTGCTTCTCCCATGTGTGGGCATACAGACAAAGGTTAATGGCCTTGAACAGCACCGCATTCAGATGTATTACCCTCCCTATATCTTCTTAGGTGCGCCTCGGTTGCACAGTGGTAGAGTGCCAGACTACAAATCCAAAGGTTGCGGGTTCGATCCCCGTTTTTTTATCTGTCACTTTCCACTTCTTTCACCTCTGGCAGTGTTGCTCATGTGAAAAATACCGAGTAGCACCGTGGTTCGGAACCCACGTTAAACTGTAGGTCCCCCTATAACTGGCTGGGTAAATCAGTTCGAAGGTCGGAGGAAGGCAACGGCATACCACCTCCAAACAGGACCATGCCTAGTAAAACACTGTGGTGTTCAAACCAATCTTCGGATTGTTGACTGCTTTACCTTTATCTTCTTAAGTTACTGTAGCATTTTGAAACTCCCGTTCTAAGTCTATTGAGCGTCCTCCACGTTGGGTAAGGTAGGTGGTGTCCAAGGCACAGTTCTTCCTTTGTATCGATTCGTTGGTTAATCGACATACTTCAGGCCTGTTCTCTAGTAGAGTTGTCGTCCTTAAAGAGCTTTTCCGAAACTTCAGTCTGCGCTGTTGCACATGGTGTCCGTATAAGCGAGTCTGTGGGCTGCTTCTTCTTCTTTCTTTTCTTTTTTTTCTTTCTCGTTCTATGCTCGCAGCAAAACGTCCTCTAATTGGACTACCTGCTGGGAAGTTGGGGAGGGGGGGGGGAGGCAGTGAAAGAATTCTTATTGTCCGCTAAACTCTGCCTCAGTAGAAAGACTCTAGTACCGGCCACCCCTTTATACCTTACATCCAATCAAACAAAAGTCTCACAGTTTTGAAGACTCAGTGCAGGATTCTAATAAAATTAAAAATAAATAAAAACGCTCCTGAAAAGAGCTAAGCAAAACGCACAGTGTTCAGACCCGCGTCGACATGCCTGGTGTGAGCAGAGTTGGTCCAGACTGGTGCTGCGACTTACTGCTGTATGGGAAACGTATTTTCTATTCTGATATGGCTTCCTTTTCCGTTAAATAAACCATAACAGAAATATACGAGTACGTAGATTCTACTGTCACTACTAGAAGAAACCGCCGACACTTGAGTGTGAGCCGGCCGCGGTGGCCGAGGAGACTAAGGCGCTCCAGTCGCGGTCTACACGGCCACTACGGTCGGGATGCCCCCTCGGGCATGGATATTTGTGCCGTCCTAGTTCGTAAGTAGTTCATAAGTAGTTTGTAAGTTTAGCGACTGATGGCCCAGTAGTTAAGTCCCATAGACTATACAAACATTTGAATTTTGAACTTCAGTGTGTCGCACACTGTCGTTCATCGCCCTCTACCCCATTCAACGCGCTGATTGACAACATGATTTGCAGAAAAAGAGAGAATAATACGACTTTTGTGTCCTCCTCAGAAGATAACTAGTAACACAAACAAAAAATGGGCACCAATGCCATATGTTGGTAAAACATCAGAAAGGCTTGCCAGCAAACTTAAGTCCAGGAAATACACCCCAGCCTTTTATAACAGAAATACTATTGCCAACTTTCTCTTCAATGACAAAGACAAGATTCCACCTTTGCAAAGAAGTGCCATATATAAGATCTCTTTCAATATTTGTGGCAAAGTATATGTAGGTCAGTCAGGTAGGGCTATAACTGGCTGAATATGAGAGGAATTTGAGACTAAAAAAGAGAGATTCCACTCTTGCAGAACATGTCTTAAATGAATGCCATGCCTTTGACATTAAACGTGATGTTCTTCACAGAGCAGGCGAAGACGGAAAGCTAACATTGTTTGAAATTCTCTCTGTCAACAAACACCAAGCTCAGAAACCGAACCTAATTCTCAATGATCAGACCCAGTTCCAGTAGTCACCATTATTAAAGTAACCTATTATCTATAATTCTACCACTATTCTTGTCTAAATTGTGTAATGTCTCTCACCCACATTCCAAAGTTTTTTTTTTTTCCATTGTTACTCACACCACTCTCTTGAAAACCAGCGAATTTTAATATAGGCTATATACTTAACATTTTCCTTTCAATGTTTTCTTTTCATGTGTTACTCACACCACTCTCTTGAAAACCAGCGAATTTTGATATAGGCTATATACTTCAATATTTTCCTTTCAATTTTTTCTTTTCATGTGTTACTCACACCACTCTCTTGAAAACCACGGAATTTTAATTTACGTTATATACTTGTATATGCTCCTTTATTCCTATTCACATATTCCAAACTTTTGTAACTGTTCCCAACCAACATTTCATTTTTATGTCTTCGTCAATCACCTGTTCCCCTCCTACTTTTGTTCGTCTATATAAGTTAATTAATACATAATTGTACTTACTGGTATTGTTTGTTTCAACCTATTTGTTGACAATTAATGTACAGTTATGTCTTAGTTACAGTTTTGTTTTAATTGGTTGGTCGTCTCTGTTTATAAAATACTCAAAAGCTACATAATCTATGACTGACAGTTATCTTTGTAAAATATTTGTACTCGAAACACAGCAGCTGGTGTGATGTGAATAATCTGCAGTCTTAAATTGTCTGAAGATGGCCTAAGGAGCCGAAAGCTAGTTCAGAACAAAAATAAGTATTATTGTGGAACAAATTAAATGCAGTTATTTAATATGTCTATGTTCCATCAAGAACCGACGGAGGAGTCCATAAAAACTTGGTAATTGCTTGATTTTGTACTAACGAGAACACATTTTCAAGGATATAAGCTTTTCCTTACTACCACGACCTTCATTATGGTATTCTTGTAAACGAGAAAACGTCTGGCTGTACTTAATTCCTTGTTTACGAAAAATTAATTACATGTTCTTGACTACCCAACGACATTTTACATAGTTTTGTAGAACCTAACCGCAATGCTGCGTCGATCGATGTACACATCAAATGTTTGCATTTCGCGTCGCGAGCTGTATTCGTGCCGTGTGTGAGTAGCCGTGCCCTCTAAGACGCCTTACTGCGGAGCGTACGTCTGTCTGAGGTTCGAGTCCTCCCTCGGGAATGTGTTTTTGTCTGTGGGTGTGTTTTGTCCTTAGCATAAGTTAGTTTAAGTAGTGCAAGTTACAGTTTGGTCCCATAACTTTACAAACATTTGAAGATTAGAAGTGCATTCGATCTCTCTCTCTCTCTCTCTCTCTCTCTCTCTCTCTCATCCAGACGCATGCTGGCAGCGCGGATAGGCCACCCGGTTGCAGGGTTCTCTGTCAACGTAAACAGAAATACGTTTACTACCGCTACAAATATTGGTTTACAGCAGTACAAAAGTTAAGATTATGACACAACAATATTTCATGTGAACTTATTCAAATACATCGAGTTCTGCCGTCTGCATAATTGTCGTACATTATACGGTTAAGACCCTGTCTAAAATTAATATTTGTTTGTCATCTATTTGTTCCAAAACCATTCAATCCATTTATATATCATTTTGGTTAGTTTTTGTCCATATACTCGCGTAGATTCTTTGCTAAAAAACGTGAGTACGACACACACACACACACACACACACACACACACAGTTGTCGTCATAAACCCTGAGCCATATGAAAAACTCCCACGCCTGAGTCATGACTTTTCTACAAATTCTGTTCGCAATATGTTTCGCAAAGATAACTGCAAAAGTATATGAAACCACGGAAGTATTCCATTGCAATGTTGTTGAAATTTCAAAGGAATAGATAAAGAACTTGCACGGATTTGCTGTTAGATACATCTACACTTTTTTATTCGGTAGTTTTTAATGACAAATCCTGAAGTACTTAAGTGACTAGAAGTTTTCCCACAACTTTGCATTGTAATACTGGCGTTTTCTTATGAACTTATTTTTGTAATTCTCCGCCCATGTATTCAGTTGCGTTCGTTAATTCACTTAATTTGTAGGGGAATGCCATCCCACATGTTGACACGGATGTTTCTGTCGTCTTTAGTCTAAGGTAGTTCATATGTAGTTTGTAAGTTTAGGGTCTGATGACTCCATAGTTAAGTCCCTTAAGCTTAACAACCATTTGAATATTTGAACATTCTTTTGAGAAATCAATCTACCATGGATCTGAAACGGTGCCAGATTTCCAATGAAAAAGGTAAAGAATATCATCAAAAATACAATGTCGAAATTTTAAAAGAAAAGCTCAAAAACTTGTAGTTTGCAAGCCGCAGGGACAAATATTTGAAAAATCCATGCCTCTCAAATTAAGAAATGTTTGTGCCTTGCTCACGCGTACCAAAACAGTGCCATTCGTGTATGCATGAGGGAAAAAAAAACTAAAATAATAATAATAATAATAATAATAATAAAAGAACCTAAAATATTGTGTATTCTAAAGGACGTCGACAAGGAGATTATAACACAGACCTGTTTTTCGTGTCATTGCAACCTAGGCCCAGCTAGTATCTAATAATATTTCCTTTGTTGTATATTACTTTTGTGAATGTAATAAAGGCTCACAATCTGCAAGAAAGAAGTGAAAAGTTTTTTATGGGCCTATGTCCCATCGCTGTATTATATACTGCAAATAGTGTGCTTTAATTATTCATATAGTACCAGAACAACGAGCTTTTGCTGTATCTTTATGCTATAGGACTGAAACCGTATGTTTTCATAGCACCCATTTTAGAACGTAAAACGTTAAATACGAAAAGCCTGTAACTATAGATAAGTAGTTTCCTATCATTATAATCAACAAATATATGTAACATTTCAGTGTTGGAAATCATCAAATTGGTCTCTTACAGACTTGAGAAATAAAGATTATGCATAAATTTACTTCCCTGAATTCCAATGTGTGCACCGTATTATTCACACATATTATTTAGCGTCTAAATATTTTCAGTATCAGTGTCCCGTATTTTTCAAGTTGTGTTAAAACTTAAGAGCAACTTATTTCTCTCAAATCCCTTATTGGAGAGAGCTGGTATTTTCTAGTGAGATTATTATGACAATTTACTGAATTCAGTCAAGCTATTTATGCTAGAAAAAGAAATATTTCAAATAGATGAGCCACCGTGACAGTTACACATCTTTCTTTTTTAACGATACACAGTATTTTCCAACACTGAACATACCATTATAATGAAAAAACTTATTTCTCATTTTCAGCAGTCTCCGCATAGCTTTCGTAACTAATGCCGGCTGTGGTGGCCGAGGGGACTGCGGCGAGTCAGTCACGGTCTGCGTGGCCACTACGGTCGGGGGTTCGAATCCCCCCCTCGGGCATCGATATTTGTGCCGTCCTTATAATAAGGTAGTTCATAAGTAGTTTGTGAGTTTAGGGACTGATGACCCCGTAGTTAAGTTCCATAAGCTCTAAAAACATTTGAACATTTTGAACTAATACTTCCGGAAAAATCTTGAGTCTATAGCATGTACTCAACTGACATTAAATTACAGGAATCCATACGTAAAGGCGAAAATACGAGTAAGTAAAATGTCTCTCCTTGGTGAAGATATCTATGTGTTCAAGTCGATATGATTTCAAGATGTCGGTCGCGGTGGCTGAGGGGACTGAGGCGCTCCAGTCACGGTCTGCACGGCCATTACGGTCGGGGGTTCGAATCCCCCCTCGGGCATGGGTATTTGTGCCGTCCTCAGTATAAGGTAGTTGATAAGTAGTTTGTAAGTTTAGGGTCAAGTTGCATAAGCTTAACAAACTAATTTTTTTTTTTTAATTTATTTCAAGATACAATTGTTTTCACTATTGGACAATTCTTTTCGTGTCAGTGTTTTGGAGGGTAGCTGTCCGGTTCTTCCGCATGTTATTGGGCGTTGATAAACTGTAATGATATTTAATGGAATGTAAAAACAACGGGGCAAAGAGTTTCAAATGTATAGGCTCAGTAACTACTGAGCTTTTGAAGAAGGTACGGTAGTAGGAGAGCTTGCAAAGAGATTAAGCTGCACTTTTCAGACCATTTATGTACGAAGCAATGTACTCACCACTCTAATTTACGGAAGATAATTACAGCTCTATTCATCAGAAATCAGTTCCCATTTATCCAAGAACTTTCATACAGCTCACACGACAATTATACACATTGAAAACCGCATCGCAAAATAAAGTAAATTCAACATTTATTTTCTTTCATGAATGATAAATAATGTTATTATAAAAAACAGTGTTTCTTTTTTTTGTGTCAACTGCTAGCTTCTAAAAGATGTAGCTCCCCTTGAAACAGCTCGGTAAGATTACACCTTCAGAAGGCACGGCGGTAAATGGCCACACCTCCTATATAATAAAGACACCCCTCACTACGGAGTTTTTATCCATACGAAATGACGAATGAGGGTTATGCTTGAGTCGTAAAAAAGTTCAGTCTAACATATACAGTCGCGACACTTACAGCTGTGAAAGTTGTTACCAACTGACATTTGCAACGAGAATAGCGCCCCTAGTGGTGGGTAAGTCGCCGAAGTAGTGATTGTTTATACGTAATTAACGAAATAGTAAAATTTATGCGCTACATGCATTAGTGAAACAACAAGACACATACCTAATTTGGAAATTAATGTAAAGACAGCTGAATTTCACTGATTCATTAGTACAAGAGCTATTTCGTCATGAACTAATACTTTCGAATTTGCGTATACTAGCTTAACGCCCGCTGCCACGCATGCATAGTCTGGTTGGTCTGCACCAGATGTTTCTCCCACTTAATATAAATTTTCATTGATATAGCTTAAGTACTATCCTAATGAAATATTGTGATACTACTTATAGCCGCGGCAGTATGGCCGTGCGTATTGAGGCGGCATATTGCGGTGCGCGCTGCTGTTCCCCGTCGGGGGTTCGGTTCGCCACTCGGACATGGGTGTTTGTGTTGCCCTTAGCATAAGTTAGTCTACGTTTAATTAGTTTGTAAGACTTACGGACTAATGACCACGTAGTTAAGTTGATTTTACTACTTGTAACCCTGTATGGCACCCCTTAATAGTTGAATTTCGAAAATACCCCAATATGTGTCTTTTAAACTCCAACCAAGTGTGCAAAAATCTTTTTTTTTTTGTAATTGTAGGTTCAAAATTGACTTAGTAGCAAGGTATTTGCAAAATAATGTTTATCCCCTATTTCACCCCATAAATGATTACTTTTCAGAAAATACCGAAACACGTGTCTTTTTAATTCTGACCAAGAACATCAAATACCAATTTATGTGGTTATAGCTTCAAAATTACTTTAATAGCAAAAGATTTTCCAAAAAAATAAATTCCCTCAATTTAACCCCATTGATGGTTGAATATCCAAAAATACCGAAGCACGTATTTTTTAAATTCTGGCAGCTCTAGATCCAAAATTATCTGAATAGCAATGTGTTATCGAAAATATTTTTTGATCCCCTATTTTACCCCTTAGCTGTTGAATTTCCGAACATACCGAAACTCATGTCTTTTAATTCGAAACCCGAATTCTAATCCGAAACTTTGAAGTTATAACTTCAAAACTACCCAAACAGCAACGTATTTAAAAAACATTTCATTCCCTGTTTTCATCCCTTTACGGACGGAATATCGAAAAATCGCTTCTTAAATGACGCCTTCAGAGTAATATCAACACTTCGCCGGCTTTTTATTTCGTCTAAATAGCAAAGTTCGAAAAGTTCTTGACCGATTTGAATTTTTGACACAAAATTGCATTCTAACATAGGTGTGTTTTTGTAAACCTATTTTTGCATCTTTAATGGACGCATGTCATATTTGAAAGGAAATCTGTAAAATACTTATGCACGGCTGTATGTGGTTTGCTCACGCATTTTTCCCCCTTCTTCTTTTTTAACTGTAAGCAAGAATCCACATACCAATTTATGTAGCTGTAGCTACAAGATTGCCTTAATAGCAAAAGACTTTCGAAAACCTTCTCCTCTCCAATTTAACCCCGTTGATCGTTGAATTTCCAAAAATAACAAAACACGTGTGTTTTTAATACTGATCAAGAGTGCATATCCTAAGATTCATACTTATAGCTTGAAATTTGAGTTAACAGCAGCATATGTTTGCAAATCAATTTTTGTATCCCGTATTTCACCCCCTTATTGCTGAAATTTTCAAAAATACCGAAACACGTGTCTTTTAAATTCCAACCCCGAATCCAAATCCGAAAATTTGTAATTCTAATTTCGAAATTGCCTAAATAGCAACAGATTTTTGAAAAATATCCCCTCTCTAATTCAACTTCGCTTATGGTTGAATTCCTAAAAATACGGAAACACGTATCTTTAAATTCTAACCAACAATAAAAATACCTATTTTTGCATCTCTAGCTTCAAAATTGAATAGCAATGTGTTTTCAAAAAGAACTTTTCATCTCTTATTTTACCCTCTTACTTGTTGAATTTCCAAAAATACTGAAACTCGTGTTTTTCAATCCTGACCAAGATTCCATATCCGGAGTTTCGTAGTTGTAGCTTATAATTTGAGTTAACAGCAACATATTTTTGTAAATCAATTTTTGAGTCCCCTATTTTACCCCGTTATTGGTTGAATTTCAAATAATGCCAAAAGACGTGTCTTTTTAATTCTAACCCTGAATTAAAATCCGAAACATTGCAGTTCTAGCATCAAAATTGTCTAAATAGCAACGTGGATTCAAACAAAGTTTCATCCCCTATTTAATCCCCTTACGCACGGAACATCGAAAAATTGCTTCTTAAATGACGCCTAATGAATAAGATGAACAACCTCTACAAATTTCAAATTTCTATCTTGAGTGGTTTGGGTCAGTCAGTCAGTAGGGACACTGTTTTTTTTTTTTTTTTTTTTTTTTTTTTTTTTTTTTTTTTTTTTATGGAGACTTTCAGCATATTCCGCTTTCTTGTATGATAGGCAGGTTATCTTACATGTATCAGTTCGTTACGGAGTCTGATGATCGCACATTTTTACTCTTCACTTGTTCTTCTTATGCTCGCATGTGCTTTTGAGTGTATTTACTTTATGTTCAAAATACAATGCTTTAAACATTCTTCCTCTTTGCTCCTCAACTGTAGCAACAATTGTGGAATTCGCTTCTTCTTTTTCGGAAAACTGTTTGATTGCTTTTGTCTTTCTCTCTCTCTCTCTCTCTCTCTCTCTCTCTCTCTCTTTCCTCATTTGTAACGCTTGTTTACTCTTCAGCTCCAGCTGTAGTTATTGCATACTATATTCCATCCTCACCGATTTGGATAGAGCTTCCGGTGTTTCTTAGCCATTTTTTTAATTTTTAATAGAAAATGTAATTATTCAGTAGAAGCCTATAGGTTACAAGATAATTGTAAATAAACTGTCCTGTAATGTACCATGTCGTACCTTGTCAGGGATGATAGGAAACTTAAGGAAGACAAATTTAGTGTTATTTTTAAGTTATTGTCTATTTTTATGGCACTGCATAGGTCCATCAACGTAAAAAAGTGTGTTAAATCAATGTAAACGACATTTTTCGCATTCATCCCATATCGTATTCAGAAATATAGTTTTCCGGCCGTTAGAAACACTACTGTTTGCAATGTGTAACAAAAATATGCAGGAATGTCGTGACTGTGTATGTTAGCCTGTGGTTGAGTCATTGCCACCGTTCCTTTCAATAAGTAAAAAGTCTGACCAGCAAGATTCTTTATTTCAGACTTACCAGTGTAGTGGAACGTGGAATTCTCCGCGGCGGCGTCACCAGCTCCTTGTCGACGTGCGATTTCAAGTCTTGTGAAGATTATTAACACTTCTTTAACACACTGCCTGCTGCACTGCCAAACCAAACACGTGTATGCTGCTATATGGTAGCCGACGACGGCCACACACCGGTCAGTGTGTTAAGCAAGAGCCAATATCGGTATAAATTAACCTTTAGAAATGGTGTATTGTAATAGAAGTTGATATTTAAGAGTACTGTGATAACACTCAGGAACTGAAATGAATATGGACCGTACGTTTACATGAAACAAACAGCAATAAATCTTGGATAAGTGACTGCTGCTGAAGCTTGATCCGTCTGGAAACATGAGGACTTTAAGTGAGTGGGGAAAACCAATTTGCATGATATAACGTTACTATTCCAACCATTTGTAGGGGGTGTATAGTGATGGAGGTAGGGAACATGTGTACAGAGGTGCGTGGAGCTTAATATACTTATACCACCGTAAAATGTGTCTTACAATGTAGTGTAAAAATGGTCTAATCTGCAGTTTCTATCACTTTTCTTTTCAATACTAATCTGTTTCGTGTTGTGAATTAGTATTGTAACCACCAACTGTTATGAAATTTCATTGTTATCCATTCATGAGACAAAGCTATTGTAAGTGACGAGACAACTTACATATTCATGTGTGAAATCTCAGTCCGTGATTCTGACTCTTAAGATTTCCTTCAAATTTGCTGTGTTTGCCATTATTGTGAAACAATGCGAACACCTATTTTATGTATTTGCAAATGTATTCCACTTTTGAAATACACAGTTACACAATTTTCCAATCCACGTGTCCAGTTTCTTCAGGAAAACAATACCTATCTGCAGAACTCCATGTAGTAACAATAATTTCAGAATTCAATTAGTGCCTAATTTGCTTAGCTGAAAAATCTTACCACTATGCCATAATTAAAAATTTAAGTAGACCTACTGCAATTCAGAGTTGGTGACTTAGAAGGTGCCGATTCGTAGTTTCACTACATCTAAATATGAACAGAGTGCTTCGTAAGTTGAATTATGGAATATGAATAGTTCGAGTTTTAAACCAATTTCGACTTGGGATATATTTTTTGTGGTGCAAGTCTGCTGTTTGTAGTTTGGATGATTTTATTCAATGAAAAGAGTTACGAAATGTATAATTAAGCAAAAATTATTTGGAGAATAAATTCTGACACTATTTTAACTTAACAACGTAATATTATTTGTAAATATTAAGGAAAAGTAAAAAAAAAAAATTAACACAATTGGTTTATAGACCATCTTTATTGATTTTCAGATAACAAACACTATATAAAATATATACATATTCTCGTCTTTTCGACAAGTCACTTAAAAATACTTATTGTATCTTATTTGTCCATAGACGCCTCTCTTCAGACTTGCGTGGTAGTGCGGGCTTCATTGTCTGCGAATATTACAGACGGAGGTTTCTGGATGGCGACTGTAACAGAAAACTGCAATTAATGTCTATTCACCTGTAACATATATGAAAATAAAGAAGCAACAACGTAAATCGCAAGCTTTGGCAAGTTAATCATTTTAGTTTAAAATACCCGAAACTAATTATCAGGGAGAAAATTATAGTTTTCAAATTATCATTTCCGAAGACTAACGGAAGATGAGGCGCCAAATATCCGATTTTATCAATTATTAATTGTAAAGACTAAACTTCGCCATCTTCTGCAAACGTAAGTATTTCTCAGACATTTTTGTTAATTTCAAGGTTTCATTGGCTGGCATCTAAGGAAAATATGGAACATTTATTCTTACAAAATTACGTCAAACTATACACAGATGTCCAAGAAAAGTGTGCATGCATGTTTGAAAGAAAAAATTTCCATGGTTACATCGATAAACACTCACAGTACATTCTTAAAACAGTGTTGTATTGTGGGAAAGAACTTGAGCACAAAATGTTTGTGAAAAGAATTGATATACAACGTCTTTTACTTGTTGGTATAACAACTGAAAGAGGTTACAGAACTGTGTTTAGTTCCATATGTGAACGGCACAGCCACACAGGTTGCACATTGTGAAGTTGAACCCTATAACGATAGTTGCTGACTTTTGAACAGTTCACGCTGCTGCAAGGTATTTGGCTTACAGCATTAAAAATGCTACTATTCCTGTAGATGCCCAAATATTAATGTTAGATACACTTAGTTATGAAAAAGTTATGACATACTTTGCGTTCTTAATAGAACTTGGTAGTGGCTGCTTGCTGTATTCACAAAGTAAGACGCTATTTTACATTTATGTATCTAATGGCACATTTCATTTTCACAGTCGATTTTTAACATTAGCTGTTTCAGGCAGCTGTTTAATTTTCTGATGCTATAAAATGTGTTAATATTGGATAATACAACAGTCACTCAAACAAAATTGTAAAGCGTTGTGCAACACGTCCAAAATTAAAGTTTGTACAACAGTTTCACCATCGTAGATTATACTCAGAAACTGCCAAGAAGCTGTCTCTGACGATAAATTCCGTTCATATGCTGCACTTAGAACGCTAAGAAACTGAATGTTACAATTCGTTTCAGTTAGTTGTAAAATGAGCAAGCTCAACAGAAAAGCAAGGAGAAATTTGGAGAACGAATTACAGTTCAGGGCGAAGAAATAAAAACATTGCGATTTGCCGATGATATTGTAATATTGTCAGAGACAGCAAAAGACCTGAAAGAGCAGTCGAACTGAATGGAGAATGTGTTGAAAGGTGAACATTAACAAGGGTAATGGAGTGTAGTCTAAGAAAATTAGGCAATGCTGAAGGAATTCGATTAGGTAACGAAGCAATAAAGGTATTAGATGAGTTTTGTTACATGGACAATAAAATAACAAATGATAGTCGCAATGCGGAGGATATAAAACGCAGAATGGTAATGGAAAGAAAAGCGTTTTTAAGAAACAGAAATTTGTTAATATCGGATATTAATTGAAGTGTAAGGAAGTCCTTTCTAAAGGCATGTGTGTGGAGTGTTGCCTTGTATGGAATTGAAACATGTACGAAAAACAATGTGGACAGGAAGAGGATAGAGGTTTCTGAAATGTGGTGCTACAGAAGAAAGCGTAACGAATGAAGAAGTACTTAATAGAATTGGGGAGAAAAGAAATTTTCTGGCATACCTTGACTAAAAGAAGGGATCGATTGGTAGGACAGATTCTTAGACATTAAGGAATCGTGAATTTAGCTTTGGAGGGAAGTGTGTGGGGTAAAAATCGCAGAGGAAATCCAAAAGTTGAATACAGTAAGCAGATTCAAATAGATGTAGGTTGCAGGTCTTATGAGGAGATGAACTCGCTTGCTCAGGATAGAGTAGGGGGAAGAGCTGCATCAATCCAACGTCCGGCCTGAACACCACAACATCAACATAGGAAGAAGAAACGGTGTTGGACGATTTATACACCCTACGTTTATTAAATTTACACACATATGATAGTTAATGTATATTGAAAGAGTCTGAAACTGTTTTGTAGATATATATTAAGTGAGACATAGTTTTCACGACTTACGCCCTGTAAGCAAAATTCCGCGCGGAAATTTGCTACCATAATGGCCGCCAAGGAACTCTTCAATTTACCCGCTGTTCGCAGTACGGGATTGTGGGGGCTTGATAAGAACGAAGCGCGTGCTACAGCCTCTCTGAAGATGACTGGACGGTACTCAGCCGAAATATTAGATGAAGTCAACGTCATGCGGCTGCACGTCCGAAATTTATTTGAACAACAAATATTCATACGTATACGTAGAATGATTACAAGAGCTACAAACAGCCGAGAGTGAAAACGTACACTTTGTTCTACTTTATCGTCTTTAAATCTACATCTACATGTACATAGATACTCTGCATATCACATTTAAGTGCCTGGCAGAGGGTTCATAATTTTTTTTTCTACAGTTCCATTCTCTAATAGCGCTCGGGAAGAAAGAACACCTAAAATCGTTTAGTTTTAGATCTGGTTTCTCTTATTTTATTGCGATGGTCATGTCTCCCTAAGTAGGTGGGTGCTAGCAAAATATGTTCACTTCGCAAACAGACCACGCACAATGAATAACGTCTTTCTTTTAATGATTTCCGCCCCAATTCGTGCAACATTTCCGTGACGCTTTCGTCCCCTTAACATGATAAAACAAAACGAGCTGCCCTTCTCTGAAACTTCTCGATATCTTCCGTCAGTTCTACTGAGGGTCCGATAATGGGCAACTGTACTCCAAAAGAGGACGCACAAGTGTGATGTAGGCAGTCTCTTTGGTGGAGCTGGTGCATCTTCGAAGCGTTCTGCCAATGAAACGCAATCTTTGGTTCGCCTTATCCCTCAATATTTTCTATGTGTTCTCTCCAGTCTAAGTTGTTCGTAAATGTAACTTATAGGTATTTGATAGAACTTACGACTTTAAGCTAGACTGATTTATTGGTAACTGAAGTTCAGCGGATTTCTTTTGGTGGACTAGTATATTACTTCACACTTGTCTTTATTTAGTGTTGCCAATTTTCGCACCAAGTTGAAATTTTGTCTAAATCTTTTTGCAGTTGCTTTTGATCCTCTGTTGACTTCACTAACCGATAAACAACAGCATCATCCGCGAACAGTCTACGGGAGCTATTCATATTGTCTCCTAAATCGTTTATATACGCAAGGAAAAGTAGAGGACCTATAACGCTTCCATGGGGAACGACAGATACCACTTCTGTTTCACCCGATGACTTACCATCAATTACTACGAACTGTGTCCTTCCCGACAGGAAATTGTGAATCCAATCTCAGAATTGGGGCGATGTTCCATAAGCACGCAATGCCGCTTGTGGGGTACAGTGTCAAAAGCCTTCCGGAAATCCAGAAATATGGAATCGATTTGAGATCTCTTATCGATGGCACTTAACACTTCATGTGAATAAAGGGCAAGCTGTGTTTAGCAATAGCGGTGCTTTCTGAATCCGTGTTGACTATTGGTTATTAGGTAGTTCATAATGTTCGAACAAAGTATGTTCCAAAATGCTACTGCAAATCGACGTTAATGAGATTGGCCTGTAATTTTAATACTTTAATAGGTTAAAGAGCAGTTGACAACCCACCTTGACGGGAGCGCCGTCACTGTGCTCCCAGGCTTTCTGCACTTGCGCGAAGTTCCCAGGCTGAGTCCTCGCCGGACTGTCAGGGCGGTGCGGCGGTGCGCCTCCTTGCGCGCGCCCCTGCCCGCTAGACGGCGCCGGCCGCTGGCTGTCCGGCTCGTGGCGGACGTAGAGGACGGGCGCGTGCAGCTGCACCAGGACCTCCACACGGCGCAGTCCGCAGTGCAAGCACTGGCTCTCTCGCGTCTGATTCGTGTGGTAATGTGGCTGCAAACAGGTTAATTTACGTAAATAACATGCACCACTGTCGTGAATTATTTTTCGTTACACAGCTTTTACTACAACTCTATATATATATATATAAATCAGACTGATGTGCGTTAGTCTTGCAAAAAAACACAGAAATGACTTGAGCGATTTGAATGACCTTTAGTTTGCTCAATTACAGGGATGAATACACACACACACACACACACACACACACACACACACACACACACACACACATATATATATATATATATATATATATATATATATATATAATACGAGGCGCATCCAGAAAGTAAGTTCCGTTTCAGTTTATCTCCGCTGCAGCGCTGCGATTGCAGTTCCGTACATGCGCTGTAGACGATATGTATCAAGGAGAAGAACGTGTCCCATTTGGAGATCGCTGTCAGTTACGTACGCTTTGTTGTGCTTGTTTGAAATGTCAGCGTTGATTGAAAATCCCGCCGCCTGTGAAATCAAGTCGGTGATTCGGTTTCTGAATGCGAGGAAAGTGAAACCAAGTGAAATTTATAGGCAAATTTGCAATGTTTACGGACCAAACGCGATGGGTGATTCGGTGGTGAAGAACGAAGTGGGCGTCCGCCTTTGGTTACAGAAGAACTGGTTCACGCGATTGATAACAAGATCCAGGAAAACCGTAGGTTTACAATTAGTGCTCTCGCTATGGACTTCCTACAAATTTCACTGTTTCCAACTGGTTGAAGACACAAGCGGCAGATTTCTATGAAGAAGGTATACAAAACCTGATGCCACGCTATGACAAAAGGCTGAAAAAATTTCGGCAGTTATGAGGAAAAGTAGTTTAAGAGTTGTAGAATTTTATGCAATAAAAATTTCTTCTGTATCTGTGCACAATTTCATTTTATTACCAAACGGAACTTACTTTCTGGACGCGCCTCATATATATAGGGTGTCCCAGCTATCTTGTTCACCCAAAATATCTCTGGAACAATAACAGCTGTTGGATAACGACTTTCACCGGTATCAATGTACGGCTGTGGCCCATGAATGTACGTATTTGGAAACATTCTAAAACGAAAGCAAATGTGTTTTTAACACAAACTTATGTTTTTTTTTTTTTTTTATGGACACCCAATATTTTGTTTTCAGAAATCCATAGCATGACAAATCAAATAAACAATGGCGTTGATTGCATCGGAATATTCCAACTACATCCCGAGATATTGCAACACCAAGTTGACGCTTGAAACACGCGAAACGCGAGGCTAGCGCACGTCCTGAGACTCAGGCGAGAACCCCATGCTGCTCAGGAAGTGCGCTAGCCGCGCATTTCGCGTATTTCAAGCGTCAACTTCGCGTCGCAATATCGCGGGCTGAAATTGGAATATTGCGATGCAATCAACGCCATTGTTTACGTGAATTGTCATGCTATGGATTGCTGAAGAAAAAAAAATATAGGGTGCCCTTTAAAAAAAACATACGTTTGTGTTAAAAAAACACATTTGCTTTGGTTTTAGAATGTTTCCAAATATGTACATTCATGGGCCCCAGCCATACATTGATACCGGTGAAAGTTATTTTCCAATAGCTGTTATTGTTCCATAGAAACTTTGGGTGGACAAGAGAGCTGGGACTAGTTTGAATTCATTATTGTGCTTGGAGACCACAAGACCAAAAAAAAAGGTCAGTTTAAAAATAACGCATATAATGCAAAAATAATGCATATAAGAATAGTATTACAATACACTTTTAATAAGAAATTTATTCGGTTTGCAGCAATGTGGGTGTGGAGCCTCCATTTATTACTTCAAGTTCGGTAATCCTAGGGCTAATTTCGACTAACCATTATGTTATTGAATTGAACAGAAAGAAGGGACATCGGCAAAAAAATTTCGTACGTTACGTTAATGTACGTTTATTTGTTGACACGCTAATGGAACTAGTGATAACACAAGAATCATATTCAATTAATCCTTTTAGACCTGGCATCCAATATATTGGACACCGACTTTTACTAATTTTAGAACACTACACTATTCCGATTTACTTTGAGACCTAGTGGTCCATTTACAGGACGTCTTGCTGCCATCTGTCACCAGAATGGTGAGTTAGAATGAAAAACAGTGATCATGGCGAACCATTAATGTTGCACAAATTCCACAATAAACATGGAATGACTTATATGACTGTTGACTTCTTATTTCACATTCTTAACTGCCTTCCAAGCCTGATGTCCAATTCAATTTATTTGACCCTTTCAATTTTGTAAACTAATATATATATATATATATATATATATATTCAAATGTACAATAGATAGGGTCCTAAAGACAGAAAGAAGTACAAGAATATCCAACACCTGATGACAGGGATCTAAGATCTGCCGAAACCGGTCAAAATAAAGCCATTTGTAAAGCAATTTTCGTACTCTGGGGCCCGCAGTGTGTCATCGAGGGACATGTTTAATAACACAATAATTATAAATTATTTTTACACTGCTTTTGAACTTTTTATTACTTCACAATAAGCTTATTTCGGCCCTAGGCCACCTTCAGGTGTTGGTATTATAATATTGTTGCCATTTATTTTTTGCCCAATTGATATCTTGGTTATGGTTGTTTATTGGTCGTTATCCGTATATGTGGAGCGGTACTCGTTATATTCATCGATTTATATAACCAGTGCTGCTGCACACATACGAATAAGCACAACTAAAGAAGCATAACATCAGCTTTAAAAAGAAATAGATTCGGCAGCAAACAAATGGCAACGATATAAGTAGCAACACCCAAAGATGGCCTAAGGACGAAAAAACTTATTTGTGAAGTATTAAAAAGATCAAAAGCAGTGCAAAAATAATTTACAATTATTGTGTTATTTCTAAAACGATTCTTGGCAGCCAGTGATTTATCTCTATTTAAAAAAATTAAAAATGAAAATAAAAATTTTATATCATTCTTCGGCTACATGTTAGCTGTTGCTGGGCATCTGCGGTCCGCTTACCACGATTTCGCAACCGCCGGTGTACAGAAGCGAGACTAGAGACACTTGCAGAAGGCAGAGGAATGGGAGGCAGAGAAATGCTGCAAACCAATCTACGAATTGGAGAACAAAAGCAGGGAGTACTTACTGGTGGTGCCGGGATCCGCAGGTAAGGGCCGGACATGACAGAGGGCGCCACAGGCAGGTCGGCAGAGTGCCGGCGCGTCCTGTGCCCGCCTGCTGGGGCGTGGCTGCCGGCCGGGCTGGCGGCGGAGTTGGTGGCGCTGTTGACGCCGGTGTTGACAGCAGCATTTCTGCTGGTGTTGACAGCAGCATTTGCGTTGGAGTTGACTGCAGAGTTGACAGCAGCATTTCTGTTGGTGTTGACTGCATTGTTGACAGAAGCATTTCTGTTGGTGTTGACTGCATTGTTGACAGCATCATTTCTGTTGGTGTTGACTGCATTGTTGACAGCAGCATTTCTGTTGGTGTTGACTGCAGTATCGTTAGTAGCATATCTGTTGGTGTTGACTCCAGCGTTGATAGCAGCATTTCTGTTGGTGTTGACTGTGGTATTGACAGCAGCATTTCTGTTCATGTTGACTGCATTGTTGACAGCAGCATTTCTGTTGATGTTGACAGCAGCATTTCTGTTGGTGTTGACTGGAGTATGTCGGTGCTGTTGAATGCAGTATTGACAGCAGCATGACGTGCTGTTGACTGTAGCGTTGAAGGCAGTATTTCTGGCGGTGTTTACGGCGCTGTTGGCGGCGGTGTACAGGGCGTTGTTGGCGAAGTTGTTGGCGGCGGCGTGCGCATGCGCAGCGGACCGGTACGGCGGCTCGCTGGCCGACCGCCGACTGGCGCCAGTGCGCTCCACCTCTCGCTGGCGCGGCCTGCTGCTGTCACGCACGACGCGCCGCGCGAACTCTTCAAAGTCGCCCTGTCCGCCAGTCTCCTGGCGCCAGCGCACCACCAGCTCCGGCAGCGAGCAGGGCGCGCCCAGCGCCTGCTGTGACCAGCGGCTCGCGCTGTTGGCCACGGCTCTGCGCAGCAGCCGCTGCCGGTCCATCTGGCACAGCTCGGTGCGCCTGCTGAGCTCTGCTGGAGTGCATTTCTCCCCTCGGACCCTGTCACAAAACATCACACGCGGTTTAATTTACATCTATTAAGCGAAGTTGGAGTACAACAGAGTAATGTAAAGTTTCACAGGGAGTTACGCAGGCCAATTCTGAGTATGAGATCCGCCTGATATGCAATACACTATTTTTTACTTTACACCAAATCATGTTTCGGATCTCTTTGCCATCATCAGTGGGTTTTAATTATTTATTTGAGTTGCATAATTTTTTCCCAGCAATCAGTCGTGAGTATTAATTTATTCACAGATCTAGATTTCGACCACTGCTTGGTCATTATAAATACTTAAAATAAGGCCATTAAAACACGTAAAAATTTTCGCCCTTTATGTTGGAGGTTACGTTCATGTTTTAGGTATTTTAATCGTTTTATTTTTAGTACTGACAGTGACCAGAGAGAGGTCGAAATGTAAATCTGTGAATAAATTAACAGTTACGACTGATTCCTGAAAAGATGTTTACATTCTTTAAATAAACATTCGTTGAGCACAAGTTCCAACATGGAATAAATCGTGATATTTATTTGTTTCTGTGAATGTAACACTTACCGCCCAATATGCCTTCTGTCACATCCACAATGAAATTATTTGAACACTTTATTGGTCAAGGAGTCCACAAATAATCACAGCCAGTGTTTAATTCTCTCGATAGTTAATCGGCTGGGGCTACAGCTGATAAACGTGAAGATTAAAAGAAAGTACCAGCACTTGTATTAAGATTTTTTAATTAATTAAGCGACCGGTTTCGATGCTACATTCGCACCATCTTCAGGCTCGTTGTGTAACACTCAGTAAGAGCGCATTTAAGAGGACTGGCCGTTGACGCTTGTAACCGCGAATTTCTTCCTACTTGCATGTCAGGAGTCATACGATAACTGATGTAACTGGTATACAAAATGAGCGGTCCAAAGATGAAAGTAAATATTTGTTATTTTATTTATTATTTGAATGACTAACTTTCATCTTTGGACCTCTCATTTTGGATATGTAGTATATCAGTTATCGTTTGGTTCCGGAAATAACAGGACGAAGAAATTTACGGTTACTGGTGTCAACGGCCACCCCTTTTAAATGTGGTGTTACTGAGTGTTAAGCGAATATAGAACTGAAACAGTGCGCTTTATTAGTTTAAAAAAATCTTAACATAGCTGATGGTACTTTGTTTCATGCTTCACATCAATTCAAATGTTCAAATGTTTGTAAATCTAAAGGACGTAACCACGTTGGACATCAGTCCCTAGTCTTGCAAACTAATTACACCAACAGTAACGCCTGCTAAGGAGAACGCAAACAGCCATGCTCGAGGGAGGACTCGCACCGCCGATGGCGAACGGCTGCGCTGGGCGCCTTAGTGCGCACGGCTATTCTCCCGCGGTCCACATCAATCAATGTGGATTCGTGAGGGCTATGGGCCGACAGATGCTATCCATGCTGCTCGTCTGCAAAATCAATCTGAGAAATCAAAACACTTACACTTTGCCTTCCTCAATCTCGCAAACGCCTTCGACCGAATGTCATATTATTTGATTTAGTTCGCTCTCTGAGAGCATGGAGTACCTCACGAGCTTGTGAGAGGGGTCAGACTGCTCTGCCACAATCCAAAAAGCCAGATACAATCAACTGTCGGCTGTCAGATGACTTTCCTACTTTTGTAGGAGTACTGTAGAGATTTGCAATCTGATCCCTACTATTTAACATAGTCATCGATACGGTCACAAGACTGCACCTGCACGTTTTTATATGCTGATGATGTGCTACTGGCTTCTGAATACACGAGTGTTCTGCATCTTCAAATCCCAAGCTTGGAATGATCGCCTTGTGGGAGTAGGACTACGGCTCAACGTACTGAAGTTCGAATGTTTAAATGTTTGTAGAGCTTATTGGACTTTACTTGGGGTCATCAGTCCCTAAACTTACAAACTAATTATGAACTAGCTTATACTAAAGACGGCACAAACATCCTTAGCACAGCGCCTCACTGCGCTCGGCTGCTCCGCCGCGGCCAACGTACTGATAACCGATTACGTCACCACACATTTAAACGATTCTGATACCATCAGCGTCAACTGTGTTGACCTGCCAACAGTACATAGTTTCAAATACCCTGACTCGACTATATCTGCTGACAGAAATGTCAGTGCTGAAACCGCCTGAGCAGTGCGCGGCTCAAATCAAATGTTTGTAAAGCTTATAGGACTTAACTACGGGGTCATCAGTCCCTAAGCTTACAAACTACTTATGAACTAGCTAAGACTAAAGACGGCACAAATATCCATGTCCGAGGGGGGATTCGAACCCCCGACCGTAGTGGGCGATCTTTATTCCCAGCGGTTCTGTATTGTTGAGAAATATTAAATCAAGTCGTGTGTAATATAAGTGCATTGCAGTCAGTCTTAATACTGAGACACGAAACAGGTCTAGGCGCTGATCTTTAGCCGACTCCTTAGCTACCCCTGCTTAGCCTTCAACAAAGACACACAAGACGTAGCTATATTCAAATCAACTTTAGTTACAGCATGGATTCTACAGATTAAAAAGCGAAAACTGCCGAAAAATTTTCAGTTGGATGACATGCTCACAAGAATACAAATTATCAACAGTTTTAGACATTATCGTCCTTAGACGACTAACGAATAAACTGAACTTTTGATTTTAAACAAATCACGTATTTCAGCTGATTGTGAATCATTTTTCCAAAACTTAAATGAAATATGGTGTATATTTCAAAGATAGCCACTATCAAACAAACGCTAACAAAAAGAAATATATCCAGAATATAATTCACGTTAGAAGTATCTAACGTCCGCGTCTTAGCCTATACTCCAATGGAGATGGCTCAACACGTACACAAAACTGTTTAATCTCCGTTACTGAAACAGCAACAACGAATACACAAACACGGAGATATCATTCTTAGTTTATGTAAGTGAAAAAAATGCCTTTTGTTTGCTGCAATTGATTTTATTTTTCCCAAATGCGTTTCGCCTTTTATTTTACAGAAACCTTCAGTGGGAATTACAATTTTTTTTAGATGTATTGTTTCCAGATTATAAACAGTTCACTTACTTTTTACATAAAGGAAGAAGTTTCTACATACATTATCGTAGTGTCTTCAGCTATCTTCTGCTGTTGTAACATTTGGCCTTGACCAGAAGGTGGAAACAGAAGAAGGTAACTGAAGAGACATCGATAATGTAAATAAAAACTTCGTCCCTTATGTAAAAAAGAAAAATAAATCGTGAACTGTTTATAATCGGGAAATAACAAATCTCACAAAATATTTGTAATTCCCACTGAATATACCATTAAAATAAAAGGCGAAACGTGCCTGGGAGAAATAAAATCAATTGCAGAAAACAAAAGACTTTTTTTTCCCCTTCAAAAACGAAGAATTTCGGCGCTTGCTGCTGAATATGGTGCCCCAAACAGACTTGACACAGATATCAGTCGCATTACGTAAATGCAAACAAAAACAAAATAAATTGACTCGATATTTAAGACTTTTGGTGGCACTGTAACAGAAACTTCTTTTTGAAGGATGTAGTTTTTCTGCGCGGTAATAACTGCACGATTTGAGACGACTTGTCATGGCTTGCGTGACCGCTTCTGTCAGAGATTTGTAAATGTAGGAGCGATGACGTCAGCAGTTTGAACTCTTTAAGTTTACAAACATCTGAACATTTGTTGTAGCTTTGTGGCATTCATCTGCATTTGACTAACATAATTTTACGGAGTAATACATTCACCTGTTTTACTGATTACAGCTGGCTGCAGTGGCCGAGCGGTCTGCGACATGCCAGTCACGGTGGGTTCAAATCCCCCCTCGGGCATTGATGTTTGTGCCGTCTTTAGTATAAACTACTTCATAAGTAGTTTGTAAGTTTAGGGACCGAACAAACATTTGAACTTTTTTTTTTATTGATTACATTTCTTTCTCGGGATCGGGATCGGGATCGGTTGAAGAGGTACACAATTTCATTTTTAGTGCTGCTTGTGGCAGACCAAATTGATCTAAACAAGCAATCTCATCGATCGCTTCTACCTACTAAAAGAATTACGTAAGCTATTTCTTGTCTGCACCCATTATGAATGTAAACCATACAGAGAAATATGTTACTTTATACTTAGCCTTCCCGTTGAATGAACACATGACCTGGCATTATTCGCTAACTTCTTGCTCTTCCTACTAAAGTTTCATGATACAATGAACTGCACATCTCAAACGTTTACATATATATACCGAATGAAGTATCGAACTTCCTACGGCGAGCGGTCGCGCAATCCTTGACAAGGCGCCTAAGACCATGTGGCCATGGAGCAGAAGTCCTGCGATTGTGGTAGCTAAAGTCCAAGACCAGTATTACACTGCAGCAGATTTCTCTTAAAATCTCTTATGAGGTACTATTGAACTATTTTTATACATCTTAGTTTGAGGTTTTTGCATCCATAAATGTTTTTAATGAATGAGAAATAAAAAGAAGAAAAGGTGGAAGGCGGTGAGTGTGACGCAGGCAAAACACATGGACAAAGTTAATTTCACACTTAATGAACAATGACATGTCAGCTTAGAACAGCCTATGGAACACAGAAACTAGCAAAATACTGAAGGATTCTACCGGTGGAGTATTCATCCCCTCAATACCAGTTCCTTGTAAACGAAGGCCGTTGTCATTGTTAATAAAACTATTCTGGGTAATATATCAAATATTTCACCGATGTTTCGGCTGCTATTGCAAGCAGCCATCTTCTGGGTGTTATGTTTAATACCCAGAAGAGTTTTATTACCAGTTCCTTGTCTATGAAGCATAAATGCGGGGAAGGCCTGATCTGAGCCGCAATCGATAGTCGTTATTTATACTTCCAGTACAGCTGTGTATTTTCAATATGCAATTTTTAATCTAATATACGCTTTAGTTGAGTATGTTTTCTTTTAAGTGGCTATATCAATTTCTATGCTATGAAATAAATGGCTAGCACTTTTCCACGAATTAAAATCAAATATTTTCAAGAACCTTCAAGAACTAAGAGAAATAAACAAAATATCATGGGCTTTATGAACACTGCAATGTACTTGACGGAGGTTAATAGTGAACAGTTTTATTTTCAAGAAAAAAAATCAGTCCATTTGTCACGTCTTTGTTAGTGTTACTAAATAATATGCGGCTTGCCAGCTGGTAGAGCGTCGGGAGGGTGACCGATTGGCCGGAACTGGGGCGTGCTCGCCTTCATACTTGTCTTAGAATTTATTTTAATAATTATGTACCAGAAATAAGGTTCCAGATACCTGCAACAAGTATAATCTATCATAAATAAAACAAACTAGTGAACTTTTATACACCTTTCAGAAGCCGAGATATCAAAGATTATGGAAGCTCGGTCAGTTGAAGAATAACCTGTTCCGAGTGCGCAATGCTGCCACTCGCTGCAGCTGGCGTGTAATTTGTTACTCCGTTTCCAACTTTAACCTAACGAAGTATATCCAAAAATATATTTAAATGCAGGTATTTAGTATTTAACCCCATCAAGAGAATTGCTGTAATACGTTAATTCGCATACCAGATATTAAGGAAAACTGTTCGCGGCTATAGAAAGTTGTAGAAAAAGCTTTCACTTTAAAATTCGTAACATATCTTATCAGTTCACTTCTTTAAGCCTTATTTACATAGCGAATAAATCCATAGTTACAAGCACGTCCAATAAATATGACATTCTTCGAATTATCTTTCTGATCCTTACAGTAAACAAAATCCTAATTACTTAATTGCTTGGAGATACAACTTCTTATGAAGAATATAAGCTTAAATTAGTTGCTATGAGCTCCTGATAAGATCAATCAAGGTGGTTTGTTGGTGGATGGGTCCAAACAGCTAGGTCATCAGCCCCACGACCTCTGTATGGAGTACAAGCCAGGACGTGGTCGGCTAAGACCGTGAGGAATGTAAAATAGAGGAACTAGAAGGGGGCTCAAAATCAAGTAGAACACGACTAAAACCAATAGGAAAAGGAAATAGAGAATCCCCGATAATTAGTGCCAGACACAGGAGAACAGTGAATGCTCCTAAATGAGAAGCTTAAATATGTAAAAAGGGAAACAACGTGAATGGAATCCAAGTTAAACGAAGAAATGGAAGTCGTCAGGGGGAGGGGAGGGGAGAGCTCCACACCCTGCTGCTCGCAGGGAGGGCCACAAACCCACCAATCCTGTCCAAGCGTCAGCAATAAAATCTTATAGCTGAGAGTAAACAATGCTTTCACGGATAAATGCAAGAACTCTGTTGGCTATCCGTGAATCATTCGCCAAAACCGAGGGCAATAAGTGCGGAATTCCATATTTGGCACGAAGCCCTAAGAGGAGTGGACATTCCACTAAGATATGAGCGACAGATTGTAGGACCCCACAACCACACAAGATCAATCAAACTTTCGAAGATTAATTATTAATGTTTGTAAATCTATCGGACCAAACTGCGTGGCCATCAGTCCGTAGCTTACAAATTACTTAAACCTAGGTAAACTAGCCTAAGGACAAGAAATACACCCATTCCCCAGGGAGGACTCGAGGATATCCGGACTCGAACCTCCACGGCGAGTAACCGCGCGCTCCGCAGCGAGATGCTTTAGACCGCTCGGCTGCTCCGCCGCGGTACTTTCGAAGAGAAAAAGAAATTATATATAGCTATAGCTAATTCATATTTTTTTTTTTTTTTTTTTTTTTTTTTTTTTTTTTTTTTAAGTTTTCAGACAGTTAACTTACTGTGTAAGAAAATGCAGCCCCATAAGTTGCTTTAAAATAATTGTACTTGATCTAGATTTCGACACCTGTCTTCATCAGAAAATTTAACATGAGGTGTATACAAATGGAGCTAAATGCGATAACGCCGTATAAAATCAGTCATGAAACACTAGCTAGTTAAGAACTTGCGATCTGAAGATATAAAATGTAGTGGGTGGTCGCTATGGATTGCCGACGTGTTCGCGGTCACAAGCGGACGGCATCAAATATTCAAATGTTTGCACAGCTTATGGGAGTTAACTACGGGGTCATCAGTCCCTAAACTTACAAACTACTTATGAACTAGCTAATCCTAAGGACGGCACAAATATCCATGCCCGAGGGGGGATTCGATCCCCCGAGCGTAGTGGCCGTGCAGACCGTGACTGGAGCGCCTCAGTCCCCTCGGCCACCGCGGCAGGCCGGACGGCATCAGAGTCTACTAAAGACTCCCGTAGAGGTGTCGAAATCTAAATCATATACAATAATTTTGAAGCAAATTGTGGGGCTGCTTTTTCTTACACAGTAAATTACGCAGTTGCTGCTCCTGACAAATAAACTTCATAATCGTAAGTTTTCAAATAAGATTTTGGCTTACTGCCGACTATACTTACAGTAAATGGCAAATTTGGAAAGGTGAAAGTTAAAGAGTAATAGAGAATAGGTTTTTAAAGACATTTCAACGGCTATTTCAGTGTATCTAGAAAGCTAACCAGGAAATACACACTTACAAAACAGAAACAGATAGATCGTTTTGTAGACAATTTTCAGCAATCAGTCGTAAATATTTTGTTTATTCAGATCTACGTTTCGAAAACTATGTGATCATTGTCAGTGCTTAAAACTTTACGACCTACATGTTGGAGGTTTTATATGTTTGAACCGTTTGTTTTAGCATTGATAATGATCACACAAAACCTAGATCTGCATCAACAAAATATTTACGACTGATTGCTAACAATTTTCTAAATAACTAAACAGACGTTGAGCACAATAGCCAAAGTTGAATCAAGCATCATAATAAAACACTTTTCAGTCCGAACTATAATTTTTCACTTTTTTTTTTTTTTTTTTTTTTTTTTAACTTGTGAATCTTATCGATTACATTCACTGTCTTGTCTAGACTATCATGGAATGTAAAATATATAAAAATTTATATTTGTTTTCAGAAACGAAACAGTCGTTTTATTCTTGCAATAGTTATATTTCCTTCATAAGCATTTTGTTCTTTTATTTTAGGGCATCATTAGTTGATTCTACATGTTTCATAGAGTCGCGATTTTCATAGTGTTCTTCTCACCTGATGAATGGTTGAATTCGCAACACTTCGCCATAGTTTGTCTATTTCCTTCTTCATTTTATCACTTGGACAAAAGAGATGAACTGGTAAAATGAAGAAGTGTGAAATCAGCCAGTGACCAGGTGGGAAGAGCACCGTGAATGATCGCGAGACAATAAAAGTATAGAAAAATAAAATACCATAATCTGTATGGAGGAAATAGAAGGAATGCGGCATGAAAACGTCTGTTTCATTTCCGAAAACAAGTATTTTTTCTTGCTGCGGAATTTGGCCAAACAATCAAACTTAATAAATGCCGAAATTTTGCCGGTAGGAGAGTTATCTGAGAATTGTTTTAATTGAAATACTTCTTAAGGAAGATTAGCCTAGATCACATTGAAAACAAGTTTGTTTTATTTCACATCTAGTTTCAGCAAAGCTTGTTGCCATTTTCAAGTGACCAAAACCTTAACTCAAAAGTGCACGTGTACATGAGAGCACTGCCCAATTTCGTGGTCTAACACATGGAATTCATCGTAACAGAACATAACCTGAGGCAAGTGACACAACTGACGGATATTTCGTTCAAAAGTTGATATCAGCAGACTTACGAAATATCTTTGTGTCACTTGCTTTTGGTAATGATCGGTTGCGATAAAATATACGTGTTAGACCACGAACTTGAGCAGTGTTTTCACGTACATGTAAATTGTAGCTTTTGAGTTAAGTTATTGTTCACTTGAAAAAGGCTGAAACTACTTGTGAAATATAACAAACTTGTTTTTAACGTGATTTAGGCTGATCTTCTTTAAGTATTTCAATTATCACAAACAAACTTGTTGTACAAAATTTAATTTTCTATACGCTCATTTTCTTTTCCGGTAGTAATTTTTGTAAATTAAACATTAAGCCGTCACCCAATGTTTGGACTACTAGGCAGTAAATGCCGGTCGTGTTTAGAAGACGGATTGAAAATTACTGCGCGTCTTAGGTGTTTCACTTGTAAATTCAACGCCCAGGAGTACAGAACGAAATTTGAATTAACATATTACTAATCTGACAACAGAATGATCCATTCTATTAGTTCGAAACCTGCTCACCACTATTTTTTGTCATTCAGAATACACCAAAAGATGCTTGACAGATTTTCAATACATTTCTATAAATGCTGAAATTTACTGACACTGTCAGCAGGCGACTGAACTGCTACAGGACTGACACGGCCGTGGCAGTTGTTCATGTCGTGAAGAGACATGATGCTACAAGCCGATATGAATTGTGAGGCTTGCTATTTTCTCGAACAGTTGTTCACAATACCGACTCTTGAATTTGCTTAATATTCACCCAACAAGAAATAAAAAAAAGAGGACGTTTGTGTCTCATGTCTCGTCCGCTGCTGAAATTATTAGAGGCGGAGCGTTGTTCGGTTTTCGTACTACTGCAAGGGAAGGAAGCGGCCATTAATTTTGTTAGTAACGATCCCGGAATTCGTCAGAACTATTCGGTAAATAAGAAAAAATATACACCAGGATCACGTCAATAACTGAAAGCGGTTTCTAATACGCTCTGTCCTTCGTCGACATAGGCTGAATTATTATTCACTTTTCTTCATATGAGACTGCTAATAGAATTTGTACAACTAATACTGTGATTTCGACACGTACAATAACTTTAAAGACAAGTCGTTCCAAAACACACGCAGAGAGAGAAAGAATAAAAAAAAATACTAAATATTGTCTGTCATTCACACGGATAAAATTTCAGATTAATCCGAAAGTTTGTCTACATATTACCTATACACTCTTAAAGCTGGAATTCGACACTTATTTGTATCGCTCACTGTTGCAGACAGTTGTACACAAAACTGGAGCTGAGGAAGCAACACAAGGATGTGTAATCTTCATGGAGGAAGGGATTCCACGAAATGTGGAAACTATAAAAACATAATACACTCGTACATATATTCGTTGTATTGTATATACGGGCGTCTGTTTGTGAGATTATATATATATTTTTTTTCCTGAATGTTTAGTTACTGTTCCCCTAAAACAGTGGGCTGCGCAATGAAAAATTTAGGTAACCACTGTTTATTTTAGATGTGGTTATTTCCGTCAAGAGTTGCAATATATTTGTTTAATTAAATGTTTCCATCACTTGGGTCATCTTCAGATCTTATAGTTGCGTCCAAGTGATCGAAACATGTAATTAAACAATTATACTACAACTGTTGACGGAAATAAACACATCTAAAATAACACAGTGCAGTTGCGTACACTCTCCAGTCAATCATGTTGACTATAATAAGAACTACTGTTTACATCATGAGGCCTAACGATTCGAAGTTTTAAAATGCTTACGCACTATCCTGCAGAGATAATCCAAAGTTATTTCTTTCGCTAAGGTGAATACTTTATTAAACATAAGTAAAAACTACTTATTGTGGCTTTCACCGAGTGATATTAGATTACATAAAAAAAATTTCAAGAACGCATTTGAAAACTCTGCCACAGAGAATAGTGCTTTAGAAATTTCAGAAAATAAATTGAGGTTCGAACACAAACAAATTTAGATTAATAGAAATAGCTGGGAGATAGACAAACTAGTGAAACCAATGAAACAGAAGTGGGAAGTCCTGAGAGATGTAACAGAGGATCAAATAGGCAAACAGACAAGGGACAGTAATAAACACTAGATATGACATAAATATTCTTTAAAACCGAATCGCCAAGATCACGAAATACTTATTTAATGACGGCCTGTTTCAGAGGACTGTGTCACCATCATCTGGTCAAATCAAATTTTATAAGTTAGTCGTCTTATTTAAAATTGAGATTTAATAATACATGCAACATAGCACATAGTCTAAATGTAAAAATACATAAATTAAAGCATCTCTGCTTGCGGGAGTGTCTTACAAGCTGTGATGTTTTAATATATGTATTTATACATTTAGACTATGTGCTGTGTTGCACGTATTATTTAAACTACCATATTCCACCTCTACCGCTTGGATTCACACGCAATCATTCTTAAAGTACAGTAACACCGATCATTATAATAAAAGCCGTGTTCTGTGTTATTTCTATGCAAGACGTTGCACTGTATCACAAGTGACATTTCAACAGAGAGAAACAAAGTAACAAGGATATAAATATCATGGGAGGGAAGTTACACGCAATTCAGTGACGTCGGTGTGCCATTACATTTTCAGCCTACAGTGCCAAAAAACAACTTAAGTTGATTATAACAGCGCAACACATCCTTCTCTGCTGACAGCACATACAGTATTTCTCAAAGTGCAAATGCGGGATTTCGATGAAGTGGTTAAATCAAAGTAACAGAAATTCACAACCGTTATTTTACCATCTAACTTCACTTTGTGATATACAACGAATTTTCTGCACGAAAGCAGAATACACAATTGGCGTAAGGAAGATCAAGACGTGTTCCTTCTAAACATGCTTGCGTGCGGTTCAGAGGTAAAAAATGCTTCTTTGGGATATAAACATCCAAAGATATGTACCTGAAGCTGACAATGTTCCCTTCGAATTTTTTAGAAACATGGAGGCAAAAATAAAATAAACTCAACTATCTGACACAACAAGATATGCGACAAGCGAAGTAGCCTCAGACTACAAATAATTTAATATTAAAGGAAACCAGTTGGGACTGGCCTCACTGTTATCGAAACATAATTACAGCAAACTATGATTCAAAAATAGTGAAATTATATTACGTTTAGGTGCCGGAGCAATGTTAAAACTCAGCATAATGACACTACGATGTTCATTAAAGAGGACTAAATATGGGCTACAATGAATTTACAGATTTCATATGCAATGAAAGATTTTGGAAATGTAGTAACTCAAATTCAGGAGTTGGTAAGAATATTATAACTTTTTGCATAAACCAGAACCGCAGTCCCTAACATTCAAGAACCTGAAAGGACAGCAGAAAGACAGTTGTAGTCAATCGCAGATGGTCATTCATTCGCACACTTGGCACACGTCTAAATTCTGTGCACATTCTTCCACGTGAAAATTTAACATATACATTACAGTTTTGCAAAGATTCAAAATTAACAGCTAACTTGCATCAATCTACTTCCGAGGGTGTGTCTAGGATAGCTTAGCCCATAAATACAATTACATGTGACTTCTAGGAGACCCGAAACTATGTTAGACATGTATGTGACACGAAAAAGACTAAATGCCTTACATAAAATCGTCCGCTGTAATTTACAAAAACCCAAGATTAATATTAACCCTCGAAATAGCAACACATTTTCTGTAACGCGTATTAACAGTAAAGCATGAGAGAAACTTTTTCAAGACCTAAAAATCTGTGAATAGGGTCTAGAGCGTTGAAGGATATTTTAGAACACAAGTATCGACAACATCACAGTTACACACTTTTTAAAAATAACATATGCATGTGTGTATCTGGTTCCAAGCCGAAAAACGTTGAATATAACTTAAGTTTAGTAAACTTAAAACGAGAAAATATAAGATATTTTTGAAATATGGTAGAAGACTTCGTTAAAAACCACATTTTTCAGAATTTTAAAATATATTGTACTGGAGTAGACCGCGATATTTTCAAGTGAGCACAGTTACTGTAGCCACCCCACGAAAAACAAAACCGAAAAAAAACTTGTGTCGCGTTTTTTAAGATTGTAAAAAAAAAAAAAAAAAAAAAAAAAAAGAAAAAAAACTAACACCCTAAGAAACAAGAGTTTACTAACAAGCTGAAACACTACTTTCCTTGCCATTTATGATTAGGTCGTGTACGCCACCGAAATTGAGGTTTTCTGGCGATGTGCGACTCTAGACCCGACCTATGCGATGAATATACTAACTACCTAACGGTCGTCAATACCACTGATACACAAAACGTAAAGAGCCACTACAATTCCACCACTATTTATCAAATAGGACGCCACGATTTCGGAATGCCACCACTAAAATGAAAATCTCAGCACCGTTAACAGTTGCTGAATGATAACTCTGAACTTCATCAACAGGTTAACAGCTCTAATCTTCGTGGGTGACAGCCGCATCAAAATGAAAAGTTCCACTTTAGAGGAGTGTGTTAAACGTAGTGATGTCTTCTGCTAACATCACTACCGATACCACACAAGTTCACTGCCGACGAGCCAGCTTCGCACGCAAAAAGCCGCAACACTTACCTACGCATCTTCGGTATCAGGTGTTCATTTATTCTGCGTCGCTGCGACATGTCGAGGATGCCAAGAAGCTGTCGAGGATGCGAAGCCGAACGGTGGCGGTGGCCTAACGATGTCTGATAGTCGCTCAGGAGGATGCGAAGAAGCAGTCGAGGGTGCGAAGCTGTCGATGACCGAACGACTACTGATGGTCACTCAGCGTCTCAACCACTGCTTTGGAATTTCACACTCTGGGTTACAACCCCAAGATGCAAATCTATTGGCTAAAGCTTCCTCCCCTCTCCCCCACCCCTTTACTATAATTCCTCAGGTACCGCCTCCCAGCGAGCACGTGGCCTGACGTCATTAGCAGACTACCTGGAGGTGCCGGGGATGACCGGTACGCGAACCCAGCCCTTGCGCGCTATTGTCCGTCTCCACCGCGGGCCGGATTATGCGCACTGGGGAAAACAAGCCGATTATCTGAAGAACTGCCGCCAACTTGTCACTAACACATGTGGGCCCAACATCTGTTGCTGAAACTCAGTTGATTTTCACTCTCCCATCACTGACGAATAAACATTACAAAATGTTACCATTTACGGCACCAAACTCAAATGAACAAAATTTCCTGACGCATTTAAAATTCACTTGTGATGATTAGTCCTTCGAAATTCCGCTCCCAAAACGTTGGGTTGTCGTTTCTTAGAATTAAAAACTACAGATTACCCGAGGGAGAACTCGAACATCCGACGGGGAGCGAACACGTAACCCATGGAAAGATGCCTTAGATCCCGCGGCCCTTCTCGCGCGACCGTTTTATGAAATACAAGTAGTTACTACTATTTTGTAAACGATTTGTGAATGTTCAAATATTTGTAGAGAAAATCAAATGTTCAAATGTACAACGTATGGGACTTAACTACGGGGTCATGTACAACGTATGGGACTTAACTACGGGGTCATCAGTCCCTAAGCTTACAAACTACTTATGAACTACCTAAGACTAAAGACGGCACAAATATCCATGCCCGAGGGGGGATTCGAACCCCCGACCGTAGTGGCCGTGCTGACCTTGACTGGAGCGCCTCAGTCACCTCGGCCACCGTGGCCGGCTATTTGTAGAGCTTATGGGTATTAACTACGGGGACATCAGTTCCTAAACTTACAAACTACTTATGGACTAGCTAATACTAAGGACGGGACAAGTATCCATGCCCGAGGGGGGATTTGAACCCCCACAGTAGTGGCCGTGCAGAACGTGACAGACGCGCCGCATACCGCTCGGCCACTGCGGCCGACGTTCGTGAATGAAAAAAAAAAGTAAAATGCATTTTTATAATCGATAGTTTTATTAAGGAAGTGGTACAAACCACGGAATATTTTTTTTAGGAAGAAGGAAGGAAGCTTCGAATTTTAACGTCCCGTCGACCGAGTGATCATTAGAAACGAATCTGTCGCTCTGTATTTTTACCAAGAATAGGAAAGGAAATCAGCAGTGCCCTTTCAAAGGAACCACCCCTACATGCCGGCCGCGGTGGCCGAGGGACTGAGGCGCTTCAGTCACGGTTCATAAGTAGTTCGTAAGTTTAGGGACTGATGACCCCGTAGTTAAGTCCCTTAAGCTTAACAAACATTTGAAAACCCCGACATTTAGCTGGTGTTATTCAGGGAAATCGCAGAAATACATAAATCTGGATGGCCGGAGGTGTATTTGAACCACCGTCATCCCGAATGTGTGTCACCACTGCACCACCTGTGTCCGAAGCTTTTAGTGATACGTGACTAACCTGTCAGTTATGACTCTCCTGAATTTTCTGCTGCAAATATAGCAACCGCAAATCGCAACAAAATTCTCATACTGAAGAGCGGACACCATTACTAAATTCTAAAATGCAGCTCTCACTTGTCAATGTCGAATGGCCAAATTAAAAAAAAAATAATAATAATAAATAAAAATAAAAAAAGGCTGAAAGCAGGCTGTAAATAAATTCTTCTGAGCTATTTGCCGCGTCTTGATGATATATTTCTCCAAAGTTTCGGAGCAGTTGCAAGAGCTTTCTTCATGGAATACGGACCTGAAACGTTGGAGAAATGGAGAAATATATCATCATGACGCGGCAAAAAGCCCAGAAAAATTTCAATTTTAAAAACAAATACGGCGAAAGCCTACGTTCAAACATACGGTATGAATCAAAGAAATCTACTAACAAGGGAACTTCCCCATCGCACCCCTCTCCGATTTAGTTATAAGTTGGCGCAGTAGACAGGCAGTGAAAAACTGAACATAGATCAGTCGAGAAAAAGGGAAAAAGTAGTGTGAAATTATGAAAAAAATAAGCAACATATTAAAACTGAAGGGTCTATGCGAAATATAGGCAACTTGAATTCTACATACTCTGAACTCGAATCTAGATGAAATTAAAAAAAGAAAATCTTCTACCTCATTTTTTGCAACCAAAAAGTACAGGAATATTCTTCCTCTCCCCTCTCTCTTCCTCTGTTCACTCCCTCTTATTTTGTCTCTCTGTTCAACACGTCCTAGTCCACACTCTGCTCATCTCCACCGTCACATTCGTCTGCAAATGACCCCTTCGTCTCTTCGTCTCTCTGTCGATCTTCTTCACACCAGTCCATTGTCTCCTTCACCAATGAAAAATTATATAAGTTACTTTCAAGGCCATTAGGAAAGTAATGGTTAAGTCTATTGCAAATTACCTTCCACCATGTCTCGTAATAACTCTTTGGTAGACCATTAAGTTTCTCTCTGTTTGAATTTTAAGTGTGCAAAATTTCAACAAGATGGCAATAAAATTTCTGTCTTTGTCGAAGGTCGCAAGTATAGTACGCTCCGTCCCGCAAAAATTTACGAGCACAGTGATACAATTACGCATGTAAGTTCAAATAACATGTTGACGAAGTTTCATCGTAATCCGATGAACGATACGACGTTGCATAAAATACGATAAAAATTCCTAAACAGTCAGCCGTTTCTTCAGTGGATACTGGGTGAATAATATATTCTAAAGATACTTAGTTGAAAGGAAGTGATAAATTTAAACTCAAATGATGTGTCGTACTTCAATACAGTGCTTCTCGACAATCCAAGCAATATGTTGACAAAGCTTTATCGCTGTGAGATGAAAAGCACCGCAACGTATAATATACGAACAAACATAAAAAGAAACAAGCCTTCATTTTTATACATGTAATGGGACATATCATTCACCCCTAAAAACAGCTGAAGAATAGTTTTGTCCGTCGTAGTGTGTTTCTCATAATTATCAAAATATTAGCTACATTGTAATTTTTGTCCTTGCGCTAAATTATTGTTTTAAACGAAGCAGATCTAAATGATAAATTACTGTAACAGCTCGTATTATGGACGCAATGATACGCTCGATCCTTGCGGGAAACCAGTATAGGCTGCGAGCGAGTGGAATCAAATGGGCAGGGGTCAGTACAGTCGTAGTGAGCTACAAGGTGAGAATTTGGATTGGATGGGAAGCGTGCGTGGATAGCCTTACTGGTGCCGGGCGCCGTGGTTCAGTGCACCCGGTCAGGAGGCGCAATGCCCTTTTTTATAAAAAAAAGTTGAGCCAAATATTCAACGAACAACCATGAACGAATTGAACCAAAGACCGCAAAGCATACATCTACCTCAAGGGAAAAATAAGTTAAGGCGACCTCTGGCCCAAAGCGGGAAATCTGGGTTCGAATCCCAGTCCAGCAAAAATTTTCATCTTCGCCATTGGATTTATTTCATTGCCCTAAAACGGACGAAATACGAGGTATGTCCATCAAGTAAGTTCCGTTTGGTTATATAAAACAAACGTGTACAGATTCAGACAAAATATTTATTGTACAAAAATATACAACTATTAAACTACTTTTCTACATAGCTTCCGAAATTTTGTAGGCATTTGTCATAGCGTGGCAGAAGTCTTTGTATGCCTTCTTCGTAGAAGGTTGCCGGCCGTGTATTCAACCATGTGGTAACATGTTCTTTCAGCTCTTCATCATCGCTGAAGTGTTGCCCAGCATGGACAGGTTTTAAGTGTAAGAAGAAATTCGCTAGGAGCGAGGCTGAACGAATTCCCGTAAGAGTTGTTTGGTCACATTCGCCTTGTGAGGTCGAGCGGTAAAGTGAAGGGAAAAAGAAAACTCCTTTCATCTCTTCTTACACCTAAAATCTGTCCTTGGTGGTCAACATATCAATGATGATGAGCTGAATGAACATGTTTGCCAGGTGGTTGAATACACACGCGGCAACCTTCTATGAAGAAGGCACACAAAAACTTGTGCCACGCTATGACAAGTGCCTACAAAATTCGGAAGTTATGTAGAGAAGTAGTTGAACAGTTGTAGATTGTTATACAATAAATATATTTCCTGTATCTGTACGCGTTTGGTTTATATAACCAAACGGAACTTACTTTATGGACATGCCTCGTATTTAAATATTTCGAATTCGAATATTACTTAATTTCGTAACAGAGAAATGGTAATGACAATTTTACTGAACAGTATATTAGTTCTTCTGCCGTATTCTTTAACAGTTCTGAATACGTTCCAACGGCTGTGCTGCAGTGGGTACACCGATACCCGCTAGATCACCGAAGTTACGCCCTGTCGGACTTAGCTAACATATGAATGCGTCACCGTCCGGATCTAACGAGCGCTGTTGGTAAGCGGGATACACTCAGCACTTTTCGGGCCAATTGAGGAGCTACCTGATTGAGAAGTAGCGGCTCGGGGTAAGAAAACTGCCACAACGGTACGGAACTGTCAGGCGCTGGCCATGTTCCCCCACCTATGGCATCCGTTGACGGCTTCGGCCGGAGGGTGAGTCGGCATACGGCTGTACGTTTCAAAGGCCTGCAGAACGAAGTCTACTTTAGTTTGTAATTGACCATGTGTACTCCTCTCATAAAATTCTAGTAGGTGGTGAATTTACGCTCGGCCTGTTGTCTAAAAAATGTGTTTAGATCCAGAGGAATGCACAGTCCTCTTCCGAAATTGTGCAAAATGGTTTCTCTGAAAATGTTCAAATCTTTATAGAGCTTATACGACTCTACTTATGAACTATCTAATACTAAGGACGGCACAAATATCCATGCCCGAGTGGGGATTCGAACCCCCTACCGTAGTTGGCGTGCAGACCGTGACTGGCGCACCGTAAACAGCTCGGCCACCGCGGCCGGCGGTTTCTCTGAAAATTAGTTTATGAGCCCACTAGATTAGTAAGGCCGCACTTACACTGCACGCGAAAACCGACCCGATCCGACTTGGCCGGTCAAACAATGGCCGACTGTCGAGGGACCAAAGACCTTGTCGAAATAACTACCTAACCTTGGGGGTTAGAATTTCTGGAGATACTCTAACTCTGAAAACGCAAAGCGAGCAAAATACGTATTTCGGCATTTGTTTGCGAACAAAACATTGGTCGTACTGTACGGTAAAGTAGTTCTACTGCTTGACATGTAGTTCATGTGTAAGTAAATGCGTTGATGTGACTATCAATTTAGTGCGTTTACGTGAAGAGAAGATTCGTGTTGATTTTTTTTTTTTTTTTTTTTTTTTTTTTGTCTACGGGACTTAACTACGGGGTCATCAGTCCCTAAACTTACAAACTACTTATGAACTACTTACGAACTAGGACGGCACAAATATCCATGCCCGAGGGGGGATTCGAACCCCCGACCGTAGTGGCCATGGAGACCGTGACTGGAGCGCCTCAGTCTCCTCGGCCACCACGGCCGGCTTCGTGTTGTTTGTGAATGATTACAAATAATAATAATAATAATAATAATGCCAATGTTTGTGTACAGACAGGAAGAATAGTTTTATTGCGCTCGTTATTTCGCACAAATTTTCAACATTCTTTGTTGATATTTGCCATCGCTTTGAAGCTACTAATTTTCCTCATGTTACATACAATTGTTTCGGCAGTTGCAATTCTAAATACAGCTTGCAACGATGCATTAAATTTGCGTTTGTTTTTGTTTTGTTTATATTAGCCGGCCGCGGTGGCCGAGGTGACTGAGGCGCTCCAGTCACGGTCAGCACGGCCACTACGGTCGGGAGTTCGAATCCCCCTTCGGGCATGGATATTTGTGCCGTCCTAGTTTGTAAGTAGCTCATAAGTAGTTTGTAAGTTTAGGGACTGATGACCCCGTAGTTAAGTCCCATAAGCTTAACAAACATTTGAACATTTGTTTATATTAATACCTGAAAACATTTGTTCACAAATGAACGTTGTTGACAACATTGTAACGCATTTTAGAACAAGGGCATGAACCCTCGCGAATTTTCGTAGGTCGACGCTTTTATAAAAAGGAATTTAAATCACTTTTGCGATGGTAGTAGCGGTCGGTCAAAACTGAATCTTACTGTAATTTTATTTATTTATTTATTTTCAATTCCTTTTGTAGACATGATGGGACATGCTCTGGGTATACCGAAAAAGGCACCAAAAAACTTTTGAGTGCAGGTTATTTTATTTCTCCAAGCCTATCTTCGAAATTTTCATGCAATGAATGTAACTCTCTCGTGTACTCCCTTATGTAGACATAAGTATTTAATTTTAAGGCTTTTTAGAGGGAAAATTTTCTAAATATCCTTCTTGAGGTTACTTTCAGAAAAAATAAAATAAAATGAAAACTGCAATTTGGAACTACCAATAGAGTCATGCATAGTACTGATTAATATATTTATACCCTGCAAGATTTAAGTCATGTAAATAACCCGTGATGTGAAACTTCCTGGCAGATTAAAATAGTGAGCCGGAGCCGGGACTCGAACCTGGCACCTTTTTTGGAAAGCAAGAGGCGAGGTACTGGCAGAAGGCAGTCGTGCAAAGATAGATCATGCCGGGCGCCGTGGTTCAGCGCGCCCGGTCATGGGGCTCAACGCACAATGTAATAACAAAGCTGAGCCAAGTATCAACGAACAACCATGAACGAACTGAATCAAGAACCGCAAAGCTTGATCTACATGAAAAAAATAATAAATAAAAAATAAAATAAAAATAAAAATAAAATAAAGTCATTAGAGCCGTTTCCCGGAAAAGGCAAATATCCCTGTTTCGAGTCCCGGTTCCGACACAAAATTTTAATCTGCCAGGAAGTGTCCTATCAGCACACTCTCCGCTACAGAGTGAAAGTTTAGAACCCGCGATGCCTTTTTTGAAAGCAAGGTCAGAGGGCCAAATGTACAAATGTTTGTAATCCTACGGGACAAAACTTCTGTCGTCATAGGTCAGTATACTTACAAAGAAAAGCTAACTTATACTAAGGACACACACACACACACACACACACACACACACACACACACACACAAATACACACACACTTATTTTAGAATAAACAAGACGTACCTCTTCAGATTGTTGTAATTGTGCTTTTAATTTAGGAATCAGTTCTCTTGTCTGGTCCGACAATCTCCTCGTGTGTTCGTGGTGACGGCGCTTTATCGGTGCTTTGCTATTTACGGTAGAGTGGCGTATTAGGCTGGTTGCACACATTGATTTTGGTCGGCCGGTTGATATCGGCCAGCATTTTACCGTTGGAGCGCTGCTTGCACACAAACCGGCATTTGACCGGTCTAACGAGCAGTCGCTTGGTTGTCGTGGTCGAGTGAAGTTGATTCCAAACATAAATTATTGAATCCCAAACGATTTTGCATAGTTTTTTTACAAATATTGCTGACATGATACAAATGACTAATAAATTACCGTATCAGCACACATTAGTATACTAGTTACGATTTTTTTATTATTATTATTTCTTTTTTTTTATTTTTTTTTTTTTTATTTTAATTTTTTTTTCTTTGCTCTCCATTACCTCAAAACCCTCATTCAGTTCGCAGGAAGGTTGTCTCAATGTATCTCTAGTCGCATTTCTATCGTCAAACGGGTCCAAAGTTTTGTTCCACAAAATTGTTCGTGCTTACACTACCGAATCTTTTAATTATTTAATCCATTGCAAACGCATGCCTCAAACAGGCAAATGACCATTTTCTGGAAGGTATAGAAAGGAGTTCGATCACTTGCGGAAATGCAGGTAAACATACGAGAAAATAGAATAATGGACGCAAGTACGCGATAGGCTGATGATTTGGGTGGGGCTAGAAACGTTTCTGTACAGGATATCGCTCAGAGGGCTAGCCACCCGCCATAATAAAACAAAACGAAGATCTCAACGACATCATAAAACAAATACACGATCTACCCGATAAATTACGTTCACTTGCTGCACTTAGAACACTAACACACTAAATTTTATAATTCCATTTAATTAGTGTTGACTGATTTCTACACCGTATGTGAAATAGATTTACACATAATTCAAAGAATCTAAAGCTGTTTTGTAATTACATATTTAAATAGTTTTCGCGACGTATCTCGAATGAATACACTCTCTTATCAAAAGAGTGTGAAGAACATCTAAAGTTCGCGCGGAAGTTTGGCGCAATAATGACCGCCAAGGCGCTCTTCAATACTGTTCGCTGCCGGCCGCTTGCGGGATTGTGGGGACCTGCGGGGACAAACAAAATTATGGCGCGCTACGGGGGCTCCGAAAGTGGAGCCGTGGAGTCGACGCCGCCTAACTGCAAAGTCCAGTGGGGACGAGTACTTCTGGAGGGTCTGAGCCGACCAAAGGATTTCGCCACAGCCGGCCGCGATGGCCGAGGGGACTGAGGTGCTTCAGTCACGGTCTGCACGGCCACTGCGGTCGGGGGTTCGAATCCCCCCTCGGGCATGGATATTTGTGCCGTCCTTAGTCTTAGTTAGTTCATAAGTAGTTTGTAAGTTTAGGGACTGATAACCCTGTAGTTAAGTCCCATAGATTTTACAAACATTTGAACATTTAAATTGGTTTCGCCACCAGTAATCGGCCCGACTACGCTGTATGAACATGGATAAACGTTGGAATAACGGCCACCACCACCGAGCCTAATTCCCAGCGACGGTGCTTGTGTCGGCGTATGGACCACACGTCCAACAGCAGCATGCTAAAGCTCTCTATAGGGAAAGTATGGCCATCTTTTTTCCGCACTTCTTCCCGCCTTATGCAACTCGTGATTGGCTGAAATCGAGTCACACGATTTTTTCCCGCCATCTTGGTCCTATACATTGCTTGCCTGCCATAAGAAGGGTTGTGAATATTTCTTTGTTTGGTATTGAATAATGCCCCAGTGTTGCACTTTAGAGTGTTCTTTGTAAGCCAAATAGGAAGGTAAATATCATAGTACTTCCAACTGAACTCACAAATTCAGGAAGGAGAGTCTGGCTCAAGAAAATTGTCAGAGAAAAGTAAGAGCGACCCTCGGATCTGTTCTGTGATAATTTTAATTCATGATGAAAATTAACCGATTACACATTCATTGACGATACGATCACGCAGCAGAAACCTACACATTCTTTAACTTGAAGAAAATTCAAATGACTGTAATCCTGTCGGACCAAACTGCGTGGTCATCAGTCCGTAGTTTACAAACTACTTACACTAAGGCAAACTAACCAAAGGACGACACACACACTCACACACCCATGCCCCAGGAAGGACTGGAACCTCCTACGGCGTGCAACCGTGTGCTCCGCAGCGAGACGCCTCCGACCGCTCGGCTGCTCCACCGCGCCGACGAAAATTCCTGCAAAATGTCGCGAGGTTTAAGTTATTCACGCGTCGATTGTTTTATTTGCAGGTAATTGCTGAAACACACAACATTTTTTATGTGTAACTGAGTAAACTAAATAGATCCCCGTTCATATATGAAATTAATACACAGTTCCTGAAATAAGCTTCTCTCACTCGCGTACATGAGTTTAGAGTATTATTACGGAAAACAAAGAATTGAAGGAAGAAAAATATTACACAAATGTAATTAGTATTGTATAGGAACTTTTCTGCTTTTCGTAAAAGTCGTGTAGTTGGTATTTCCTTGTATTTTCCGTAGTCCATGAAAGGCTTAAGTCCGTATTTCGCAAAAAAATACTCATCAAAGAATTGTCCGTTATCTCAATCTTGTATATTAACAGAATCTACGAAAACTAAAGTAAGTCGGCCAGACCAAACTACCCGGCCAATTTCCTTCATTTTTTGTTTAAACGAAAGGTATTCATCTACAGATTTTTCATCGGGTATCAGAATTTACATAACTCTCGCCTTCCGTTTTTGTTTACTCAAACGCGATTTCCTTCTGTGTATTTCTTACGGTGATGTACTTTTTGTAAACTAAAGTCAGTCGGTCAGGCCGTTGTATCCGACCGATTTCCTTCATTTTTGCTTTAAACGAAAGGTATTCATTCACAGATTTCTCATCAAGTATCAGAATTAACTTAAGTCCATCGTTTATTTTTATTCAAACGCGTTATCCTTCTGTCTTTGCATTGAGTATTTTAATCGGTTTGTTGTACGATATATTCGCTTCTAATTAAGGTATGCAGTTCTTTTATACGTAACAATACTCAGCGGGTCAAGATCTTCCATGATTTCTCTTAAACACCTGCACTGATTTATTCTGAAGAAAGCTATATGTGAACATTCAACTTCTATGTTTTCCCAACTTTTTTGTCATTCCTCTAACGGTGCGAAGTATACGCACTGGTTCTCTAGTTGTTTTCTTAATTTATACTTTGCTCCGATGAGGATATGTTCACGGTCTACTTGAACACTGGGCTACTCTGCACGACAATCCGAATTTACAGGAGTACTATTTCTATCTGGACCTACAAACGAAACTGTTTTCTTATAATCGAATGACGTATTTCGTAGAACCGCGAAGTCAGCATGGACAGAACTGTGAGCACTTCCCGCGTCTGTCAGTCGGGCATAACACACCATATCTCGAGAATGAAAGGTTACCGTTCTGCTTTCAACCTTAAATAAAATCAAGATACCTTACCTACATTTCATTCGCATCTTTGTATGTGCTAAAATCAACTATACGCAAAGTCTACGCAATGAGATTTTTCGTATGCGAACTCTTCAAAATTTTGCGCAGTGGTTTACTTAATTCGATGTAGCACAGTTACTGTTATATGGCATAATGAGTAGAAAGTGAGAAAATTATCCAACGAATATATTACGCTATAAGATGTAAGAAAGGGTAAATTATTCATTGAATAGTTCTTTTCAGAATCGGTGGGAACACTGTGGCGGTGGGCACGTAAGGCTGAACGCAAGTTGAGGCGCAGCTCCGTGAGGTGACGCAGGGTGAGTCACGGCGAGTTTCTGCGAACCACGTGACTGCCTGCAGCCGCGCACGTTAGAGCGCAGAATAATAGAGAGGGGCTATACCGCCCAAGATCCCACAATCGCGTAAGCGGCCGACTGCGAACAGCGGACAAATTGAAGAGCGCCTCGGCGGCCATTGTGGTGGCAAACTTCCGTGCGAACTTCAAATGTTCGTATGATTCTTTTGATTAGAGAGAGTATTCATTTGAGTTACGTCGCGAAAACTATATCTAATTGAAATATATAACTGCAAAACAGTTTCAGACTCCTTGAATATGCAGAAACTATCGAGTTGTGTGTAAATTTATTACACATAAGGAATAGAAATTGGTCGACAGCCTTTCCTCTTCCTGACGAAACCGAACTATAACATGTAATTTTTTTAGCGTTCTAAGTGCAGCATATGAACGGAATTTATCGTCAGACACGATTTTTTGGCACTTGCTCAGTATATTCTAAGATTGTGAAACTTTTGTACAAACATTTATTTCGGAAGAGTTTCACACTTACGTCTTTGCTTTAGTGGCTGTATTCTCCAATATTTAGATATTTCATAGCATCAAATAAAATCAAACAGGGCTGCCTGAAACAGCTAATGTTAAAAATCGATTGTGAAAATGAAATATGCCTTCAGATAACTGAAAAATAGCTTCTTACCTTGTGAATACAGCAACCAGCTACTACCAAATTCTTTTAGGAATACGAAGTATGCCATAGCTTTTTGTTGACTAATGCATCTAACATTAGCATTAGGGTATCGAGTACGAATGTTAGCATTTTAATGCTGTAAGCCAAATACCATGCAGTAGCGTGAACTGCTCAGAAGTCAGCAACTACTGTCGTAGGGTTCAACTTCACGAAGTGCATTCAGTGTGGGTAAGTGTCATTGCTATCTGGAACTCCACACAGTTCTGCAAACCCCTTTCAGTTGTTATATAAAGCAGATGACCTTTAAATTCTGCGTTACAAGTTGCTAATATTAATTTCATAAACAAACATTCGAACTGCAGTGACGCAACTAATTTCGTGACCCCAATAGTTATTTTACACAATCATAAAATGAAAGTTTTGAACTTCCGATCCACCAGTACTGCCTACAGTAGATCGTTTTTAAGAGCTATCAGTATTGTAAAAGACTCTTATTTATTTCTTTCAATCCTATATTTTCTTGGCTAACAGTCTGTTAAGGAAGAGCAACTATCTCTGAACACAAGTAGTAGGGCTACTTATATTCCTAAGAAATATAAATGGGAAGACAGTATTTTATCTTTTTATGCATTTCTTAAATTGATTTATGTATTTAAACGCAGAGCAGCTCTTCACCATCGTGCTTCTAGTACACCGCAATATTCAAACAATACAGACGTGACTATCAATTGTGCATATATCCTGCAGTAGCTATTTAATACACGATTTACCTGCTAACAACGCTCTACTATGGCGGCCGGGTGAAGATTCAAATTATCAGGCGACATCAGCGCCGTTAGGGAGTCTAGTTATTTTTATAAGGTCTTTGATACCGCTGCATTAGCGTACAGGCAGTGAAGCCTGGCAGCCATCTTGGTTGTGTGTAGAAACGGAGCTAGGCCGAAAAATGCGTAGTTCTTCAAGTGGCGCTCGGCTTAATTACATTACTATTTGAACCCTTAGCATAGGAAAACAATTACCATATTTTTCACGTAGACAGGTGAATAGTGAAGGAATGCAACAATTTTCTTAACAAGTATTGTGTTTGTACATAAATAATAATTGAAACCCTCTTATATGAAATAAAAATTGTGACATGAAAAACTTATTCACCTGCCACAGTTTTTGAATTGTAGTCAGGAAATTTTCGTCAGCGAGAAAGTAGTAGATAATGAAATGAACTTTTCTTTTTATTCAAACAATTTTTTTACAGCTCCCCGGGTTTTCTCACAAATTTGGATACAATAGAGCGGTGGAACTTATAAAATTATTCTCCTTACTTTCAGCGAGCTTACCCACCAGCGAGTTGGTTGTGTGTAGAAACGGAGCTAGGCCGAAAAATGCGTAGTTCTTCAAGTGGCGCTCGGCTTAATTACATTACTATTTGAACCCTTAGCATAGGAGAACAATTACCATATTTTTCACGTAGACAGGTGAATAGTGAAGGAATGCAACAATTTTCTTAACAAGTATTGTGTTTGTACATAAATAATAATTGAAACCCTCTTATATGAAATAAAAATTGTGACATGAAAAACTTATTCACCTGCCACAGTTTTTGAATTGTAGTCAGGAAATTTTCGTCAGCGAGAAAGTTGTAGATAATGAAATGAACTTTTCTTTTTATTCAAACAATTTTTTTACAGCTCCCCGGGTTTTCTCACAAATTTGGATACAATAGAGCGGTGGAACTTATAAAATTATTCTCCTTACTTTCAGCGAGCTTACCCACCAGCGAGCACAGATTCTGTTGCCCACTCACCTTGTACTTTGTGACCAGTATTGATAGCCGTTTGAAATATGGTATACAATAATTATGACTTGACACTTTTTATTTATTTGATTACTAACTAGCTGAGCCGCTCTGGCTTTGCACGGGTAATCTTTAAACTAATTCTAGAACTGCAGAACGTATTGTGGTGCGGTTTCTTTCAATTTCTTCGGTACAATCTTGTGTTCAACGTTGGCTATATCAAATGCCAATACGAAAATGATAAATAATTGAAATAAGGATAATAACGTAGAATGGTTTACCACTTCCGCACTTTCGTGACCTTTGCAGCATAGCCTGAACTATAAGACTTGCGCCAAAGTACATAGTACAGAATTCTAGAACTCACGACGATAAAAAAAAAAAAGACCACGAGATCATATGTCTAACTTTTACACATCTCCCACAATCACTATATATGTAGCCTAAAGCCATGTGGCGCCAGCGCTTTAGAAAAAGGAAAAAAATTACATGTAATTCACTCGTAAAAGTTAGACACGTGCTCTCAAATGTTTTTTGCAGATATTTGTGAGTTCTGCAAGTTTATACGAAGTACACGGCCTAGCTATTATATTTGCAAATGATTGTTAAAGGAAGGGAGGGAAGAAGGATAGGAAAGAAAGGATTGACAATGGCCGCATTTGGGCATTGATATTAAGCAGTGGCAGGCCCGTGCTCGCCTCCCGTCCGTCTCAAATTCTCACAAGTCACACGGTATGCTTGTAGCGCCCTCATTGTCCTTGCCCTCTTACAATCACCATTACGGATTCCCGTGCGAGGTCGGACGTATGACCACATCGGCGGTAAAATAACTGAAGCTAACGCCGTCGTCGCCTTTAAATATTCATTGTATTGGTGTGGTCTGCGTTCTTTCGGACGTCCGAAAGAACAGACACCACACCAATACAATAACTAGCTATTATAGTTTAGGCTGCAGAGCTAAGTGAAGTGCAGAAGCGGTAAGCGATTCTTCGTTATAATTAGTTTTTTTTTCATATTATAGTATTGACATTAAATATAGCCTAAGATTATCATACGAATCTAAAGGCGAAATTAAAAAACCGCATGAGGATGCGTTCGGTACTTCTCAAGCTATAAAAGGTCGGGGGTTCGAATCCCCCCCTCGGGGGTGGATATTTGTGCCGTCCTTAATAACAGGTAGTTCATAAGTAGTTTGTAAGTTTAGGGACTGATGACCCCGTAGTTAAGTCCCATAAGCTTTACAAACATTTGAACATTTTAAAGGGACAGACAGAGGAAAATTGTGCTTCTATTTTATATAATAGTATGATTTGCTGTCTCTAGCTGAAATTTGTAATAATTTATGACGAAAATAGATTGTCAAAAAGAATTAGCAGACAGCGAACTCAGTAAACTACCCTGTGCTCGCAGCTGTGGCCGGCTGGCGCTCGGCCGCCATGTTGGTTGGGTGTCGCGCTCTGAGCCGGCTTTCTTTCCCTGTCATTGTAATGCCCCTCTATCACCCCGTATACTTGGGCTCCCAAAACCGCATTTCGTAAACCGATTTCCCAATTCCGCTTTTGGTTGGTCATGTAAACACTCCAAAATCGATTCTGGAAATTCGATTCTCTAAAGCGGTTTTCCAGTTCCACAATCGATTTTCGTGCCCATGTAAACGCAACCGTTTTTGAAGCGTTCTTGGCTTTTCTTGTTAAGAATTTTCGGCCGATATGGAAAGAGTGATATTTTATAATGTGAAATAAAAGTATAAATATTAGAGTGAACATAAATTTTTGTATTTAAATAAAGAAAAATAGCGACTGTGCTGACTAAATCAGGAACTGAATGAGCTGTTTTCAGCCGCCATATTAAGTGGGCTAGGAATTTCGATTCATGTAAACACAACAGCGAAAATTGGTTTAAAAAATTGGTTTTCGTCTTCCGGAAGATGTGTTGTTACTCTGTGCTCGCTGGTCGTGACGCAGCCGCTGCGCGCGGACAGAGTGCGGGCCGCAGCCTGCTGTACGCAGTTTCCTTAGGCCAGTATTACACTATCAAATTATTTGTCAAAGAATTTGACAAAGAAAAATTGGACGTAGTGTAATGGAAACGTCGTCCAATATTTCATCAAATCTAAGGCCTCGGCCTAGATTTGATCAAAGAAATCGCTCGTCTTCTGTTTCCTGTAGTGAGAAATGTGACCGCTTGGAGCGCTAATAGTATACACCTTCCTTGCCACATCTGTTTTATTTGGAGGTTAAATATCTGATATTACTTGGACATAACATTCGTATTCGTAAACATGGCTAGTAGTGGAATGTTTGTGTAGTGTTTTCTAGCAACAAAAAAAAAAAAAAAAAAAAAAAAAAAGAGGTCGTTGTATAAAAGGCGACAAGGCCAATTCATACTGACCGTCACATCAATTCGCGTAGCCTAATACCCTAATACGCTGCTGCGAAAGTGAGGTTGAGTCACAATCCGTGATGTAAAAAAGTCATTATATTGAAGAAGTAATACCCCTAAATCTTATTTACGGCCGAAGCAGACTGTAGAATGTATGTTTTGGTAACTTGGTGTGCTAAGTGCTGGGAAGTGAAACAACTTTCAAAACATCGACATCTGTTTGCAAGCGGATCTATGTACATATAAATACGTCAACCAAGGAAATAAATAGAGCCTATATACTTTATCAGCAATGTTTCCCCCTTACATTGTTAATAACGTCTTAAACAATTTAGATTATCCTCTTTTCCATTCAAAACGTTATTTAATGAAACTTGCTTTATCAACTTAACAATCTTATTCGTATACACTGTTTGAGTCAGCCTTTTTGTTACTCTATTGCAAACTTTGAAGGATGAAGAGCGACAAAGTAAGTAGCAGTGATCGGCCTGGCTGTTCTGCCGACGGCATAAAAAAAGAAAATCCTCCCGGTCCCGTAACAAAATTTATTTATCTCGCTCTGACACCCACGGTTTCATCCAAGTGCGTTTCCTTTTCTTTTTTCCCTCCCCCTCTTCTAAATGCAGACACAACGCTACTGTAGTATAAACAACAGCTGAGCATTACACCGCCATTTTGAAGCAAATTTGACAAAATTTTGGATGATAGTGTAATACCCCATTTTGCGTTTCATCCAATTTCTTTGTCAAAAAATATGACCAATATTTCATCCAATTTTTTCGTCCAATTCTTTGTCCAATAATTTGATAGTGTAATACCGGCCTTAGAGAGTCACGGTCACTCTGGCTGCTCACATTGTGTCTGCTAGTTCACAATGGGAGGAAAACTAATTGAAGTCTTGTGTGTTCGCAACGTTTCAAGTGAGCACTTCGACTGCGGCTTAAAAAACGTCATGATTTACTCACATCTGTTAATGATTACTCCGAAAATTGAATCTGTCAGTAAAGATTTCGCCACTTAAATTTCATGTACACAGGTAATATTTGAGTGTTATTTTGGCTGTTTGAATATTTTTCTGTAAACGCTAAATTTTATTATCTGCGAATTGTAATAGTTGCATTTTGTAATAAAGGAAATAGACTCATGATAGCCTGCCTTAAAAACCACAGTTGTTTCTCTTCGGTTGTAATCGGCCTTGTAGCGTTGCATCCCTGTCTGTCCATTTCATTACTGATGAAACCATGCACGCCTTGGAATGATCACGGTATAATAGATTTTTCATCACTAAATCCCTAAGTTAAAGCGAATTCTCGTAACTTATTTTTCATGTAATTTTTTTCTGCTTTTTGTTTCACCAAAGTGATGTAACATACCGTTTCGAGCAAAATCTCAAATCGGAATTCGATTCTGAGCTTGAATTTGTTAACGTAAGTACTCGATCGCTATGCGAGAGCCGAAGTTCGGCTGCAAACTGCGCTTTGGAACTGCGACGCAACTTGCGGCAAGTGTTGCCGTGACTCACGCTCCGTGAGAAATTCACCGTGACTCACCCTGCGTCACGTCACGGAGCCGCGTCTCATCTTGCGGCCTGCCTAAGCAGCCACGGGAAAGGCCCAGCGTTGCCTACACAGCGTTCCCTATACAGAGCTTTAACAACAGGTTGGCGGGCAACCAGATCTTCTTCAGATATGACAGCACTCCCATTCACCAGTCTTTTAATACGATCCCAAAAGAAGAAATCCCTGCCTGGAAGCATAAAACGATCCCCTGCAGCGTATCTCCTGATGGAGACGATCGAGTGTTCAACTATCCGGCTTAGGCATATCCGGGAATCGTCCCGTTTACTTCCTTGTGCCGTCCCATACATCAAATGCATGCCGGCCAGCTCTGCATTGGTGAAACGATGCATGCTGCCCGATATCCGTGCGGGAAATAAAGACTCCAGCTAGCCAACCGCTTGTAAACAGAGCTCTCATTCGGCTCAAGGCGCCATAACCGACCTCACATTCCTATAAGAAATCTGCTTGTTTCGGTCCCCTCCACCGGCCGTTTCATTGTTGACATTTCAGGATCCAGAGGAATGTGATTCCAGCGCTATCGATTCGCAGTGCTCTTTAGGCGAAACGTCAAGAATAACTTGGATGCTACGGGCAGCAGTGGAAAGGACTACGCGGCACAGTGGGACGGAATCAAAATGTGGCCGAAACCCCGAAAAATGAATTTTCCATTCTCTGAATTGTGATGGGTGGTTGGGTAAGGGAAGGATTGTTGCATCTCATTTCAGAAGGATAGGTCGCCACCTTCGTCGAGGACGCTGTCAAAGCAAGGCAAATTTATTCTCGGTTTGTGAGTGTATATTTTTGTAGTAAAGAATTTCAGTTCTTCAAGATGGAAACGGTTGCTACAGGTATACACAAAATGTTCGTGCACTAAATCGGTATAGATTTCATGGTTGTGCTAATTACATTATATTTTTTTCCGATACCTGTGCAAAACTACCATGCTGCATTTTCAGCTGGAGCAAAAGTGGCAATATACCGCCGAATTTCAACTCCCAGACTATGGATTGATTAATTATGTGATGGAATTTACAAGAATGAGCTGCCAAATTCTGCCATTTCTCTCGTATAATGAATATTTACAAGTGCCCGCACAGCCGACATTTCGTAGCACAATATGGTCGATGCAGCGTGCAGTGCGGTAGACTACGGAACTAATCTACACTTATTACTTCAGTCTTTGATTATACTCTTACATATATTATTTGTGATCTGTCACCGACTTTGAAGATTGTTTCATTATATTATTCAATTTCAATGTGCGTGGTATCGAATAATTATTTTCCGATGTATTTTCGGCAAATATTCTGTTATTTTGTTTTCATAAACAAATCACGTTGGCAGTATATTAATAATTAGTGTCTAAATACCATGCATACGCTATTATTGATAAATTATTACCCGTTCACCTGATTTAACCCGCTAGAACTCGCGCCTTTAAAAGTTACGCGATCGATGGCGTGTATAGCATATTTCTGACAGTCAAACAACAGTTTGTAATGAACTTACTATGTCTAAATAAGTATGTCTAGTTTCGTTTATTCGAAACCACACATATCTGACTATTTAAAATTGGTAAAATGCCGATTGTTTTAAAATTACTGTGACCAAAATGCTCACAGCGCGAGTGCTCGCGGGTTAACTTGCATGGATTTCTTTCTTTGAGGTCAGATGGTGAGAAGTATTTAAACCGACAAAGTCCGGGAGGTTGTAGGGGATACCAAAACAAATATGTTTCCCTAATGTCATTTTTCCTACGAAGAGTATTAAAACCGGTGGAGGCCGTATTAAATGGCAGGCACTATTACAATTTTCTCGCCAGAAAGTTGCCAAAATTGCTGGAAGACGTCCCGCTCCCCGCTTCCAACATGACGGGGCGCCAGCTCATTTCATTCGTCGTGTGCGTCGTTCGCAGAAACATGGATTGGCACAGGTGGTGCCGTACCATATGTCCCACATATGTCCACTCTGGACTGTTTTGTGTCGGGAGAGATGCACAACCTTGTTTACGCAACTTCTGTTACGTCGGAAGAGGATCTGGTTGCCCGGATAGTGCAGCAGCAGGAACAATTCAGGATACTCCTGGGGTTTTTGCCGGTGTCAGACAGAAGATGATCCCACGGTGTAACCTTTGTTTACTTGTCAATGGAGGCATTTTTGAAAATCTGCTGTAATTTACATTGGGTTGTGTTAATGTATTGTCTCCTGGTAATAAAAAAATGGCAAAGTGTTTGTTGGTTTAATTAATTTGTCGCCAGAGAAATCTTCCTCTACCAGTTTAAATACTCCTCATAGGAAAAAATGAAACTATGGAAAAATATTTGTTTTGATGTCCCTTACAGAATCTCAGAGTTCGTCGGCTTAAATAGTTTTCAATCAAATGTTTGTAAATCTATCGGACCAAACTGCATGGTCATCAGTCCGTAGCTTACAAACTACTTAAACCTAGGTAAACTAACCTAAGGACAAACACACACACCCATGCCCCAGGGAGGACTCGAACCTCCACAGTGAGCAACCGCCCGCTCCGCAGCGAGACGCTTTAGACCGCTCGGCTACTCCACCGTGGCTAAATAGTTTTCACCCTGTATATAACCGTGATACGATTTGAATCCCTGACTTATCCGAGTTTTCTACGATCATTCGACAATTACTAATAAAAATAAAAATAAATTTTAAAAAAGTTATCTGATGATTTACAAAAAGTTTTCCCGTGGAACTGAACATTTTAGGCCATTGAACTAACAGTACAAATATCAATTTGCGCCTTACACGGTACGCAAAGATGGATTTAATAATCTATGATCTTCACAGAAATGATTTTCTATTTCGTTTCTTTAAAAGCCGTCTACGTTACTTATATCGCTGAACTTCCTTCTCGCCCAACGGATATGCAGTTTAGTAAACAGATGCATTTGAGAAACTTCTCAGGATTTTGAGCAGTGGGTCACTGGCTTCCATCATATACTATTCCATATACTATTCATACTATTAATCACAGCTTACACAGTTTCCTTTTTCTTGAAAGATGGTATTTGCATAATTGCCATTTATGTGAGAGCTGTGAAATGAAACAGTTTCATCGGGTATGCGTCGTCATCAGATAGGTACATATACTGTATTCCTTGCGAAGTTGTGATGGCAAGTGTTTCTCCAAAGTTTTCACGAGACTTGTTCTGACTGAAAGCAGATAAAGTGTCTAAATTGATTTGTTTCCCATATCTGGCTACGTGAATGAAAGTTAATAACACTTGGTCAGATATGACGGCTTCAAAAATAATTGAAATAGATTTTGTACATGCTTCCACTCTTACTAGAACACTCAATGAGAATTCTGCATCACTAGCCTACAACTATCGAGATTTGTCTTTAAATTTGACAGAAAAACCAAAGAGATTCTGATCTTATGTAAAATATACTAGAGGCGTGACGCAAATGATACTTTCACTACACGATGGTAATGGTAATGTTTTCGATGACAGTGGTGCTAAAGCATACCTTTAAAATACATCTTTCGGAATTTACTTCGTCAAAGAAGACGAAGTAAATATTCCAAATTTGGAATTAGGAACAGCTGCGAACATGAATTACGTACAACTCGATATCCTAAATGTTGAAAAGCAACTTAAAATGTTAAAATGTTTATAAATCTAACGGAGTTAACGATTTTGGTTATCGATCAGTCACCAGGCTTAGAAACTAGATACACTAACTTAAGGTAACTTATACCAAGGACAACACAAACGCCCATGCGCGAAGGACCCCCTCCCGGAGCAAGTTAAATCTCTTAATCAAAATAATTCTCCAGCTACAGACTTTATGCTGATTAGTTTCAGAGTATGCTGATGCGATAGCTCCATACTTCACGTTCATACACAACCACTCATTAAACGAAGGATGCGTACTAGTAGACTGTGAAATCGCACAGGTCACATAAAACATTGAAGAAAGGTAATATGCGTAATCCACTAATTACAGACCACTCTCATTAACGCCACTTTGCAATTAATACTGTGTTCAGGCATTAAGGATCTCGAAATCGATGCGTTGAGCCATGGTCAACACGGATGTATAAACTATTGTTTACTGTCAGGAGATTTAATGAGTGATATCGACAAGGGGCCTCAAATTGATTCTACATTTCGGGAAGGTTTCTTTCTTCAAAAATAAATAAATAAATAAAAATTTAAAAAATCTAATAAGTTCATTATGTGAATTAGTGAAACTATCTGTATATCGAATTGTTCAGAAAGAGAGATGTAACATTGTCCCGCAATTTTATTCCAATAAGAGTTAGGGGTCTTAAGTTACAGCTACGTAAACGTTATGAAAATTGATTTCCAATCCATGGTGTACAACAGCAATCAGTTAGAATAAATATTCCTTCAAACCGTATTGATTGCAAATTTTTTATTAGTTAATGACGCGTTTCGCCCTTTAGCAGGGCATCTTCAGATTATCTGCGTGATAGAATTTACACAAAATTACAAGGCGGAATTACAAACGGTTATAATGGTACATGGGCTTACTATCTTCTTAACACGAAATAAGCCCATGTACCATTATAACCGTTTGTAATTCCGCATTGTAATTTTTTGTAAATTCTGTCACGCAGATAATCTGAAGATGCCCTGCAACAGGGCGGAACGCGTCATTAACTAATAAAAAATTTGCAATCAAGACGGTTTGAAGGAATATTTATGAAAATTTGTCGCATTTTTCCAGGCGCTCACAGGCACGTTACCTTAATGTGCAAAGGAAATGGTGAGTCACCTCCACTGGGGTCAGCAACTCTGCGCTCAGGTAGCAGAAACGCCGGGTCGCTCTGAATGAGTCAACACGGTCGGAATTTCCAGCGGTAAACAAAATATGCCTCACGACCTTGTTGTGAGTCGGCTAGCAACTGCGCAGATGTTTATGTATTTCGATGTGCTCTTCAAGTTATACACGAGATAAATATCACAAATTATCTATTTTCTTTCCTGTTCATGGTAATTGTGATAACGTGAATTTAATATGCGACGCATATAAATCAAACCTTATAGAAAGGTTTTAGGATTTTAAAAAGTATAATCCAATGCGTCGGTAATCATTGACGGTGCCCTGTAAAATTATTCATTACAGGGTCCACAGACAGTGAAAAATTTATTATCGCGTTTGAAAAACCAACATTACCACACACCAGTTTCAGAACAGTTTTATCAAGTGCCACTCAAAAAGATAAGACGAAAATCTGTATACAAAAGCCACCAAAACCTATTCGACAATATATCCGTACACTTAAACTAGAAGGGATGTAGAGTATATTCGCAACATAATCATAATTGAAGAGTATTCGGAAACTGAGAAAATATGTGGCGGAAGTTCGGATTGCTTTATCCCTGATATAGCTAACATATGAAAGCGGAGCTATTATTCGCAGTAATGAGACAAAAACCTTGCTACATTATTTCTTTTGCCGACATAGATCGTCGCGGCGGATTAACCGTGCGTACTGGGGAACCGTGCTGCGGTGGGCGCGGCCGTTCGCCATCGGAGGTTCGAGTCCCACAGTCGGGCATGGATGTGTTGTCCTTATGTTAGTTTACCTTAGTTTGTAAGCTACTGACTAAAAACCACGCAGTTGAGTCCGATAGATTTACAAACATTTCGACGTAGATCTTGAATTTCTATATCAGCAGAAAATTATATTGACGGTTGGTACTTTTAAATGTGCAGAAGAATATTGCCGTCAGATATTTGTCACAAACTGGTACTGTACAAGTTCGTACGTCTACTAGTACTCAATATCATGTTTTAGAGTTATTAAAATCAAATGTTCAATTGTTTGTAGCACTTATGGGACTTAACTACGGGGTCATCAGTCCCTAAGCTTACAAACTACTTATGAACTAGCTAAGACTAAGGACGGCACAAATATCCATGCCCGAGGGGGGATTCGAACCCCCGACCGTATTGGCCGTGCAGACCGTGACTGGAGCGCCTCAGTCCCCTCGGCCACCGCAGCCGGCAAGTTATTAAAAAAAAATTAGCAATGTAAATTATAATCTTACAAAAGGGTCACAAGTGACAATGAACATATAAAATAAGTTCATTTCCTTTCATGCAAAGGCTCATGAATGTAAACATTCTAAAACGAAAGAGATGTGTTTCATCCAAATGCATCCAAAACATGTTCAAATGTTTGTATAATCTATGGGACTTAACTACGGCGTCATCAGTCCCTAAACTTACAAACTACTTATGAACTACTTACGAACTAGGACGGCACAAATATCCATGCCCAAGGGGGGATTCGAACCCCCGATCGTAGTGAGCGTGCAGACTGTGACTGGAGCGCCTTAGTCTCCTCGGCCACCGCGGCCGGCCTTCCCCCTTTCCACTTCCAAAACAGGCCGCTCTTCCGTTCGCCAGCTCTAGGTCTAGGCACTACGCGCTTGCATGCTTCAATTTACCAGTCGTATAGTAATACTACAAAACGATGCAACATATCCAAGTATTTTTTCTTACTAGTATAATGATTCAATATTAAAGTCCATGAAGTACATCACTGTAAAATGTTAGTTATGTCCAAGAGATTTTTTTTTTTTTTAATAGGCATCTCGGCTCCAGAAGGTCATAGTGCAGCATTATTTGTTTCAAAATCAGTGAAAAAAAGTCAGCAACTTATTTCCTTAACAGTTACTTAAGTAACCTGAGCAATGAGTGGAAGGAAAAAGGCCCAAAAAATCGCAAGTTTTTCAAACTCACTCTCTGATACTTTTAATTAACAAAATCTAAAACATATATTTAATAGCATGATATTGCAACTCTTCAGGAAGGAAACAGATGAGAAACCGTTACTGTAGGTCGAACTCCTGACTAACTCTACCCAGGAGGCATTTTTTAATCGATATATCTCGAAAAATACTGGAAATTTTTAAAGTTTTCGAACAATAAGTTTTTGAGTCATTTCATGCCATACGTTTAGTAAATAATAAGTTTGGAAAAGTGAATGATGACGAGTTGTAATGAATCTAGTTTTTAAAGATTTTCATGTATTTTTTCGAATTATCTCGAAAGGTATCAATGTAATCAATAAGTACAAAAAAGCACTCGATAGATAACCTTACGGGCTAGAACTTCCTAATTTTTACATTTTCCCATCGGAGTTATAGTTTTTGTGTTATTTTAGAGAAAACGTATTTTTCAACCTTGCGAATTTTTTGGCAAATTTCGCCATTTGGCTCGAGTTTCATTAAAAAGAAACTCTAGTTTAATTTTAATTTCCTATACGCTCATATTTTTGTTGTAATAATATTTGCACCCACCTCTCCCTCCCACCACTCCTTCCACGCCGTGTAGCGGCACGTGTGCGACAGAGACAGCGCTCGCTCTAGCGTCTTCTTTTAATTGCCCTGAAATATCCGTTATGAATCTTATCAAATGGGACACTTTTAATTTATCTTGCGAACGTTCAGCATTAGCATTTAAGTGTGTCATTTTTATTGCTCACTGCGAAATATCATTTTTCCCTTAAAATTTGTGGAAAAACGCTATCCTTAATATGCCACTCTGCCGTAAATAAGAAAGCAACGATAGAGAGCCGTCACTACGAAAATAAACTTTCCCTAACACACGCGGGGATTGTTGCACAGGGCACAACGCAACTGATTACTAAATTAAATTCAAAATTTCCACAATCTGATGAGATAAACGTCGTTTATACTGCTCACATTCTAAAAGAAAAAGAAAAATATACCTTTCTGTTGTTGCTCTTATATCTACACTAACTTTCGCTGTTCCTCTTTAGATATTTTTGTTAAATTAAATTATAAGTGTGGTAAGATTCTAGAGTTAAGTTTGTTAATGCTGTTGCGCAGGTATCAGATAAAAAAATGCAGTTCGAGCCGGCTATATTGTTACACTGGAAATTGGAAAGCGTGGAAGACATTTTACGGACGGGCAATTTGTAAAAGAGTGATTGGAGGTAATATGGCCCTAATTGAGGCGTTAACCTTGTCTGAACACACAATGTCTCGACGAGTGCCAGAAATTAGTGCGACATTAAAGGGGGGCAATAAATGTCGTAACTTCGTAGAGTACTCGTTTGCCCTTGAGCAATGATACTTCCAGCACAGCACAACTTGCAATTCTCGTAAGGGGCGCCAAATAAAAGATTTCACTGTGAGCGAGGAAGTTTGAAAAATATCAAAACCTAAATAGATATTTCAGTAGCTGTAGAGAAGATTTCGAACGATATGCAGTTGTTACTATAGCACCTGGACATAATTGCAAGTGAACGGCACTATTATCGGTTTTTTTTTTTTTTTTAAACTTCACAGTGATATTGCTTTTTATTGTGCCGCAGGGTGGTTGCAAAAAATCATTCTCCGTCTTTTTCTGGGTAGTTCTCTTCGTTGCGGACGCTGATCGTTTTTGTTCGAGGTTGTTCGTTGAATGTTTGGCTCAGCTTTTTTATTACAGAGGGCGTGGAGCCCCCCGACCGGGCGCGCTGAGCCACGGCGCCCGGCATTGGCCACTGCGGCTGGCGGATGGAATATTGTCCACAGACTTGTAAGATGGGCAACGGACGGCTAACCTCGCTTTCATGAAACACATCGCGGGTATTTGCGTGATTTTTAAATAAAACGTTACAAGGTGAAAATAAATTAATCGGCACTATATGTGATTGTATAGATAGTTTCAAGTAGCAGCTATTGTTTTTTAAATGTCAGCTTCAAGAAGGAAATTTGGACAATTTTCCGTCTCTAAACTCCTTGAATTTAAGTACTTATGACTCAAAAGTTGTTATGGAGCCATTTTCGATGCGCTCTGAGAGTGTTCATGAAGTCTCCGAATTGAGCTGATAAAACTACAGTGCGATTAAATTTTAACAGACCACTATCACCGTAACAATGACGATTTGATTTCATTTCATAAAAGCGTTGAACAATAAGAATTCCCGAGAATTCATGCCCTTGCCCTGAAATGTGTTGCAATGTTCTGTACAACGTTCGTTTGTAAATAAATGTTTTCGATGATGGATATTAACAAAACAGATCCAGGTCAAGTATAACGCTTCGTTGGAAACTGTACTTCGAAATGCAACTGCAAAAACGATTATGCCAAGTTTGAAAAAATTAGTGCCTTCAAAGCCATGTCAAAGATCAACAAAGAACGTTGAAAATTAGTGTAAAATAAGGAGAGCAATAAAATTATTCTTTCTGTAGATGAACAAAAATATTGGAATTATTATTACTACTACCTGAACCCTCGCTGCTTCGCATGCGTAGGCTGGTTGGTCTGCACCAGTTGTTTCTTTTTAATCCTGATGAAGAATCCATATCTTAAGTTTCGTGGTTATAGCTTGAAATTTGAGTTAACAGCACCATATTTTTGAAAATCAATTTTTGCATCTCGTATTTCATCCCTTATTGGTCGAATTTCCAAAAATACCGAAACACGTGTCTTTTAAATTTGAACCCCGAATCCAAATCAGAAAATTTGTAGTTCTAACTTCAAAAGTGCCTAATTAGCAACATATTTCCGAAAAACACCTCCTCTCCAATTTCACCCCGCTGATAGTTGAATTTCCAAAAATACCGAAACACGTATTTTTTAACGTCTAACCAACTATACAAATATCAATTTGTGCAGCTCTAGCATTAAAATTGTACCAATAGAAACGTGTTTTCAAAAATAATTTTTGATACTCTATTTAACCCTCTTTCTTGTTGAATTTCCAAAAATTCTAAAAATCATGGATTTTTAATCCTGACCATGATTCCATATCCGAAGTTTCGTTGTTGTAGCTTAAAATTTGAGTTAAGAGCAACATATTTTTGAAAATCAATTTTTTGCGTCACCTATTTTACCCCCTTATTTGTCGAATTTCAAAAAATGCCGAAACACGTGTCTTTTTAATTCGAACCATGAATTAAAATCCGAAATTTTGTAGTTCTAGCATCAAAGTTGCCTAAATAGCAATGTATTTTCAAACAACGTTTCATCCCCTACTTCACCCCGTTACGGACGGAACATAGAAAAATTGCTTCTTAAATGACGCCTCTACAAATTTTAAGTTTCTTTCTTCAGTGGTTTGGGTCAGTCATTCAGTCGGGACAGTGTCTTTTATATATGTAGATTTTCAGCATATTCCGCTGAAAGTAAGTAGAACATAAATCTAAGAGAAATATAAATGTTATGGTCTATTCTTGCTATGATACGCAGGTCTTCTTCATACGTGTATCAGTTCGTTAAGGAGTCTGACGATTCGCACATTTTTACACTTCACTTGTTCTTCCTATACTCGCGTGTGCTTTTGAGTGTATTTACTTTATCTTTAAAATCCAATGCTTTAAAAATTGCCTAAATGGCTACGTATTTTCAAAAAAACGTTTCATCCCCTATTTCACCCTCTTACGGACGGAATATCGAAAAATCGCTTCTTAAATGACGCCTATAGAGTAAGATCAACACCCTCCACAAATTTCAAGTTTCTATCTTCAGTGGTTTGGGCTGGGCGATGATGAGTCAGTCAGTCAATCAGTCAATCGGGACACTTCCTTTTATGTATAGAGATTATTCGTTTTAAGAATTCCTCTCCTACCACTGCCAGAACAGCGCTGTGCCTGCCTCGCTCACATCACATCACGTGCCCCACACCCCGGCGCTGCAGCAGAGCACCGGTGCTTTTGCGGGTGGAGCCCTGCTTGCACACACGCCGGAATTTTACCGGTCAAACGAGCAGTCGCTTCACTGCCGTGGAAGAGTTAATTTGATTCCGAACATAAATTTATGATTTAGCAAATAAAAATCCCTCCGCCGTTATTTTTTTTAAATTTTTAATTAACTGATTAAAAATTTTAAAAAATAACGGTGAAAGGTTTTTAATTTGCTAAATTAATACATTGCCGTCGTCCGGTCATCTATTTGACATGGATATACAGAGATAAATTAATGAATGTGAAACGACTTTGCACAATATTATACGACAGATATTGCTGAGATAATACAAAGAACTAATTAACCCGCGAGAACTCGCGCCCTGTTCGAATCCGCCCAGCGGATTAACGAAAGGGGTCGGAGTGCCGGCCAGCTTGGATGTGGTTTTTAGGCAGTTTTCCATATCCCCTAGGTGAATACCGGGCTGGTCCTAAAGTCCCACCTCAGTTACACGATTCGCAAACATTTCGTAACACTTTACACTTTCACACACATCTCACACTATACGCAATCATTTGGGGCCCAGGGGGGCATGGGGTGGCGACAGGAAGGACATCCGGCCACCCTGTAGATTTTAACACATGCCAAATCCGCGTTTAACACAGAGCCGACCCTGCGTATGCTTGAGAAGGGCCACAGAGATAGGTACAGAACTCGCGTCTGTAAAAGTTACGCTATCGATCGAGTCTACAGCATTTTTCTGACAGTCAAAGAAAAGTTTGTAATGTACTTAATATGTTTAAATAAGTATTTATAGTTGCGTTTATAAGAAAACACAAATATCTGACTATTTAAAATTGTCAAAATGCCGATTGTTTTAAAATTACTGTAAGCAAAATTCTCATGCGCGGGTCCTTGCGGGTTAAGTACTGTATTATACATTACCGGTTACGAGATGCATTTTGTTCTTTTCTCTCCATTTGCTCAATAGCCTCATTCAGTTGTTTTTTTACGTATTTCTAGTCGCATTTCTAGATTTATGTTCCGCAAAACTGGTTGTGCTGTCACTAGCAAAATAAGTGTATCATCCACTGTATATTAGTCACTGAATCTATTGCAAGCGTATGCATACATGAATGTATGCAGTGGCGGATTTACCAGTAGCCCAGGGTGACAGATTTTAGGGGCGGCCAGTTTAGGGCCAAATTTTTAAACTGTAAGGAAGTGTGCGTAATGAAATAATTAGTGGTATTTTACTGCGCTTTTAGTAGCTCAGACATATATACAATAACTATTTCATGTACAATAGTATGCAAATAATTGGGTTCTAGTAATAATTTGTTAACTGAACTGCTAGTCACAGTTATACTAATTGCGGAAAAAGGTGGTATAATTAGTACGATAGTGTATAAAACATTATAATTAGTATTCTAAGGGTTAGTATGGACGATAAAATTGTAAAAGCCTGCAGGCGGTAAATGTGAAAATCCGCCACTGAATGTATGTATACAGGGTTAGTCACCTAACATTACCACTGGGGTATATTTCGTAAACCACATCAAATACTGAAGAACCGATTCCACAGACCGAACGTGAGGAGAGGGGCTTGTGTAACTGGTTAATACAAACCATTAAAAAAAGGACGGAAGTATGTTTTCAACACGAATCTACGTTTTTTCTTTTTTTTTTTTTTTTTAAATGGAACCCCGTTAGTTTTGTTAGCTCATCTGAACATATAAACAAATATGTAATCAGTGCCGTTTGTTGCATTGCAAAATGTTAATTACATCCGGATATATTGTAACCTAAAGTTGACGCTTGAAACCTCCGCCATGTTCAAAATTGTATATTGGACACTCTTAATACGTGATAACTTGATGATTTGCTTAGGACTGGAAACGTATCTGGATAGTCAACTTCGCCATTGAAATCCAATGAATGCTTTGAAGCAGAAATACTTGTAATTTATTGTATACAGAACTTACTAAAACAATATTTTGTATTTCAGTCCTATATGCGCTACGTCGTCTGTATGGCGAATAGACACAGCGAGAACTGTGCAGGGAGAACGGCCGGGCCGCGCGGGACTGGCCGAGCGGCCTGGAGCGCCATGTTACGGATCGCGCGGTCTCCCGCGTCGGAGGTTCGAATCATCCCTTCGATGCCACAATACTCGTCAAGCTGCCAGGGATGGTTAAACGGAAGGTAAAGGAAGCCATCGAAATTGTAAAACACCCTAATAACCTGAACAGACAAGATGGACTCAGGCTTGCCCCCTCTTGGCTACCAGTCATCACAGCGAAATAGGCCGCACTGACAACACAACACGCGAGCGTCACTAGTAAGCAACCGCCGCAACGGTCAGCAGAAGAGAAACGGAAGCTCTCACCCCATTCGCCGATGAAAAACAATCATGTCTCGCTATGCAAGAAGCTATAGGCAACGGCTAACCCCCACTCCCTCCACCTCAGCATCCTATCATAATAAGATTCCATTCTTCCGCCAATATTCCACCAATAACATCGCTGATTTTTAAAATAATTATGACGTAATGTCTACTCTGACCATAACGTATTGGTCATGAATTGTAGGCTGAAACTGAAAAAACTGCAGATAGGTCGGAAAATAAGAAGATGGGACCTGGATCAAATAAAGGAACCTGAAGTTCTTGAAAATTTCCGAGGGAGCTTTAGGCAACAATTGACAGAAACGGTGGAAAATAAAACAGTACAGGAGGAATGGGGAGCATTGCAAGATGAAATAGTGAAGGCAGCAGAGGACAAAACAGGTAGGAAGGCAAGACCTACAAAAAATCCCTTGAATATCACACGATATACTAAATTTAATCGATGAAAGGAGAAAATATAAAAATGCAGTAAATGAAACAGGCAAAATGGAGTACAGACGACTAAGAAATGAGATTGACAGAAAGTGCAAAATTGCTAAGCAGGAGTGGCTAGAAGGCAAATGCAAGGATGTAGAAGAAAGTATAAATAGGGGAAACATAGATACTGCCTACAGGAAAATAAAAGAGATATTTGGAGATAAGAAAAACAGCTCTATGAATATCAAGAACGCAGATGGAAAGCCAGTTCTCAGCAAAGAAGGGAAAGCTGAAAGGTGGAAAGAGTATATAGAGAGGCTCTACGAAGGAAATGAACTTAGAGGCAATATTGTAGGAAGGGAAGAAGAAGTAAATGAGGATGAAATAGGAGATACTGTACTGAGAGATGAATTTGACAGAGCCCTGAAAGACCTAAGTCGAAACAAGGCCCCTGGAGTAGATGACATTCCCTCAGAGCTACTGAAGTCTCTGGGGGAACCAGCCATGAGAAATCTGTTTCACCTGGTGTGTAAGAAAACTGTAATAATCCCCATTCCAAAGAAAGCAGGCGCAGACAGGTGTGAGAACTACAGTACCATCAGATTAATAAGTCATGGTTGCAAAATATTAACCCGAATTATTTACAGAAGGATGGAAAAGCTGGTAGAAGCCGACCTTGGGGAAGATCAGTTTTGGTTCAGGAGGCAATACTCACTTTACGGCTTATCCTAGAAGATAGATCAAGAAAAGGCAAACCTACATATCTAGCTCTGGTAGATTTGGAGAAGGCTTTTGACAATGTTGATTGGAATAAACTCTTTCAAGTTCTGAAGCAAATGGAGTAAAATATAGGGAGCGTAAGGTTATTTATAACTTGTACAAAAACCAGACAGCAGTTGATGAGCATGAAAGAGATGCAGTGGTTGGAAAGAGAGTGAGATAGGGTTGTAGCCTTTCTCCAATGTTATTCAATTTGTACATCGAGCAAGCTATAAAGAAAAGCAAGGAGAAATTTGGAGAAGGAATTAAAGTTCAGGGTGAAGAATTAAAAACATTACGTTTTGCCGACGACGTAGTAATTCTGTCAGCGACAAAGGACCTGGAAGAGCAGTTGAACGGAATGGTCAGTGTGCTGAAAAATGCATATAACATTAAGATTAAGAAGAGCAAAACTAGGGTAATGGAGTGCAGTCTAAGAAAATCAGGTGATGCTGAAGATATTATATTAGGTAACGAAACAATAAAGGAGGTAGATGAGTTTTGTTACTTGGGCAGTAAAATAACAAATGATGGTCGCAGTACAGAGGATATAAAATGCAAAATGGCAATGGGTAGGAAAGCGTTCTTGAAAAAGAGAAATTTGTTAACATCGAATATTGATTTAAGCCTAAGGAATGTGGTGCTACAGACGAATGCTGAAAATTAGATGGATGGATCGAGTAACTAATGAAGAGGAGTGAACAGAATTGGGGAGAAAAGGAATTTTTGGCATACCTTGACTAAAAGAACGGATTGATTGGTTGGACACATTCTTAGACATCAAGGAATTGCGAATTTAGCGTTGGAGGGAAGTGTGTGGGGTAAAAACCGCAGAGGAAGACCAAGAGATGGATACAGTGAGCAGATTCAAGCAGATGTAGGTTGCCGTTCTTATGTGAAGAAGCTTGCTCAGGATAGGGTATTGTGGAGAGCTGCATCAAACCAGTCTCCGGACTGAAGATCACAACACAATGTCTACCTGAAAATAAATATATAGTAACAACCAGCTCACATCAGTATACCCAGATGAAGACCACTGTAACGATGGCCGAAACGTCGGTTGTTTAAGTAATAGCCTTCTTGCATCATGACGCAGTACAACACCCAGAAAACTTTTATGTCATCTGACACTGGCCGCGGAAGCCTACGTAATTATATCAGTTTGTAAGACAAATGACTGATGACCAACGTAGTTTGGTCCCAAATGATTACAAGCATTTGAACATTTTGGAGGACGACCGGTAAAAATCTTTGCGTGTGCCAGTACTGCTCCCATATGACGACGTGCGTCACTGTATTGTCGGCACTGGCGGTGTGCGGTGGCAGCGGCCGGCAGTGGCAGCTGACCGGCTTTTTGCCGGTGCCGGTCCGTGGTCGGCCAGTGTGGAAGCTGCAATACCCTCCAATGGGCCACTGTTGGAATGTGGACGGCCGATATTTTACCGTCCATCCAAAATAGGTGTGTGTGCGACCACTCTGAATTAGAGAGGCCGGTCGAAGACAATTTCAGTGATGCTAGACGCGGCTTTACGATAATGAGGCTGTTCTTTCCCCACCGTCACATTCGTAGAATGTTTTCATTTCTTCAGCGGGGCAGGGGCGCCAAATCGAACGTCATTAATCGTGATGGCTCCTTTGACGATTAATTCAGTAACGGCGTCACAAAAAAAGGCCATTTACTTACAAATATGAGATAGAAGATTTAATTTTCTAAATGTTTTGTATATCTTTGAGAGTATTTAGGCCGACCGCGGTGGCCGAGGGGACTGAGGCGCTTCAGTCACGGTCTGCACGGCCACTACGGTCGGGGGTTCGAATCCCCCCCTCGGGCATAGATATTTGTGCCGTCCTAGTTCGTAAGTAGTTCATAAGTAGTTTGTAAGTTTAGGGACTGATGACTCCGTCGTTAAGTCCCATAAGCTTTACAAACATTTGAACATTTGAGAGTATTTAGAATCAAAGTTTTTGATATTCAAACTCTCCCAGTCAAATCTTTCTGGTCAAAACACTGGAAATTTTGGCACTTTTTCGTGTAAATTTAACACCTTTGGTCTAACGCATTGCTTTTCGAGACGGGTAGGCGTACTGGCCCCGGATCGAATCCGCCCGGCAGATTAACGAAAGGGGTCGAAGTGCCGGCCAACCTGGATGTAGTTTTTAAGCCGTTTTCCACATCCCCTTAGGTGAATGCCAGTCAGGTTTAGTTCCGCCTCATTTACACGATTCGCAAACATTTCGCAACACTTTACACTTTGCAACACATATCAAACTATACGCAGACATTTTGGGTACACATTTCCTGCTGGGGGGCTTTGGGTGGCGGTAAGAAGGGCATGTCAAATCCTCGTTTAACTCAGTGCCGACCCTGCATATGCGGGAAAAAGGCCAAAGAGACAGAGAACGACACGATGTTGTCTCAAGGAACTGTATTATTTGTTGATATTTAATGAGGAGGTGATCAACAGAATTGAGGAGAAAACGAGTTGCCGGCATATTATAAGAGAAGGGGGGACACATTCTAAGACATTATGGAATCGTCAACAGTAGAAATAAAGTGTGAGTAAAAATCAGAAACAGACATATACAGTAAGCAGATTCCGAAGGATATGGGTTGCCGTACGGCGGCCGCAGTGGCCGAGCGCTCTGCGGCGCGCCAGTCAAGGTCTGCACGGCCGCTGCGGGTTCGAAGCGACCCTCGAGCATGGATGTGTTCTGCTTAGCGAAAGTTAGTTTAAGTTAGTTAAGTAATTAGTGTGTAAGGGCCAGTTCGTCCATCTCTCGTTAATATTCTCGTTAGTAAACGATAAGATGCCTTTAACGTCCATTTAAATGTGCTCGTTAAGTGCATTGCGTTTGTCATTGCCAGGTACACCCCTGGTTTGCTAACCTGGAGAAAACGAGAAGGTAAGATATATTTCTACTATCTTGGCAACAGAAACAAATGAAAGCGCCGTCTGAATAAACAGCTGTTCCCCTTATTTAACTATCAGGAAAGAGGTTAGCAGAAAGTTGTTATTTGGCGCTATGGAAAACAAACGTGAAACAAGCTCGAATTTTAGAAGGATGTCTGTAAATCTATCGGACCAAACTGCGTGGTCATCAGTCCGTACCTTACAAACTACTTAAACCTAGGTAAATTAACCTACGGACAAACACAAACACCCATGCCCCAGGGAGGACTCGAACCTCCACGGCGAGCAACCGCGCGCTCCGCATCGAGGTGCTTTAGACTGCTCGGCTACGAATTTTAGAAGGAGTCAGTGCGAGAGTGTTATGTACTTAATAGAGAAATACAAGGTTGGATTGGAATGTAAAGAAAAAACCGACATGATCGTGGCAAATGAATTCAATGATGTCCATGGAACAGGTAGGACAGCAAAAATGCTTATGGCTTAGTACGATAACATACTGCCAAGTGCGTAATACCTTAGTGCAAGCAATAACTTGCACATATTCGAAAGTGCACTGTTCCTGTAGTTCGGAGTAAGAAATCACATTTTAGGCTTTACATTAGGCGCAACAAGCATTAGTAAATACTGAATTAATAAGCTTGCAGACAAAAATAATGTATTCTGTTTTCTATTACGACAGATAACTTACAAAATACGTAACTATCTGTTGGACTCTTCAGATGGTCGTGTAGTTTTTCATGTAGCGTTCCCAAAATGGCCTTTAGAAGACGAAATCGCGTAAAAAATTCCGCATAAAAAAATCAAATGTTTGTAGAGATAATGGAACTACGGGGTCATCACTCCCTAAACTTACAAACTACTTATGAACTACCTCATACTAAAGACGACACAAAAATCCATGCCCGAGTGGGGGGGGGGGGAGGGGATTCGAACTCCCGACCGCAGCGGCCGTGCAGACCGTGACTGCCACGCTGCAGACCACTCGGCCACCGCTGCCGGGAATTCTGCATCATCCCAGCATTCAAAATGATTTTGGCGAACATAAATTCGTCTAGTACGCCTTGTAGGGCAATGCCCTCTAGATCGTCCAAAATATTACATCGTCTTCATTGTCAACCAAATTCCAGCCATTTTCATCGTACCGATTCTCACTAGTCGTTGCCCATAAGTTTGTATTTGGATATCGCAACAATAATTTCAATGTTAAGATGCGTCTCTGCATTATATAATACTCATCTACTAGCTACTGACATTGATATGAGGTGAGTAATATGACAATAAAACTTTCCATCGAAGCTGCTTTCCACACTAGTTTTTCATACATGAAGTGCTTCCGTTATTTTGTCCGATAAATAGGTCTTATCACGTGACTATTTGCGGTAGTTTCATTGCTCACTTAACTGGTCGTTAGCCGTGTAACGAGCAGACTTCTACTCATTAACGGCCAGTTTGAGAACTTTTAACGTCAGGTTAACTCATAACGAATGATTGACAGACGGAATTCTCCGCAAACGACAAGTTAAAATCTTAACGAGACATTGACAAACCAGCCCTAAGTCTAGCGACTGATGACCACACAGTTTGGTCGCATAAGACCTCACACACCAGCTTGTGTTTCTTATTCGGAGGTTTAGAGGCTTGCACATGTCAGGGTAGCGTGGAGAGCTGCTGGAGAGCGGGCTGAAGACCACAACAACAGCGGCATCCGAGTGTTCTGTTTTCTGGCAGTAAGTAGAAGCAAGTTGTGTGGGCCGTGCTGTAGTTCCGCTGTGGCCACCGGCTGCGACGTGTGAGTCATAACCGGTTCAGATCAGGTCGGCCCTCTTTCCTCGCCGACATGGCAACTCCGCATCTCAACGCACCCTAATGGCCTCACGTGCTTCCCTTTTCGAGATTTGTAACAAACATATGGCGGAAATATGTTTCCAACGTTGCGGAAAGCTAGGGCAGCACTGTGCACATGTGTGCTGTGGGGGTCAAAGAACTCACAACACAGGGATTGTCAAAAGTTCCACCACGCCCTTTATATCTAAAGCTATCCAGGTTCTGGGAAACCCACTAAGGTATGACTGAGGTGGTCTACCTTTTGCGGTATGTACGGATAATGGGCTTGCGGCAGAACGACGTCTGTTAGATGAATTGCTAGTAATTATGAATGACAGTTATTGACCATGTGGCGACTTATCACCATGCTGTCCGCACACAAAAGAGATATTAAAATTGTGTCTGAAGAAAGGGAGGGTTTTGTACAAAATACGAATGTGAATTTCATCTGAACTGGTTGTTTTATAAACCACAGATATAGTTTACAAAACCACTGTACGTCCAGCACCAATCTATGGGACTGAGTATCGCCACAACAGGAACAAATGCTGCATATGATGGAAAGGAAGATGCTTTGTTGGTCCTTGGGGCTGACCCGATGTGACCAAGTAAAAAATGCAGAAGTCCGGCAAAAGTTTGGTGTGGCGCCCATCACAGACAAACTGAGGGAAGCCCGTCTCCGTTGGTGCGGCCACGTCATCAGAAAGAAGGACAACTCGGTTGCTAAGACAGCACTCCACATTAACCCAGGAAGAACCACAAGGGAGATCGGCAAAGAGAAAAAATCAGGGCAGACATGGACGCTGTTGGTTTAGGGCAAGAAGACATCAACGACCGAAAGAAATGGAGGAGACGCAGCAAAGTAGCAGACCCTGCAAGTCGGGATTAAGAGAGACAGAGAGAGAGAGAGAAAGTTTATGAATCAGTTTTAAAATAAGATACCGATTCACAAAATCGAACATACAGTTTCTACATCATATAAATTGATGATAAGTCCCTAAAACTGTATAAAGTCTTGAATAAATCCTATTGTTATCTTCAAAAATATAATTGAAGACAGTATTTAAAACTTTTGGTGTGTTAATGGCTGAAATTGCTCTGTTCAACACACTGACACTTGAAGTAAACTTTTCAAAAAATGTTCAAATGTTTGTTAAGCTTATGGGACTTAACTACGGGGTCATCAGTCCCTAAACTTACAAACTACCTATGAACTACCCACGAACTAGGACGGCACAAATATCCATGCCCGAGGGGGGATTCGAACCCCCGACCGTAGTGGCCGTGCTGACCGTGACTGCAGCGCCTCAGTCACCTCGGCCACCGCGGCCGGCTAAACTTTTCAGTTTTATTTCTCTTCACACAAATCAGTGTAATAAAACATAGGCCTACAAAGTCTTAAAACATCTTTGTAGAGACTCGAGATAGTAACAAATTATTTGTGATATACATAACAAGGAAAACTTCTGTAATAACACTAATCATCCTTTTTTCCTTATTTATTCGATTACGACGGTTGGCCACGGCGTCCCTTAACAAGATCTTCTCTTGCTCCGTAGCTGTCGACCCGCGACGTTTGATGGCCAGCTGTATCATCTGTGGCACCGGCAAACAAGATGTTGTTTTCGTGGGTTGCACTGTCGTCACCGCACATGAAACATAACAAAACAACACATATTATTTTAAGGATTATCTAATAGCAATCATTCACATTAAAAATCATTCAAAAATGTTCAATAACGGTAATCTTGTGGGACTCAACGATTTGCGATATCAGACACTAGACTTTCAAACTACTTAAACTAAGGACGACAAATATACACATACCCGAGGGAGGACTTAACCTCCGCTCGGGAAACGGCAGCGCGCACTGCGACAAGGCGCCTTGGTGCGCTCCGCCAATCCGCCGCGGCTAAATATCATTAACAACAACATAATTAACATGATTTTACACGCAAAACTGAAAAAAGTCAAATGTTTGTAATTGTATAGGACTGCTTGGTTATTAGGCCCTAGCTTGCCAACTACTTAAACTAAGTTAAACTAACCTAAGGAGAGCACACGCAGCCATGCCCGAGGGAGGATTCGAACTCCCGACGCGGGAGGCCGCGCGATCCGTAACGTGGCGCTTCAGACCGCTGGGCTACACTCTCGCGGCGGCAGAAGTGAGGTGATGTAGGACAGTAGCAGGGACATCCCACTACACGCTTCATCTTGAAGTCTGTCATCCAGTATCTACGTTTCTCTTTCCTTTTTTCTTTCTGTATTTTCACAATATATAATTTCCGCCGAAATATAAATATGAACAAATAATAGAAAATTTCAAAAATCCTTGAAGGTTATACAATTCTTTCGGAATTTAGATCAATCGCTCGAATTTGGTCTGATATAGTTTTTTTTATTTATTATGTATTTTTATTGAAAATTTTTCGCAATAGTGTTTTATTTTATTTTATTTTATTTTTATTTATTTATTTTGTAACTCCACTGTAAGAAGTGGCAAATGAATATTTGTGGCGGACCGAGACTTAAACCGACATTTCACGCTTTACGCGAAGGTCGCTTCAACCATTAAACTATTCGATCAAGTTTCCGGGACCCACCCAAATCTCCACATGCCGCACTGAATATACAGGGTGAAGGTCAAGTACACATGGCATCTCTCATCGTGATAGGAGGAGGTTCAAATGTAAATGTTCAAATGTTTGTATAGTCTATGGGACTTAACTACGGGGTCATCAGTCCCTAAACTTACAAACTACTTATGAACTACTTACTAACTAGGACGACACAAATATCCATGCGGCCGTGCAGACCGTGACTGAAGCGCCTTAGTTCCCTCGGCTACCGCGGCCGGCGTTCACCGATGGGACTAAGGCGCTTCAGTCACGGTCTGCACGGCCGCTACGGTCGGGGGTTCGAATCCCCCCCTCGGGCATGGATATTTGTGTCGTCCTAGTTCGTAAGTAGTTCATAAGTAGTTTGTAAGTTTAGGGACTGACGACCCCGTAGTTAAGTCCCCTAGACTATACAAACATTTGAACATTTGACCAGCTAGAGTCCCGACACGCGTTATACTTCCGACAAAGCCGCAGGAGCAGCGGTTGAGTGGTCGAGCGTTCTTTAGCGCCTTGCTGCGGAGCGCGGTAGCTCGCCTTCGGAGGTTCGAGTCCTCCATGGATGTTTGGGTTATCCTTATCATAGTTTACTAGAAGTTAGTTTAAGTAGCTCGTAAGCCTCCGCAATTGAAAGCAGCATGACACACACACCTGACGACCATCGTAGTGAGGTCCCTTAGATTTACAAACATTTGAACATTTGATTTGAAAGCGGCAAGACGAGATAAAGTAATATTCCAGACCTCAAAGAGCTATTCTACTAATCGTCCAAGTATGTCAGTTGACCTCTGCACCCTACTTGCCCTAGTCTCTCCGTCAATGGCAGATCCCCATATTACTTATATTTGACAGCTTCCATTCTAAATTAACCTTTTATTAAATTAAAGAGTTATAAACATTCAGTCACCCTGTGAATATTGCCACGAGACCCCACGTTAACCGACCGCCGGCATGGCACAAGGGATAACGTCACCGATTGCGGTGCTAAAGGTCTCCGGTTCACACCAGTACGCCGTCAAAAATTTATTTCTTTGTAATTAACATTTCCAGAATGTTCTACATGTTTCTTATGTTCGCTTGTAATTTCTACTTGTTTCTTTTCTTAACTATTCTTCTAATTTCTCGTACACTCTGTCTGTGTATAAATAACGCAGCACTCTGCCCGAGAGGCAATCAGTGCTCCGTGTTCGCAATAAACCTGCTTTCAATGTAAGATCTGTGTTCAGTTGACAACCCTGCCTTCGAAGTCAAGCCTGCTTCCATTTCAGCGCGACAATATTTATCAGCAGTACAAATAATGTGTGAAGTGAATTAGTCAGCCTTTAGGAGTTTCACCGCTATCGCTACACAATATTTAGGTACATTCACTGGCAAAGTAGATAATTATTATTGGTCGATCATATTTCGGGCTTACAGTCGTATTACGTTGACGTCTAGTTACGAGATTTCAGCTAACAAACATGCAGCTGTCTTCAGGTGAGTACGAGACTGAAATTACTGGTGCGCGTAGTTCTGTATATACCGAAGATTGGCGCGGCGGCTCTGCCCGCCCCCCCCCCCCCCCCTGTTAAATATGGCGCGCTCTGCAGCAGAAGCGGGCCGCGTCGGCTTAGTGGTGCACTTACATTCGCGCCATTTGTCAGAATGCGCCTTAGCGCAGCTAAAGCGCGGTGGGCGAATGAAATCACTGTTCATCGAATTTCGCACTAGATGTACACGTATGTCTCTGTGAATCGATTAAAGTAATTACAGGGCCCCATGCTATCCACTTGAAAGCCGCCGTCCATATTAATAAGATCTTCTGTCAACCGTATTTCAACGGACTCTTTAATAATCGAATCCCAAAATTATATGGTCCTTGCCAAAATTTTTGTTCCACAATAATCCATGAAGTGTCCTGTGGAAATACAGTGTTCTGCTATTGCTGATTTGTTGGCCTGCAGTAGACGTGTGTGGCAGTCATGTTCCACGCATCTTTCCCGTACTGTGTGAGTATTTTGGCCAATGTAGGATTTGCCACAATGACAAAGGATCTTACAAATCCCCGCCTTCCTCAGACTCAAATAATCCTTCACAGAGCCAAACAAAGCTGAAATCTTCACACGTGGTCGAAAGATCACTCTTATACAATGCTTTTTTAGAATTCTTCCTGGTTTTGAAGAGAGGTTCCCCACATACGGAAAGAACGCCCTGGACCTGAATATCTCCTTATCTTCTTCTTTTTGTTAGGGTTTACATTTCTTCCTCGTTACAACTGCGCGGATATCGCGTGTAGAATATCCATTTTAACTGAAAACTGCAAATGTCCTTTTCAGATACCACATGTGCCCGGTGCTCCAAATTACGTAGGACACCTGTGGTTTGTGCAGGGTGGTGGCAGCTTGTCGCTTGGAATTATAGTTGTGTGTGGGCTTCCGGCAGACAGATTGACTCAAAGACCCATCAGTTCTTCGGCTGACTTGGACATCCAGAAACGGCAGACATCTTTTTTGACCTCCATCGTAAATTGGATGTTGATGTGGATGGAACTCAGGTGTTTTAAGAATCCTGCCAGCTTATTTTCTCTATGGTGCCAAACTATAAATGTGTCATCCACATAACTCCAGAAAACTGTCGGTTTAAATTCAGCCGACTCGAGTGCCTTCTCGTCAAATTCTCACAGAAAAAAGTTTGCTATGGGAGAGGATAAAGGACTGCTCATGGCAACAACTTCAATTTGTTGAAAGTATTCTGTATTAAATAAGAAATAAGTTAAGGACGGGCTGTTAGGTCTCCTGCCAAGGAAAATCTACAAGGAGACGTTTTACAGCCTTCTGGGTGAGTCTACATGTCAGAAGATCGACAGGTATTCGACGACCAAGGTAAAAAGACAAACGACAGCTTTTTGGTCCACTTTAGGTTACAGTAGTAACACTAAAAGTGGGCCTTTCCGATCGTCTTTTGACAGCTCGAAATTTAAATGAAAATAACGGCTTAACTATTCATGTGACACGAAAATTGAATAACGGAATTTGTAGAGGAGAAAATTCTCTACAACTTTGCTCTTTTGTGTTGTTGTTCTTTTTTTTCATATCTTGTAGCGTTTCAAAGATATTTGCAAAAATAACGGCGATTTTGGGATGTATGTCTGTCCGTCTGTCTTTCTGTCCGTAACGTGTTCCCTGTTTTTAAGACGAACCGTTCTACCGATCATCACCAAATTTTACAGACATGATTTTAGGGCTCCAGAGACCAGAAAATCCCTTTTTGAAATAATTTGGCCAAAAAATTCGGTAGTAATAGCAAAAAAATCCGTTTGTAATTGTAATTGCAAACGAACCGTTCATCTGAAACAAAAATTGAATAACATAATTGGTTGAGGAGAACATTCTCTACAACTTAGCTCCCTTACGGTTATTTTTTTTTTTTTCATATCTCGTATCGATTGAGACATATTTGCAAAAATAACGGAGATTTGACACCTTCCATTGAATTAACGAATACCAGCAGTTCGGAGATGTCATGTGACATTCCTGGCCCAGAACTCTCTCTGCCATCTTGCGTTGCGTATTTGATGATTTTCTTATTGTAACTTACACGTTATCATTTCAAAGCAATGGCGCACTGAAGAATTAACAAAAACACATCGTCCTTCGCACGATAAATGATAATCTAGTGTCTACAAATGCCATACGAGCATCAGTTAACAACGGCCATCAATAGTATAAGATTGAAGGACTCATCTTCTGATTGATAGCCATGGCGCCGGGCGCCGTGGCTCAGCGCGCACGGCCAGAGATCTGAACGCCCTCTGTAAGAAAAAAATCTGAGTCTCAAACCCTTCGAACAAGAACAGATGAATCCGATCAGCGTCAGCAACGAGCAGAACTACCCATAGAATAAATAAAAAATAGCGTAGTGGGTAAAGCATTGGACTATGAAGCTAAAGGTCGGTGGTTCGAAACTTGCAACTACCTATTTTTTTCCCTAAAAGGGTTTCAGACATTCTTATTAATTAATTTTTTATTGTTTAGATTATTATTTTGGTCCAAAATGTTTTCACAAACTTATAAAACTACAAATCTAAAGTGAGCCGTAAAACACGTCAGTGCGATTTTTTAAGATGTTCTACACTTACTCCTGAAATCAAAAAGTTCAATCCACACAGCTCTGGTCCACCGAGGCTTTATGGTCGTCCACAACAAGGAGGGAGTACCTTTACGCCCGCTTTTCAGTAATATCGGTTAGCCAAACTATGACTTAGTACAACATCTTTCTTCGTTACTGAGACCATTTGTGGGCAAATTCCCACACCCATTCGTATCTCCGCCGATTTTATTAGTCTCTCCGACTCATATTTCGTATAACTGAGTTTTGATGTAGTCTCATCATTTACTAGGGTTCCACCGATGGATTCACTGGCACTCATTGTCAGGACGTTCAGGGCCAACATAAGGGCTTTGTTCCATCATAGCCTGCCCTTAACTTATTTATAATTTAATAATGAATACCTCCAATAAATTGACGGTGTTGCCATGGGCAGTCCTTTGTCTCCTCTGGTAGCAAACAGTTCTATGGACGAATTTGAGGAGAAGGCACTCGAGTCGGCAGAATTTACTTTGACAATTTCTGCCTTTACGTGGACTACATATTATAGATGGCCGCATGGAGAAGAAAAGCTGGCAGTATTTAGAAAACCTGAATTCCACCCACAATAATATTCATTTTACTATGGAATTCGATAAAAACCGTTGTCTACCGTTCCTGGATGTCCACGTCAGTGGAAGAACTTATAGGTCCTTGGGTCAGTCCGTCTACCGAAAGCTCACACACACAGATCTATATTTGCAAGCGACAAGCTGCCAGTACCATGCATAAACCACAAGTGTGCTATGCAACTTTTTAATTATAACTTTGAAGGTCACTAGTTTTATTAACTACGGTCTTAGTAAAAGCCGGCCGCGGTGGCCGAGGGGACTGAGGCGCTTCAGTCACAGTCTGCACGGCCACTACGGTCGGGGGTTCGAATCCCCCCTCGGGCATGGATATTTGTGCCGTCCTTAGTTGTAGGTAGTTCATAAGTAGTTTGTAAGTTTAGGGACTGATGACCCCGTAGTTAAGTCTCTTAAGCTTAACAAACATTTGAACATTTGAACTTCTTAGTAAAATAATATAAGATTTTATGTTCAGATTAGAGTTATTACTGAAATTGTTTATATAATAGGTAATATTGATCTTGGTTTTACTCTGGTGCACCGGGTACATGTGGTATCTGATAATGACCTAGTATCTATCCTCATTGTGCAGACGCTGCAGCGCAAATCTTCGGTATATATAGAACGATCCGCAGAAGTAATCTTCAGTCTCGTACTCCCCTGAAGATAATTGCATCGTGGCAAAACGACAACGTGATACATCTAAAAGCCCGAAATATGATCGACCAATCACTACGCCAGGAAAACGTGAAGATACAAATTAAATAATTATTCATTAAATAGTTATAGGAACATTTGGTGCATATCATGCTTCTTGTAACTGCCTAGTTACTGTGAAGGATACGACGGTATGACAGTATTTCATAATAAAGTATTATAACAAGTGTAATAAATTGTTCCGTGGAGTCCGCGGGGACTGAGGCGCTCCAGTCACGGTCTGCACGGCCACTACGGTCGGGGGTTCGAATCCCCCCTCGGGCATGGATATTTGTGCCGTCATTAGTATAAGGTAGTTCGTAAGTGGTTTGTAAGTCGGGGGTTCGAATCCCCCCTCGGGCATGGATATTTGTGCCGTCATTAGTATAAGGTAGTTCGTAAGTGGTTTGTAAGTTTAGGGACTGATGACCCCGTGGTTAAGTCCCATAAGCTTAACAAACATTTGAACATTTGAATCTTACCATGGTGCGGAACCCATGTTAAACTGAAGGTCCCCCTATAACTGGCTGTGTAAGTCAGTTCGAAGGTCGGAGGAAGGCAAAGGTATACCACCTCCAAATAGCACCATGCCTAGTAAAGCACTGTGGTGTTCAAACCAAAGTTCGGATTGTTGACTGCTTTACCTTTAATAAATTCTTAAACGAATAGTTAGGCCTAAATATGTATTGCTCTAAAGATGAGAGACTGAGGTAATATCATCTAAAGAGTTTGTTGAATCGGTGATTTTAAGTTTACCGTTGCGATATTACATACTGTGAAAATTAACTTTTGTAGTTTTCAAGATATTGAAACTATTGTTGGTTCATAAGATGGGTTTAATTCCTATGGGTACATTAGTATATTTGATATGCTATAAGTCAATAGGGTGAATTATTATTGAATTTAGCAAAGCTGAAAATGGGTACCCAGCCGTGACTCGAACCCGGGTCGTCTGCTTTCCAGGCAGTTGCGCTGACCACTACACCACTGGGAACACAGTGATCACGGCACCTACAAGGACTACCTAGCACGCCTCCCGGCAAATTCTCAGCTCTACCCTGCCCACAGTACACAATCTCTTAGTTTCAGAAACTAATTCCCGTAAGAGTAAGGGCCCCAAGCGTGCCCATCCTCCCCACTAACGAAACAATCATTGCCCGTCACCAGCATATTATATTATCTGAACAATGTTTTGTTCTCCACATTGTCCGCTATCTTCGCATTGTCTGAGAACAGCCCTGTCAGTTATCCGGCATGGTCCATTAACAGAGGGGCTCCCCCAGTTGCAGGTATCTTGTGAAACCAGACGAGACGGCTCAGCTGCAAGCCGCTACCTGATACCTGCTGCCAAGGAGCGCTCTCCATCCGCGTTTACCACAGAACAGAGAGAGTTCGAAATTCTGTTATCTTACAAAAGGCACATTTGAATGTCTTGTCCATTCGCTTCTTCAGTGCGTAGTTTGACATGGTGTCTGTTTCTTATTTTTCTCTTTATATAACATTTGCTTTAAATGACCCGACAGATTAAATTCAAGTGGTGTGATATCAGTTTTTTCTGCTTGGTCAATCTATAGTGTATGACGGCCAGCAATCCAGTGACCAGGAAATTAACCACTGACGAACAACTCAAATGTTCAACTGTTTGTAATCCTGAGAGACCAAATTGCTTAGTTCATCTGTTCCCTGACATACCTACTACTAACTGACGGTATGAACAACAGACATTCACACACACACACATACACACAATCACACACACAGGCAAACACAGGCACACACACACACACACACACACACACACACACACACACACATTGGTCCGAGGAAGGGCTCGAACCTCCGAGAGGAGCAGCCGGGCAATCCGTGGCCTGACGCCTTAGACCACGCGGCCATTGCGACCACTGCCCGTTAATGGGGTGGAATCCCACCAAGTTGAAATTTAGAGCAAAGCTAATATTTTCATTCAAAACTTACGGAAAAACCACTTCTTGCAGCGCTTCCAAGTAGCTTAGATTATTTAGATTTTGCTCAAAGGAAAAGAGATTTTGGTGGAAGTAAATGGGTCTAATTACATGGCTACCCAATATGAAACACCACACCTCCAAACGAAATACGTTGTAACTTATAAACCTGAACCTGTTAATGTTCCAAATGTCTGTAAATCTATCGGACCAAACTGCGTGGTCATCAGTCCGTAGCTTACAAACTACTTAAACCTAGGTAAACTAACCTACGGACAAACACACACACCCATGCCCCAGGGAGGACTCGAACCTCCCCGGCGAGCAACCGCGCGCTCCGCAAATCTGTTCGTTGAATCTGTTTACAAGAATGAATTTGGTGGAAAATACTGATTTTTCATAGAACCCCCTTACCATAAGAAAATGACTTATATAAAATATAACAATTTTTATAATGGCGTCCAAGTTGAATACATACCGTTATACATAAAACCACCTCACTCATTCATTACTAGATTATTCAGGTTTCCAGTTAAAGCAGAGTATTTTAAGCAAAAGGTTTAAGTGTTAATTTTGACTCAACCTGTATTTCCACACGTATAAAATTTCCGAAAGTAAAATGTTGTGATCTTTCATTGGGAATACACGCAAGTAATCATACAAAATTTGCCATAATTCTTTCCCAATGTATATCAGTCGCTCAGTTGGGTCTTATATCAGTTAGTTGCCGGCCGCGGTGGCCGAGGGGACTGCGGCGCGTCAGTCACGGTCTGCACGGTCACTACGGTCGAGGGTTCGAATGCCCCCTCGGGCATGGATATTTGTGCCGTCCTTAGTGTTAGCCAGTTCATAAGTTGTTTGTAAGTTTAGGGACTGATTACCCCGTAGTTAAGTTCCATAAGCTATACAAACATTTTGTATATCAGTTAGTTCATTTTATTTATTACGACAATTCGCCAAATTTTTGTATGTAACTCCACTGTAAGAGGTGTAGATTTCTACGAAATGGTGACAGATGGAAAATTGTACCGCACCGGGACTTGAACCCGTATTTCCCACTTTTCGCGAGCGGACGCTTCAACCACTGAGCTAAACGAAGACGTTTCCAGGAGCCATACAAACCTCCAAATGCCGCAATGACTAAACAAGGTGATGGTCAGGAACACAAGACATCTCTCAACGTGAAAGAAGGAGGTTCAAATGTAGTCAATGCGTTTGGCCAAGTAAGTTAGCGTCCCGACACGCGTTAAAGTTCCGACAAAGCCGCAAGAAAAGACATAAAGAATTCTTCCAGCCCTCAAGGAGCTCTCCACTAGCATCGTCTATCAGTTGACCTCTGCACTCTTCCTGCCCTAGAGACTCTCTCATTGACAGATCCCCATCCAATCCAAAAGGAGAGGAGTTCACAACAGGTTCCTTCACTTAAATTTGACCACTTAAGTAATAACTTATCATTTTATGAAAATTAAAATGTTACAAACATTCGGTCACCTTTATTTACCTGCACTGGAAGTAAATAGATAAATATATAAAATAGATAAATAAGCCACCCTTCATAAGCTTGACTGCGCTTTCTGTGCAATATTGACATAAGATTAATGGCAAAGTGGATAACTAGTCATTAAATAGACATATGAACGTGAGGTGCACATCGTTCTGCTTGAAATTGCCGAGTTACCGTGAACGATGCGATACTCTGACAGTATTTGATAATAAATTAACGTAACAAGTGTATTAAAACCTTAAACTAATGGATGAAAATGTGTCGCTCTAAAGATGATATATTCAGGTACTAAGCTATCGTCTACACATGGCTGAAATCGCATTCATGCGATATTCATACAGTGTGAAACTTAACTTTTGTATTTTTAATAAGACATGGCTAATTTCTCTGCGTTCATCAGTATAATTGGATTTGCTATAGGTCAATAGGGTGAATTGTTATTGAATGTTGTATTTGCAAGTAGGGACAGTTGCATTCTCGCTAGTGATCGCCACTATTGCACACGCTGAGAACAGGCCTGTCCGTTACCCGGCATCGTCCATTAACTGATGGGACTGCCCAGTTCATTTCCAGGTGTCTCGCGAAACCAGACGGGGCGCCCAGCTACACGCAGCCGGGTGTGTGCTGCCTGCCTGCTGTCAGGGAACGCTCCCCATATGCGTTTACCACAAAATAGAGAATCCCCGGTAATTCTGTTACCATAAATTTATCCATGTTATGTGGATTGTTTTGAGGTCTGCGACTAAAATCTCACTGGCACCACCAACACAAAACATAAAAAAATAATGAACCTGTAACTGTAAAATGCACCCAATGGTGGCAGCGTGCTAATAAAAATATTACAAAAAAGTGACTGCTGCAGTATAAATTATTTCAAAAAATTCTGTTACCTTACAAAATGGATATTTTAAGTAGCTGACTCCAATCGTCGTCCATTCGCTTTCTCAATGAGTTCTTGTTGTCTGTTTCATATTTTGTCTGTATATAAGGCAACATAATTTATGTCCCAAAAGCGTGAAACTGAGTAATGTAATTAAGTTGGTGGTGAAAAGTACAAACTCTATTCGAGCAAACGGATACACTAGTCGCTTGTTCAAAGCGTTTCTAGACGAAATCGGTTGTCAATATGGAGATTTATCTTTGTGAGGTAGGGCCTACCCTGGCTCATTCGCGCTTAACTTCTGGTGCGCGTCATGGAACTGAGCCAAGAAATAGAGTTATTCGTGGAAATGAATGGCGAAATTGCTGCTGAGCTGTCGGATGATGAATGGATTTGTGGTTTAGTTTTCTTAACTGATGTTACAGGGCATCTTCGCGACTTGTGTGGGTCCCTTCAGGGAAAGGATATTCTCAGCACTCATTTTTTGATTAAATAATAATAATACTAATAAGCATTTAAGATGGAACTGTCCTCTGGGAACGGCAGCTGCAGGCGAGAAACGCCTCATACTTTCCGAAACTATAAGCATTAACAAACTTTGCCACTGGTGCCGGCCGCGGTGGCCGAGGGGACTGAGGCGCTCCAGTCATGGTCTGCACGGCGACTACGGTCGTAGTTTCGAATCCCTCCTAGGGCATGGATATTTGTGCCGTCCTTAGTGTTAGCTAGTTCATAAGTAGTTTGTAAGTTTAGGGACTGATGACCCCGTAGTTAAGTCCCATAAGCTATACAAATATTTGAACATATTTTTTGCCATTGGCGCAGACTTTGGAGAAAACAGTTCTGTTAAGGAAACAGCATACTGAATTTGAAAGAATATTTTCTGACATTTCGCATTTGGAAACAGATTTATAACTTTTTACTACATACTATGTGGATGTCGATACTGTAAGTCAACCTGTCATAGATGTTCTGTGCGATCGGAACTGAAAGACAGATTTCAGAATAGAAAAACGTTATGTGACATTTACAAACATTTGTCGCAGAAGCGTTACCCAAAATTTCATAGAAATGCAGCACGAATGCTTAGTCTGTTCGGGTCAACGTACGGTTGTGAGCAATTCTTTTCTATTACGGAAATGTGTAAACCACAACTTAGATGTTCCATGTCAGATTATCCTCTGAAATGTGTTTTAAGACTGAGCTGTACTAAATCAGCCATTGCCAACATCTATGCACTGACCAAGAAAAGTTAATAAATCTACAAAGTAGCAATATACAACGGAGGTTGATTAATTTCGTACATAACACATCCTGGATTAGCCTTCCAGTTTGCCAATAGCCATTAACTTTCTTGTTTAGTACGTATTTACATTCATTACGTCCTTATTTAGGTAGTGAACATATTGTCGTGAATTTTCAAAACTGTTTGTCAGTAAATCTATTGTAATAGGCATTTTCATTCAAGTTGTTTCATTTTTACTGTACGTTTAGAACGCATATCTCCACTCGTTCACCAGTCATGATTTATTTGTTACTGTTTACGACACCACAGTCTTCCACAGAAGAATAATCTTGTCCCGCACAGCGCTGCTTGTCTGTCACTGTCAGTTAGGGTGACCAACTTTTCTAAACCAAAATGAGGGAGTTTCTTATATCCTCGACAAAAAATAAGGAAGATTAGGTGCACGTTGAAATTTCACAGAAATCAAAGTGTGAGCATTACTTACTGGTATACTCAAAAAATGTTCAAATATTTGTATAATCTATGGGACTTAACTACGGGGTCATCAGTCCCTAAACTTACAAACTACTTATGAACTACTTACGAACTAGGACGGCACAAATATCCATGCCCGAGGGGGGATTCGAACCCCCGACCGTAGTGGCCGTGCAGACCGTGACTGGAGCGCCTTAATCCCCTCGGCCACCGCGGCCGGCACTGGTATACTCATAACATAGTTTACCAAAGTTCTCAAAATAAGCATTATTTCATTGAGCCCTTTGCTTTATAAGCGTTTGATTGTGCTGCTCCAACCCACAAATATAAAGCTTCCCACTTCGTAAGATACATACAGGTATACTTTTTTTTTTTTCTTTTTGGTGGCGTTTTAGCTTCATCCCGACAGCCCATTATAAAATATTGAATAACGATTCACAGTGAGCACCGGCACAGAAACAAAGTGTCATCTAACTGCTAAGCGTAGGACGACTATTTTTAAGATTGATAGACGTAATGTCGATGTACAATCAGTGGTCTCAACTTTACAACGATTTCTACAAGTGCGCACAAAATTTAAATTGTTGAAAAATATATACATATGAAAAAATAAACAAAATAAAAAATAGAGAGAGAGAGAGAGAGAGAGAGAGAGAGAGAGAGAGAGAGAGAGAGAGAGAGAGAGAAAGAGAGAGAGAGAGAGAGAAAATTTAAACACTGGAGAAAAACGGCCACAGAACCTCAAAATACGAGAGCCGGGAGATTAGGAAAAACTACGCTCAAATACGGGAGATCCCGGGAAATACGGGAGAGTTGGTCACCCTACTGACAGGCGAACAGCGACATGCTCCGCGATCCCGCATGCAGATCAGCGGCGTAGCCGGAGCAGAGAGCGGAGACACGCGGCTCCAGAGAGCTCTCCTGATCTGCGACATAGTTTGTTGAATAGCATTCAAGAGTTGGTAGGTTTAAGTTTACTTTCGCGATATTAATATACGGTGAAAATTAACTTTTGTTGGTTCCAAGATATTGTATATATTGTTGGTTCATATGATCCGTCTAATATCGCCGCGTACATTGGTATATTTGGAGTTGCTAAAGGTCAATGGGGTGAATTACTATTGAATTCTGTTTATAGTTATGGACATCTCTCAACATAGTTTCAATCTTCACACTGACCGTCAACTTTGCGTAAGCTGCGAACAGCCATGTGCATTCTCCAGCGTCGCGGTGGATTGGCCAAGCGGTGTAAGGCGCCTTGCTGCGAAGCGCGCGGTTGTTCTCCGTCGTAAGTTCGAGTCCTCCCTCGGGCATAAATTAGTTTAAGTAAACTAATTCTAGAAAGTAATATGAACAATCAGGATGTCTTTCTATGAATTATTGCAGCCCGCCTTAGCTGTTTATATACGCCTTTATTGAGTTACTACCGGTTTAGTACCGTTTATGTGTATATAAATTTTGCTTTAAATGTCACCACAGATAAAAGTCAAGTGGTATGGCATCGGGTGGTCTGCATGGTCAATCCACAGTATATCACCTGGGCCAAAGCGATGACTAGGAAGATGACGAATAACTCATCAGTTGTTTGAAATCCTAAGGGACAAAAATTACAACACGTTTGGTGGTGTGGTGGACAATATGGTGTATCTGTGTAATTGGACCCATTATATTGACCACAATCTAAATAATGTAATCTACAACTACCTGGAAATGCTATAAGAAGTGGTGCTTCAGTAAGTTTTGAATGTAGATGTTAGCTTTCCCTCTTACTTTAATCAGTGTAGCACTTCACCCCACAACGGAGCCGTTGTTCGTCGTCACGCGTGAATGGCCAAGTGGTCTAAGGCGCGATGCCGAGGATTACGCGAATGTTCCCGTCAATGGGTCGAGTCCTAACTCGGACAACTGTATATGTGTGTGTCTGAGTGTGTGTATGTTTTCCTTAGCGACAGTTAGTGTAAGCAGTAGACATCTCCATCTCGTATCTCCCAGTGTCTCCTGAACACTTCCGCGTGAATAACCTTTATGATGATTAAACCAAGTGTTTGTGATTATTAAATTGTGCTCTTCACAAAATTCTACCAGTCGATCTCCTCTTTCTTTCCTTTTCCCCAATCCATATTCACCTACATTTCCTTCTCTTCCCTTTCCTACTATCGAGGTACAGTCTAGCATATAAATTTCTACTACTGTGATCGGTGTTGGCTTCGTGTCTGTCATTGCTACACTAATGAGTTCAATGTGCTGTTCATAGTAACTTACCCGCATTTCTATTTTCTTATTCGTACTCCTTTGTTACCACCGACTCATTTTGTATTTTGTAACCCTATACTCACCTGACCAAATATCCTGTTCATCCTGCCACCGAACTTCACTAATCCTTACCATAGCTAACTTTAACCTATCCATTTCTATTTTCAAACCGAGCGGGGCCGCAGTGATAATGCAACGGTCTCGCATTCTGGAGAACGGTGGTTCAAATCCACCTCCGACCTTCCAGATTTAGGTTTTTAGTGCTTTCCCTAAATCACTCCAGGCAAATGTTGGGATGGATCCTTTCAAAAGGGCACGGCAGATTTCCTTCCCCACCCTTACCCAAAACTCCGAGCTTTAGCTCCGTCTCTAATGATCAATCTGTCGGCGGGACGTTAGGCTTGCTTCAAATTTTCAAATATCCTAACTTACCTACTCAATTAAGGGATAAAACAAGCCACCATAAAAAACAAAAAACAAACAAAAACAGTGTTTCTAATTTTATGGGACTTAACTGCTTGGTTATTATCCCTACCTCACACACTACATAAACTAAGTTAAACTAACCTAAGCATGACCCACAAATCCATGCCCGAGGGAGGATTCGAAGCTGCGACGCGGGAGGCCTCGCGATCCGCAAAGTGGCGCTGCAGGCCGCTCGGATACTGGCGCGCGACATTCTACCCTCCGTTCCGTAGAATGCCTGTTTTGTTTTTCTTGTTGAAGTCATCATTTTGAATAGTACCTGCTCCGAGATCCAAATGGAGTACTATTTTACCATCTGCATGCTTTATCCCAGAAGTTGCCATCATCATATATTCATACGGCAGAGTTGCATGTCCCCTTGATTAGAGCCGTTCGCAGTAACAGCTACATTATCTGATGTTGCAAGGCCAGCTCAGTCAATCATCCAGACTGTTGCCCCTGTAACTACTGAAAAGGCTGCTGCCCCTCTTCAGGAACCACACGTTTGTCTGGCCTCTCCACAGATACCCCTCCGCTGTGGTTGCACCTATAGTACGACTATCTGTATCATTGAGGCACGCAGCCACCCCACCTCGGCAATGGCTTCATGAGAGTGGATCTAATAGTTATATCTAAGACAAAATTTGTTACAATCAAAAGTTGATAATTTTCATCTGTTCAGATCAGCTGTCCGTTAGTACACAACTCGCTGCCATAAGACAAATATGAGGTACTGCGCAAAGTTTTATTTTTGACAATGTACGTACACAGCTATTGTTTGTCGATGCTTCCTAGCAGCAGATACGTTTCACGACTTGATAATGGGATAATGTCGTCCCGAAACATGTCGTGTTGACATATACATTTTATTATTGACAACTGCTGTGTGAAGTACATTAATAATTGATAATTTTCAGTTAACTTTTGCGATAATCACATTCAGTGAAAATTAATTTTTGTAGTTTTCATTATATTGCAAATATTTTTGGATCATAAGATGCGCCTAATTTCTCTGCGTTCATTAGGATATTTGCATATGCTTTAAATCAATGGGATGATTTATGGTTGAATTTGGTATTATGAAACTTGTACAGCTTTGAAAATTGAGTTTGGTATTATGAAGCTTGTACAGCTTTGAACATAGTTTCATTCTCCATAGTGGCCACCACCTTCGCACACACTGAGAGACGCCTGTCCGTTACGGGGCATCGTCCATTAACCCTCCTACTACCAGAATTTTTTTGTTACACTGAGTACCGTTGGGGTCAATATGACCCCAAGTAATTATCACGGGATACATTGGCAATATTTAATTTATTTTAATGAACTAACACAAAAGCATACATTAGTGATTGAAACCAGGTGAAGTAGATATATAAGCACTTAAAGATCTTGTCCCAACACTTGATCTTATAGATCCTTATATGTGAAACAAAAAATCTCTTTACATTTAGAACAAAGATTGTCTGAATGGTGTTTACAGACAAAGGAAAAACATCTTTTGCACGTTTCTGGATGTTTTTTATCCACTGAACTTTCGCACAGGTAGCACCGTCCACGTTTTACCCCCGTATCCACTTGTGCTGAAGGAGGAGGAGGATGAGGCAGAGAAACTTTGTTGCGCTGACTTCTGTCTTTCTGTACTAGACTTGTTCCCGGTTCCAGAAGAAATTATTTTCTTTTGTTTGTTGGTTTTTTTATTCCAGTCAGGATTTAAGTCCAACCAAATTATGAAAGCATTCAGGGCACTAATAACCAAAATATTATAGAAAAATCACCATGGGCCATCTTCTTGTCATACATTTTGTAGTTTAGGTTCTGACTAACTTGTTCATAGTGTCTACACCTGATTTTGTTGCATTATAGTCTAGGATTATAATAGGTTTCGCTGCTTTGCCGTCACCTATTTCCTCCCTGAAATGCATAGTACTCAGTAAATCTCCAACGTCTTCATCAGAATCTTCAGTTGATTCACTACCTCCAGAAATAACACCATCAATCTCTTCGTCGTCATCAGACGCTGTATCTCCTAATTCCTCTTCTTCATTCAAAATTGCTTGTATTTCAACACTACTCAGACGTTTTCTAGACATAATGTAGTTCTTTCACACGCTGCGACAAAACACTAGCAACAACTGAGGCAACACACAACTGCTGAGGAAAGAAACGACAACAATGGGTATAAATAAGAAGTGGAAAGTGTTAGTTTCATTGTTGCAGATGTTTCCTATAACATCTGTTCAACGTAATATTCGCTGTTCTGTTTTTATAATGTTACATTCAAGAAACAAAACAAAACAAAAAATTAGATTGGGGTCATGCTGACCCCAGTGGTACTCAGTGCATAGTCCATGAATAAATTTTGATATGTTGTAAATGTAAAACTGAATATGATGTCATTGCATACAAACAAGTTAGAGAGACAAAGTCATAAATTTTGAAAATAATCGCATTGAAAATAAGGGAGATATAGATTTCAAATGTGCTTATGGGGTCATATTGACCCCAGTGGTAGTAGGAGGGTTAAAGGATAGGATTACCCAGTTCAGCTGCAGGTATGTTGGGAAACCAGACGGTGCCACCCAGCGTGCTTTCTGTCTTGTGTCTGCCACGGGAAGCTCCCCATATGTTTTTACAACAGAGTAGAGAGTTCCCGGTAATTCTGTTATCTGACAAAACGGACGTTTGAAGAGGCTGCATCCAATCGTCGTCTATTCGCGTTTGTTTGACATGGTGTCTGTTTCTTATTTTCTCTGTATATAAGATTTGCCTTAAATAATCGCCCAGATCGGATGATCTGGATGGTGAATCCACAATGTATCCAATGGCCAGAAAATTGATCATCTAACCACTGATGAACAACTCAAATATTCAACTGTTTGTAATGCTAAGGGGCCAAATTCCTTAGGTCATCGGATCCTAGACATACCTACGAGTTAGGCCGTGTCCTACGTAAGCGACAACAGAATGCGACAGCACGCGACATACGGCTGCGCGATACTGAAGTTAAAAGCAGCGACATTCGGCGACATGGCCAGGTGTTCTACGTGAGCGACTTCTCGCTACAAGATGGCGGATAGACCCGATCAGCTGATTCTATTATTTGGCACCCGTAAACGGTAGAACAACTCTATCTCCAGAGTAAAACAATAAAATTTTATTTACTATAGGAAATGAGACGTAAATAGAATGGTGTACATAAAATTTACGAAGTAAAGTATGTTCAAATGATTGTTAAGTCTAAGGGACTTAACTGCGGGTGTCATCAGTCCCTAAACTTACAAACGTGGTCAGTTCCATGCGACGAACAACTGCTCCGTAGTGGAGTGGATTCCCATCTAGTTGAAACTAAGGGGGAAAGCTAACATTTTCATTCAAAACTTACGGAAACATCACTTCCTGCAAAATTTCCAGGTAGATTATTTAGATTCTGGTTAATCAATGAAAATGGTTTCAATTTTACGGCCCTCTCGTATTCTTAACCAAACCTCCATACAAAACGTGTTGTAACTTTTGAACCTGAATGTGGGTGCCGCGTCGGATTAGCCGTGCGCACTGGGGCTTCGTGCTGCCGTGCGCGCGGCCGTTCGCCGTCGGGGGTTCGAGTCCTCCCTGTCGGGCTTGGGTGTTTGTGTTGCCCTTCGGTTACTTTACCTTAGTTTAAGTAGTTTCTAAGCTAAGGACTAACAATCGCGCAGTTATGACCGACAGATTTACAAACATTTGAACACTTTGCATCCCAAGTCCAGTTTGGAATGCTCGGTATTCCGTAATGGTTAATCTGTGAATGGAGAAGTGTTACATAGAGGGCGTTCTAATAAGACGGACTCTAGAAGCAAACTGCCAGCAGTTCGTAGCGTTGCCTCCGTCGAGGAAACGCGTACTCGGGTAGCGTTCCGTCAGCTCTCCGCGATAAGCGACTCCCAGGTGTCGCTGAACGCCGTTCGCTCTCCGCTACCACTGCGCCTCTAACATAATGTTCTTTTGTTTATTACACGACCCCCTTTCCATGACCGATCTTAAAATGCACCCATGTTCAGAACATACGGTAAAACATAAGCCACCTCACTTAGGCATTACTATTGAGGTCTCCCAATTCCTGCACAGTATTTGAAACCTATGGTTACACTGCTACTTTTGACTCACCCTGTATTTTCACACACATATAATTTCCGAAAGTTAAATACTGTCAACCTTCATTGGGGATATTTGCGATGGCCGATGGGACTGAGGCGCTTCAGTCATGGTCTGCACGGCCACTACGGTCGGGGGTTCGAATCCCCCCTCGGGCATGGATATTTGTGCCGTCCTTAGTTGTAGGTAGTTCATAAGTAGTTTGTAAGTTTAGGGACTGATGACCCCGTAGTTAAGTCCCTTAAGCTTAACAAACATTTGAACATTTGATATTTGCGAAACATCATACAAAATTTCATCAAAGCTCTTGAAGATTATGCGATTTATCTTTAGGATTTTAGATCAATCGCTCAGATTGTGTCTGATACAGGATAGTTTATTCTATTTATTACTTTTCATAGAAACTCAGTCGCAATAGCGAATATTTAATGTAACTCTGTTGTAAGACGTGTAGATGTTTTACCAAATGGTGTCAGATGAAAATTTCTGCCGGACCGGGACTTGAACCCGGATTACCCGCTTTTGGCGAGTGGTCGCTTCAACCATTAAGCTATCCGAACATGTTTCATGGACCCACCCAAACCTCCACGTGTCGCACTGACTATAGAGGGTGAAGGTCAGGAACACATGGCATCTCTCAGTGTTCACACATAGTCCTTGCGTTTGCCAAAGTTAGAGTCTCGACACGCATTAAAGTTCCGACAAAAAGACGAGAGCATCATCTCAGTATACCGGTTAACCTGTGCAGTTACTTTGCCCTATCCACTCTGTCGTTGACAGATCCCCATCTCCTGAAAATGTAGCAATGTTCTTATTAGCAGAACAGTTTTTTTAAAGTTTTATTAATTTATTCAAAAATGTTCAAATGTTTTTTAAGCTTAAGGGACTTAACTGCGGGTTCATCACTCACTAAACTTACAAACTAAGTTACTTATGAACTACCTTATAGTAAAGAGGACACAAACATCCATGCTCGAGGGGGGATTAATAATCCCGACCGTAGCGGCCGTGCAGACTGTGACTGGCGCGCCTCTTATTTATTTATTTTTTCACCTGAATCTGATCACTCTCGTACTAACGTAACAGTATACAAATTTAGAAAGATGTCTTATAAACATCCATTCATATTGTGGCTATTTATCAGCAGCAATAATAATGTATGAAATAGATAAATAAGCCAGCCTTCATAAGCTTGATCGCTCTCACAAGTGTAATAAGAACTTAAACGAATAGATAACAAGGTGTTTCTCTAAAGATGCTAGAGTGAGGAAATAAGCTACCATCTAAGACGTAGTTTATCGAAATTCCTATCAAAAGTTGGTAATTTTACTTTTCCGATATTGTCATACGGTGTAACTTTTCCAGTTTTCTAGAAATTGAAAATATTGTTACTTTAAAAGTTGCGCCTAATTTATCTGTGTTCATTGGTATATTTGGATTTGATATAGGTTAATAGGGTCAATTATTTATGAATTTTGTTTTTGGAAGTATGGACATGTTTCCGCATAGTTTCATTCTCAGTATTGTCGGCCATCTTTGCACACGCTGACAACAGCCCTGTGCGTTATCTGCCATCGTCCATTAACTAACGGGATTACCCGGCGGCAGGTACGCTGCAAGCCGGCCGCGGTGGCCGAGGGGACTGAGGCGCTTCAGTCACGGTCTGCACGGTCACTACGGTCGGGGGTTCGAATCCCCCCTCGGGCATGGATATTTGTGCCGTCCTTAGTTGTAACTAGTTCATAAGCAGTTTGTAAGTTTAGGGACTGATGACCCCGTAGTTAAGTCCCATAAGCTATACAAACATTTGAACAAACATTTTGTACGCTGCAAGCAGCCGCTTGTTTCATGGCTGGCTGCTGCTGAGGAAAGCTACCAATATGTGTTTACCACAGAATGAAGATTTTCCGATAATTCCGATATCTCACAAAACGCACATCTGAAAGCGCCGAATCTAATCGTCATCCATTCGCTTTTTCAGGGCGTTGTTTGTCAAGTTGATTTTCTTATTTTTTTCTGTATATAAGGTAAGCAGTATGATATCATGTGACCTGGATGGTCAATCCACAGTGTATTCAGTGACCAAGACATTGACCATCTAACCACAGATGAACCACTGAAATGTTCAAATGTTTGCAATCTTAAGGGACAAAACTGCTTAGGTCATCGGTCCGTAGACATTCATACCACTCACGCTAACACTAAGAGCAACTCTCTCTCTCTCTCTCTCTCTCTCTCTCTCTCTCTCTCTCTCTCTCACACACACACACACACACACACACACACACACACACACACACACACACACACCGCCGGGGTGGCCGAGGGGACTGAGGCGCTCCAGTCACGGTCTGCACAGCCACTACGGCCGAGGGTTCGAATCCCCCCTCGGGGATTTGTGCCGTCCTTAAGATAAGCTAGTTGATAAGTAGTTTGTTAGTTTAGGGAATGGTGACCCCTTAGTTAAGTCCCATAAGCTATAAAAACATTTGAACTTGTCCGAGGTAGGGCTCGAACGTCTGACGGGAGCAGCCGCACAATCCGTGCCATGATGGCTTACACCACGTGGCCATTCTCACGAACAGCTGGGGAGGATTCCCACCCTGTTGAAACTATGAGAGAAAGCTAACATTTTCATTCAAAACTTACGGAAACCCACCCCCACCACTTACATACTGTGCAGGAACAGTGTAACGTGAATATTCTAGGAATGCATGATTGATGTGGCTTATGTTTTTACGGTGGGTTCTGAAGATTGGTGCCGTTTTAAAGTTTGTTATCTTGTATCAGCCTTTATTATTATTATTATTATTAGATTTGAGGTCGTGAGATTAATCAAATAACATGATTTAAGAGTCACAGTTGTAGCAGCGAGCGAACAGCGACCACAGGCGCCTGGGAGTCACTTATCGCGCGGTGCCAACGGAATGCTACCAAAGTACGCGCTTCCTCGTCCGCCCCACTGCTACGAAAAGCTGGCAGTCTCCTTCCCCTAGTTGGAAGGCGCTCTGACTAATGCGCCATTAACATTCGTGTACGGAATAACTTCTCGTTTCATGTATCATTACGGAGTGGCGAATAATTGGAAAATGTACGTCAAACATAGTTATGGCAGGTTGAATCGGCGTGCGCGAATATTAAATAAAGCTGACCGGAATTGGTCAATGAAAAAGGGTCCCATTATACGGTTATCCCATATTTTAAACAACACCTCCAAACAAAACGCGATCCAACTTTTGAACCTGAATCTGTTTACAATAATGAACTCAACGCAAAATACTAATCATTAGTGGCCCGCAAGGGTAGTGTGACCCTTTGATAATTGTCAGGATGCGTGTGGGTCCGGATAGTGCAGACATGCGAAAACATCAAGAGGAGTGAGTTTTACCAGCTTTATTTAATAAGCCGTTACAGACACCGGACGCGCCAAGTAAACGTGTTATATTTGTGTCTGACGTCTATTTTCGAATGATTCGGTATTCCATAGTAGCTACATTGTGAAACGAGAAGTAATTCCGCACGCGATGTTAACGGCGCGTTACTCAGAGAGCGTTCCAAGACGGACTCTAGAAGCAGACTGCCAGCATCTCTCAGCTGTGCGGCGGCCGAGGAAGCGCGTACTCGGATAGCGTTCCGTCTTCAGTCTGCGATAGCGACACCCAGGAGCCTCTGGACGCAGTTCGCTCGCTGCTACCACTGCACCTCATGCATAATGTTCCACAAAGGAAAAAATATATACAAGACAGCCGATTTTAAAATGATCCTATGTTCAGTACATATTACGAGACACCTCACTCATGCATAACTAGGATATTCAGGTTTCTTAATTCCTGCAAAGTATTTGAAGCAAACGGTGTAGTTGTTTTACCAAATAGTGCAAAATAAAAATATATTCCGGACCAGGACTCGAACCCAGATTTCCCGCAATTTCGCTAGCGTTAGCTTTAACCATTGAGCTATCCGAATACGTCTCATCTACATCTACGTCTACATGGGATACTCTGCAAATCACATTTAAGTGCCTGGCAGAGGGGTCATCGAAACACCATTACACTATTTATCTCCCATTCCATTCTCGAATACCGCGCGGGCTAGAAAGAACACTTGAATCTCACCGTTCGAGCTCTGATTTTTCGTATTTTATTCTGATGATCGTTTCTACCTATGTAAGTGGGAGTCAAAAATATATTTTTGCATTCGGAGGAGAATGTTGGTTATTGGTGTTTCGTAAGTAGCCCACGCCGCAGCGATAAACGCCGTTGTTGTAATGATTCCCATCCCAGATACTGTATCATTTCCGTAACGCTTTCTCCCCCTGTATCGTGACAATACGAAACGAGCTGCCATTCTTTGGACTCTTTCGATGTCCTTCGTCAAACCCACATGAAAAGGATCCCACACTGGGCAGCAATACTCCAAAAATGGACGGACAAGCTTAGTGTATGCAGTTTCTTTTATAGTTCTGTTGCATGTTTTAAAGGGTTCTGCCAATAAACGCAGTCTCTGGTTCGCCTTTCCCACGACACTATCTACGCGTTCTTTCCAATTTAAGTCTGAAGTAATAGTAATTCCTACGTACTTTGTGGAGTTTACGGCCTTCACTTTGATCCCACACTGGGCAGCAATACTCCAAAAATGGACGGACAAGCTTAGTGTATGCAGTTTCTTTTATAGTTCTGTTGCATGTTTTAAAGGGTTCTGCCAATAAAACGCAGTCTCTGGTTCGCCTTTCCCACGACATTATCTACGCGTTCTTTCCAATTTAAGTGTGAAGTAATAGTAATTCCTTACGGCCTTCACTTTGATTTATCTTGTAAACAAAGTTTAGCGGATTTCTTTGCGTACTCATGTGGACGACTTCACCTATCCATGATCCAAGTCTCCATATGCCGCTCTGACTATATAGTTTGATGGTCAGAAGCACATAGGATCTCTCATCGTGTAAGTAGGAAGTTCAAAAGTTCAAATATAGTCTCTGCGTTCGGCAAAGTTACAGTCTCGACAGGCGTTAAAGTTCCGACTAAGCCCTAAAATAAACAATTCATCCAGCCCTGAAGGAGCTCTCCACATACATGTTCATTTCACCTCTGCATACTTCCTGCCCTAGAGACTATTTTTGATCACTTTCGTAGTAACTTAACAACTCAAAAATTTTGAAACTTATAAGCATTCAGTCACCTTATGTCTGTTTATCGGCAGTACAAATAATGTATGAAATAGGTAGCTAAGCCAGTCTTCATGAGCTTAATAATTATTCATATAAGAGCACGAGCTGCATGTCATGCCCATTGCATTGCCGAGTTACCGCGAAGTATTCATTCAGTATTTCATTACAGATTATTACAACAAGTGTATAACTCCTTTAAGGAATAGATAATAATATGTTGCTCTAAAGACTGAATCGCATTCAAATGTTGGTAATTTTCAGATTACTTTTTAGTTATTGTCATTATAAAGCAACCTTTGTAGTTTTCAAGATACTGAAAATATTGTTGGTTCATAACATCCGCCTAATATATCTTCGACCGTTAGCATATTTGGATTTGTTATAGATCAAAAGGGTGAATTAATACTGATTTTGTGTTTGCAGTTATGGACATCTTTCAACTAAGTTTCATACTGGCCGCGATCTTTTCGCACACAGAGAACAGCCGTGTCCGTTACTCGGCATCGTCCATTAAGCGATGGGGCTACCCAGTTGCGGGTATCTTGCGAAACCAGCCGGGAAAGCCCGGCTGCAAGCAGCTTCCTGCCTGCCTGCTACCAAGGAACGCTCCCCTTCCGCTTTCCCCACAGAAGAGGGATTCCTGGTAATTCTGTTCATTTGAAGGTCGTGCATTCGCTTCTTCTATGCGTTCACAAGTTGTCTGTTACTTATTTTCTCTGCATATAACATTTAATTTAAATAACAACACAGAAAAAAGTCACATGGTATGATATCAGGAAATTTTTCCATCTAACCACTGACGAACAAGTCAAATGTTCACTTGTTTATAATTCTAAGTGACTAAACCGCATCAGTTCCTAGACATACATTCTACTTACACTAAATGAACCTAAGGATAAACATACACACACGCACACAGATATATACACTTTTCCGAGGTAGGCCTAGAACCTCTAACCGGACCAGCCGCGCAACTTGTGGCATGATGGCTTAGACCAAGTGGCCATTCCCGCATGTCGACGAACAACTGCTCTATAGTCGAGCGGAGTCCCACTCTGTTGAAACTAAGAGCGAAAGCTAATATCTTAACTCAAAACATACGGAAATAACCACTTCTTCGAACGTACCCAGGTAACTTAGGTTATTTGAATGGGTTCAATATTCTACAGCATACCTCCAAACAAAATGTGTTGTAACTTAACTGATCTTTATATTTACAAGAATGAATTTGGAAGAAAATACATTATTTCATTTATCTCGAGAATCCGTTTCTTTATATATAATTTAGATACAAGATGACGGACTTTAAAATGGCGCCCATGTTCAGTATGTACCGTAAAAACATAAGCCACCTCACTCATGAGTTACTAGAACATTCAGGTTCCTGAATTCTCGCAGAGAATTTGAAGAAAATGTTACACTGCTACTTTTGACTCAGCCCGTATTTCAGACGTCTATAATTTCCGAGAGTAGAATACTATCTTCCTTCACTGGAAATAGTCGCGAATAACCATACAAAATTTCATCAAAATCCTTTAAGGTTATGCGACACTTAATTTTCGATATAGATCAATCACTCAAATTCTGTCTCATATGGGACAGTTATTTTTATTATGACTTTTTATTGAAATTTATTCGCAATACCGAATTATTTTATTTAAATGTAGATGTTTTAGCAAATGGTGACAGATGAAAATATGTGATGGACCGGGACTTGAACCCGGATTTCTCGCTTTTCGCGAAGGTCGCTTTAACCATTGAGTTATCCGAACACGTTTCCAGGACCGACCCAAACCTCCATATGCCGCACTGATTATACAGGAACACAGGGCATCTCTCAACGTGAAAGTAGGAGGTTCAGATGTAGTCATTGTGTTAGGCAAAGTTAGATCCCCGATACTCATTAAAGTACCGATAAAGCCGCAAGATAAGACAAAGAATTCTTCCAGCCATCAAGGAGCACACCTCCAGCATCGTCCAAGTATATCAGTTGGCCTCTGTAGTCTTCCTGCCCTAACCACACTGTAACTAGCAAATCCCCAACCCTTCCGAAAGTAGCAGCCAAAAACGGTCCCCACATGCGTTTACCACAGAACACAGACTCCCCGGTAATTCTGTTATCTGACAAAACGCACATTTCAAGGCGCTGAAATCATTTGCTGTCCGTTGTTTTTAATGCGTTGTTTGACACGTTGTCTGTTTCTCATTTCCTCTGTATATAAGACTTGCTCTAAATGACCCCACAGATGAAAGTCATGTGGTATGATATCAGGAGTTATAAATGGTTGTCGTGTCCTACATAGGAAAGAGGGAAGAGGTAGCAAGGTCAGTCTGCATATCCCGAGCGGAAAGGAGTGATTGCAGAGAGACAGTACAGGCATCTACTAGAGATGCGGATTTCGGGACTCGAGAGGATACTTGTTTAGGAAACTTTATGGAACTCCTAGGTACCTTGCATTGAATTTATTGCATCCCATACTAAGTCTACTACACTGGGGTTAGTTATTTTAAAAAAACAAGAAGTATAAATCGTTTGCCACAACAGAAACCAGTAATTAAATCAATATATGACATGGTGAATCCAAAATTTACCAAGAAGTTGTGACGAACAACTCAAGTGTTCAATAGTTTGTAATCCTAAGGGACCAAACATTTAGACATACCTACTTCTTTCACTAACTGACGCTAAGAACAATACAACACACACACTCAAATACACGCCCGCACACACTTGTCCATGGCAGGACTCGAAACTCCAAAGAGAGTAGCCGCGCATTCCGTGGCAAGACGCGTTAGACCACGTGGTCATTGTCACTGGATGACGAACAATTACTCATGCTGGGGAAGAGTCCCATCCTGTTGTTAGTAAGGGGGAAAGCAAACATATTCATTTCAAAACTTACTGTGACACCACTTCTTGCAATATATCCAAGTACCTCAGATTTTTTTTTGATTAATTAGATGGCTACCCGATATCTTGCACCATAATTGGTCGTTGAAAATTTTGTAAATATGAACTCGGCAGAAGATACTGACATCTGATTTATTTCGTGAACCACTTTCTACTAAAATAAAATAAAATGAAATAAAATAAACCCTCTTTCTATTAAAAAAAATTAAAAATGAAAGAAAGAAAGTAAAAAAACAACCTTACATACAAGATGACCGATTTTAAAGTGGCGCCCATGTTCAAATGTTTGTGGAGCTTGTGGCTCTTAACTGTGGAATCATCAGTCCTTAAAGTTACAAACTACTTATGAACTAGCTTACACTAAAGACGACACAAACATATATGCCGAGGGGGGATCGATCACCCGACGCGGTACGGCTTCGCACATCGTAGTATAGCGCCTCAATGCACTCGGCTGCTCCGCCGCGGCTCCGTGTTCATTATCTACCATAAAAACATACGCCACCTCACTTATGCTTTACTAGAATATTCAGGTTTCACAATTCCTGCAGAGTATTTGAAGCAAAAGTTTATACTGCTACCTCTGACTCACTCGCATAGTACTGCCATACTTCACTGCGAATATGCGCAAATAATCAAGCAAAATTTCATCAAAATCCTTGCGACGATTTTTTTTGAATGCGATTTCAACAAACTATGTCTTAGATTATAGCTTATTTCCTCAATTTATCATCTTTAGAACAACGCCGCGGTGGAGTAGCCGAGCGGTCTAAAGCGTCTCGCTGCGGAGCACGCGGTTGCTCGCCGTGGAGGTTCGAGACCTCCCTGGGGCATGGGCGTGTGTGTTTGTCCTTAGGTTAGTTTACCTAGGATTAATTAGTTTGTAAGCTACCGACTGATGACCACGCGTTTTGGTGCGATAGATTTACCAACTTTTGAACATTTTTTAAACAACACATTTATATCTATTCGTTTAAGGATTTATTAGACTTATAATAATTTATTATGTAATACTGTCAGAACATCGTATGCTAGACAGTAAGGCCGTGTTCACACTGGCGGACGGGCCGAGAGGACTCAGTGTCAGCTTCAGCCGGATCACGCCGAGCCGACAACATTCGGAATATTTAAAGTTTCCGGCGTGAGCCGATAGGGCTATGGTATTGCTTCTCCAGCCTGTTTTCAATACAACTCTCTCTGCATGATAACTTTTTTTAAATAAAAAAATAATTATAAAATAAAAAAATAAAAAAAAATAAAAAAAAAACAATTAACTGTTAGCTGGCTCGAAGTGGACGGCAAAAAGAGCTCTTCTTCAAAAGTGAAAGCGTCATACGTTTTATCCGTTCAGTTTATCTGACGACGTTCAAAAGAAACTTCATCCTGGTGCGGCTGTTCCTCCCAGGTTATATGGTTTACCCAAGATATACAAGCAAGAGGTCCCTCTTCGTCCGATTGTAAGCAATTTGGGCGCTCCTACTTATAACTTGGCGAAACATTTAGCATCTGTCCTTAGCCCACACGTGGGGAAATGTGAACATCACATTCTGAACTCTATGGATTTTATACAACGTTTAAAATCATTACGCCTTAGTCCTTCTGATTTGCTCGTAAGTTTTGATGTAGTGTCGTTGTTTACCCGGGTTCCTCTGGAAGAATCTCTGCAATTGATTGGTGAAAAGGTGGACAAAGAAACAGCTGAGCTCTGTCGTCATGTACTCACATCGACGTACTTTTTATTTAATGACAAATTTTATGAACAAACTGACGGTGTTGCTATGGGGAGTCCATTATCCCCCATAGTAGCCAATCTTTTTATGGAGGATTTCGAAGATATGGCTTTGAAGACGGCGGCTCTTAAGCCAACTTGTTTTTGGAGGTACGTCGATGATACTTTTATGGTGTGGCCTCATGGGGAAGAATCTCTCAACCGCCTTTTGGACCATTTTAATTGCATGCATCCCAACATCAGGTTCACAATGGAAGTCGAGAAGGAGGGGAAGCTTCCGTTTCTTGATGTTCTGGTTTACAGAAGAGATGATGGGAAACTGGGACATAGCGATTATCGAAAACCTACGCACACGGACCGCTATCTGCATGCCTCGAGTTGTCATCCTCCGGCCCAACGTACTGGCGTTCTTCGGACATTAGCGAGAAGAGCTTACGCCATTTCGGATGCAGAAAGTTTAACGCAAGAACTAGATCATCTAAAAGTTGTGTTTCAACAGAATGGCTACACAGATAAGCAGATCCGCTGTGCTTTACAGTTTGGTCCTTCACCTGAACCATTAAATGAGACCAATAAATCAGTTGCTTTCCTACCTTTTGCCGGGAGTATCTCATCAAAGATAGGAAGAATTTTAAAAAAGTATGACATTAAGAGTGTTTTTCGTCCGCCAGTAAAGACGAGAGCACTTCTTGGATCTGTGAAGGATGATTTGGGTCTGAGAACCCGGGGTATATAAGATTCCGTGTCAATGTGGGAAAACGTATATTGGTCAGACTATCCGCACCATTCAGGACAGATGTATTGAACATCAACGGCACACACGTTTGCTCCAGCCCGAGAAGTCGGCGGTAGCTGAGCACTGTCTCGATGAGGGACATAGAATGTTATACAACGAAACTCACATGGTTGCTTCAGCATCTCGTTACTGGGACTGTGTCTTAAAGGAATCCATAGAAATTCGATTATCTGACAATCTGATTAACAGAGACAAAGGCTACCTTCTTAGCAAATCCTGGAACCCGGTGTTATCAGATGTTAAAAAACAACGGTTGATACTTCATGAATCTGAATAATAATTTTATCATCGATTATCGATTTCGCCGGACTCTACCACCGGAGCGCTGTACGTCTTGTGCGCCAGAGGGCAGTCACTGTCACTTCTTGCGCACGCGCTATGGGCCTTCCTCGATGTATAAAGGAGCCGCCGATTGCACTGGTAACTCAGTTCCGGCGAGATTGTCTATCAGCAAGCTCACCTGAGGATGGCGGGCAGTTGCGCCGCTGAAATATTGTGTCAAGTTGACTTTAGTATCCGGCTGCAGACCCGAGAAGATTACAAACAGTTATTACGCCGGGAAAACCTTAGTGGTCATTTTGTCGAACTGTTCGTGCAGATGGTTGTTGTCTTTCAAACGTCCCCATGTGTTGACTCAAGGATCGAGACGTGGCTGCACGATCCGTTACAGCCATGCGGATACGATGCCTACCATCTCGCCTGCTAGTGATACGAGGCCGTTGGGATCAAGCACGGCGTTCCGTATTTCCCTCCTGAACCCATCGATTCCATATACTCCTAACAGTCATTGGATCGCGACCAGCGCGAGCAGCAATGTCGCGATACGATAAACCGAAATCGCGATAGACAACAATCCGCCTTTATCAAAGTCGGAAACGTGATGGTACGCATTTCTCCTCCTTACACGAGGCATCACAACAACGTTTCACCAGGCAACGCTAGTCAACTCCTGTTTATGTATAAGAAATCGGTTGGAATCTTTTCTCGTGTCAGCACGCTGTAGGTGTCGCCACCGGCGACAATCTTGTGTGAATGCTCTGAAAAGCTAATCATTTGCATATCGCAGCATCTTCTTCCTGTCGGTTAAATTTCGAGTCTGTAGCACGTCATCTTCGTGGTGTAGCAATTTAATTGCCACGAGTGTATATTCAAATAATTGTGTGGTGTGGACAAAAAAGCAGTTTCCAAAATGCAACTTTCACTCTTCAGCGAAGTGTGCGCTGAGATGAAACTTCCTGGCAGATTAAAATTGTTTGCCGCAACCGGGATGCGAACCTGGGACCTTTAGAAATTAGGAGGCGAGGTACTGGGGGAAGTAACGTTTTGAGGACTGACCGTTAGTCGTGTCGGGTTAGTGCTTAGCCGCGAAAGGCGAAGCACCCAGGTTCGAGTCCCGCTTCTGGCACACAATTTTAATCTGCCCGGAAGTTTTCAAAAACTAGTCGTTTGTCTTTTCACAAAATCAAGTATGATCTGATGTAAAACCATAGCAGATCGTTGTGCGTTGTAATCGGTCGCCACGTAAGAAAAGTTAGTTCATACATGTTCTTTGATTATGGATCATTAACACACTATGAAAGACTTACACACGTGGCCAGCAATTCAAATCTTTCGGTACTGCTTCACGCCACGCTCAACACCCGGCGAGTTCATAGGCTTGCAACAACGGCTCTGACACCGCTCAGATAACTCGCAATTACTCGTGAAAGGAGATAGATGTCGATGCGACTACTGTTTCAAAAACTTTTCTGTACTTTTAGCTCCATTTCACTCCCCGTAATGTATGGTCTAAAATGCATAGAACAGTAAGCTACCCGCTATCAAACTTTTCAATACGCGATTTGTAAAACAAGTGTGCATACTTGACAAATAGCGTAATTTGAAAAAGACTTTAACGAATTACGAAAAGGTGAATGGTTTATTCAGAAGTTAAGATGTTGTCCTATCATGTGTCCAGAACTCATATTTTTATCCGCATAATTCCATCACAATCGAGTGATGAGCGTTATGAAACTAAAAACACGATCGGAATCAAAAGTAGACTTTTTACTTTTTCACAGGCAAGGCAGAACTTTTAAGGAAAAAATAATTTGATAAAACGATGTGGCGTGGTCTTATATACCGTCAAAATTGAAAGTGAGAACAGTTGATTTTTCACCCTCTTTTGGCCACTTCAGGTTACGGTAGTAATACTATAAGTGGGGCTTTGCGATCGTCTTTTATCAGTTCGAAATTTAAATGAAAATAACGGATTAACCGTTCATCTGACACGGATATTGAATACATGAATTTGTAGAGGGGAAAATTCTCTACAACTTTGCTCTAATTCGCTTTTTTTTTTTTTTTTTTTTTTTTTCTCGCATCGTTTCAGAGATATTTGCAAAAATAACGGCGATTTTACAATGTCTGTCTGTCCGCCTGACTGTCTATCGGTAAAGTGTTCCCACTTTTTAAGTCGAACGGTTCAATCGATCAGCACCAAATTTTACAGAAATAATTGTTGGCCGCCAGAGTAGAGAACCTCCTATTTTCAAATATTTCGGACAACAAATAAGTCAGTGACACTAAAAAAAAGCAGTTTTTAATATAATTGTTATTGCAAACAAACCGTTCTTCTGAAATGAAAATTGAATAAGCAGATCTGTAGAGGAGAAAAGTCCCTGTCTTATGTTTCTTTTTTTCGTATCTCTCGCCGTTGCAGAGCTATTTGCAAAAATAAAGGCGATTTTACACCACCTGTTGATTTTACGTGTATTAGGCGTTAGGAAATGTCACGTGACATTCCTCGCCCAGAACTCTCTTTGGAATACGCCATCTTCCTTCATGTATTTTAAGCTTTTCTTATTATAAACGCGTTGTCATTTCAAACACGTCGTTCTTTGTACGATAAACGGTAATCTAGTGACTAAATATGCCATATGAGCATCAGTTAACAACTGCCATCAATAGTAAGTGAAATAAGGGACTCTTTCTTGATCGTTTGCGTAATGTAGTGGGCAGCACGTTAGATTGTAAATACCGTACACGTGGTCGGCGGTTCGAAACGCGCCACTACCAATTTCTTTTATTTTTATTATTACTTTTTTCTGAAATGGTTTGGGGCACTCTTATTAGTTAAATAGAGCTATGTTCTGCAATATTTAGTATTGTGCATATGTAAGAATGCTCCCTCTAAAATGTGCATTTGTTCTATTTCTTGAACATGCCGTGAAATACGTAACAACGAATTGAACACTGGTCTTATGAAGCGTATGCACGTAAACTGGGAGGATACTGTAATAATTAATATGCTGAACAACGTGCTGATACTGGTAGTTGCATATATAAAGGAAGTCCTAGATTTCTGTGGCAACTTTCGTTCCTTAATGAAACGGAATGGAAGTGTATACATTCCAACAAATTACCGTGTTTATTTTTTTATCTAAGCAATTATTCACTATTTATGGAATATATTGAAAGTTATTAATTAGAATCAATGCGTCTACTAAAATGTTTGCATAGTTTCTATGGACGCTTTTAACGTAGATTGTATTACCTTTTCTGTTGTTCAGATCTGACTTTGTTCATGTTACTTTGTTCTGCGGTAAGTAAAGAGCAAGTATTCTGTTTCAAACGGTGATTAAGTTTTCTTTTGCAGCTAAAATAACGAACGGAATAAGTGTGGTAATACTGAATTCCACATAAATCTAGTACTTAATCTATGTACAAAGTTAGTAACATCATTACATCATTTACAACAGTCATTGTAACAGTATCTCCCCGGTTTACGTATATGTGATAAAGAAATCTATGTTTACAATTCGTTGGTATGTATTTCATGGCAAGTTCTCGAAACAGAACAAATGCACTTTTCAGAGAGAGCGCTGTTACCTCTGAACAACTCGTAATCTTGAAGAATACAGTTTTGTTCAGTTAACAAGAATGTACCAAAACCTTTTAGGAAGCAAGAGGGGAAAAATTGTCAGTGGTGGTTATATATGTTTTGTCTTCAAGGAGATCGATGCTTTGCGGTCGTTTATTCATGTTCGTTTTGGGTTGTTCATTGCGAATTTTGCTCAATTTTTATTACAAATTGCGCTGAACCTTCTTTTTCTCTATTTTCATTGGTTCCTCGGTTTGATCGGTATTTTGTGGACGTTAGTTTGTTTTGTTCTATTTTGATCATTTCGTCGTTCACTCAGGTTTTTCGTTGTAGAGGGCGTAAAGCTACAATACCAGCAACCCTCTGACCTAGCGCGCCGATCCAACGCGCCCTAGCAATTTTTGAACCACCGTCTTACATGTTCGTCGCCCATTACGCTACGGCGTACAGCTGCGAGAGTAATCCATAATTCTCGTACCATCGATGGCAGGTGTTAACGTCTAATATGGTATTTTTAGACATTAGGTTATAATTCATTGTCCCAAGAATGACGTGTTTTTAATAATTTTCAGTGCGCCATTGCTTTGGAATGACAAAGCTTGAGCTGTAATATGAAAAGTATCAAATACAGAAAGCAAGATGGCGTATGCAAAAGAGAGTTTCAGGCGGGGGATGTGACGTGACTAATTTCCCAACGCCAAATGTATGCTGTGTTCCATCCAGTTTATAGTCACTCGTCCGAACGCTAAATGTACGTTTTGTTCCTTCCAGGCTATAGTGATTCGTAACTAGTAGTGACAAAGAAAATAAACTTTGAATAAATTACCAAGGCAAGACAAGTGATAATATTTTAACGGAGTAATATAATAAAAATCTGGGAGAGATATTAACAGTTTAAATAGGAAAAAGTTTAAAAAAGGAATATGTTTGTCAAAGCTAAAGTCGAATATCAAATAATTTTGGCTGTTTGATACAATACGGTTTGAAATAATATTACGTGTTGGGGGCATAGATATTAACACAACAGTAAAGTCGTGAACGTATCGCCCATAATTTTTTATTATTTACATTTTCATTATTTTGTGCAAAACGTTTCCAAAGAAAAACATAAAACTACAAACAAATCTAAAGTGCGCCGTAAAACACGCCAGTGCGATTTTTCGTCTCGGTTCGGCCCGGCGCGCGGTGTGAACACTCATGCCGTTGGTGTGTGCCGTCTAGGCGCCAGCTTGCCGACCGCGGTGGCAGAGGGGACTGAGGCGCTTCAGTCACGGTCTGCACGGCCACTACGGTCGGGGGTTCGAATCCCCCCCTCGGGCATGGATATTTGTGCCTTCCTTAGTGTTGCTAGTTCGTAAGTAGTTTGTAAGCTTAGGGACTGATGACCCCGTAGTTAAGTCCCATAGACTATACAAACATTTGAACATTTGGCGCCAGCTTGGCTCGGCCCGGCCAGCAGGGTGAACGCACCGTAACTCGGCAACTTAACCAGCATGAGATGCACCTCTTGTTCATATTCCTATTGAATGAATTAATACAGTTATTGTGTAATGAGAGCGGTCAAGCTCATGAAACCTGGCTCACTTATCTATTTCATACGCTATTTGTATTGCTGATAAATAGTCATAAGATGACTGAATGTCTATAAGTTTTAAATTTTGTAACAAAAGCTCTCTGTTTAAACTTTGCTCATTTCGTAGGGGGTGGGGATCTGGCAATGACAGATTGGCTAGGGCAGGAAGACTGCAGAGGCCAACTGATATAACTGAACGATGCGGTGTGGTGAAGTCCTGGAAGGATGAAATAGTTCTTCATGTCTCGTCTTCCCGCTTTGTCAGAACTTTATCGCGTGTCGGGACTGTAGCTTTGCCAAACGCAAGGACTACATCTGAACCTCCTACTTCCACTTTGATAGATGCCATGTGCTCCTGGCCATCACCCTGTATAGTCAGTGTGGCATGTGGAGAATTGGGTCGGTCCTGGAAACGTGTTCGGGTAGCTCAATTGTTAAAACAACTACTCGCCAACAGGGAGAAAAACCGATTCAGTTCCGTGTCCGGTACAAATTTTCATTTGCCAATATTTGATAAACATCCATACCTCTTGCACTGGAGTTACGTAAGAGGAGCTCTCCACCAGCATCGTCCAAGTATATCACTTGGCCTCTGCCGTTTTCTTTGCCTAGACACACTCTCATTGGTAGATCCCCATACCCTCCACCAAAAGTAGCAGAGTTCTTAAAAAAAAAAACTGTTGTGTGTTTGTGTTTTTAATATTTTTTTTTCTTACTTACTTTTGCCGACTTCCATACCAACTTAACATGTTACAAAATTTTAAAAGTTATAAACATTCCGTCACTTTATTTATCACCACTACACATAAAGTATGACATAGGTCAATAAACCAGCCGTCATCAGCTTAACCGAATCTCACTACACAGTTCATTGGCAAAATAAATAATTATTCATATATACATCATGCTCCCTGCAATTTCCAATAAGAAGTATATCAAATCCTTAAAGGAATAGATAACAATCTGTTGCTTTAAAGATGATAGCTTGACGTAATAAGCTATCACCTAAGGCGTTGTTGAATCTACATTCGAATTTTGATAATTGTAAGTTTACTTTAGCGATATTCACGTCACCATCATCATTTATTGTATTCATGGGCCTTTAAGGCATAGAGCAGAATAAAAAGGGTACAACCACAGCTATGAAGTAATACATAGTGCATTACAAAAGAAATTGCAAAAGGTATACATTACTAAAATAAAAACAGAATTAAAAAAGACGCAATCTAAATACAGGGCACATTTGTTGCAGATGACGGTCCAACGTTGCCTGTCCAAAGCCACATCTTTTACCGCTGTCGGCTCCACTTGTTTGAGGACTGCCAATACCCCACCCTTCCATCGCGTTCTCGGACGTCCTTTTGGGCGTCTTCCAACAGGCTGGGAATGGAGAACACGGTTTGGGAGGAATTAGTCGGCTCGAGATATGTGCCAAAAACCGTTGTAGCCTCTTCTGCCACAATATTCGGCTGATGTGTGGCTTTCCATACCTCTGGTAAAGGTCTTCTTTTGTTCTTCGTTCACATTTACCATCTAAGGTATTGTATACGGATCCATATATTTTCTGGAGTATCTTTCTCCCGAACGCGATTGCTTGTTGTTGAAGTTGCCCAGATTTCAGAACCATATAACTCTACTGGTCTTACTAGTGTCATGTAGAGACGAATCTTGTTTTCCTACGATATTAGCCTCTGGCGTTGCCCAGGGAGCGTTTTAGGTCCCCTACTCTTCCTTGCGTTTATAAACGAATTAGCAGACAATCTGAATAACTCTCTTAGACTGTTCGCGGATGATGCTGTCGTTTATCGGTTAGTGAAGTTCACAGAGCATCAAAAGCAATTGCAAAGCGATTTAGACAAAATTTGTACATGGTGCGAAAATTGGCAATCGGCTCTAAATAAATAAAAGTGTGAAGTAATACAATGACCACTAAAACAAATCTGCTGAACTTCAATTACGCGATAAATCAGTCAAACCTTAAGGTCGTAAATTTTACCAAATACCTAGGAGCTACAATTACGAACAAATTAGACTGGAGAGAACACATAGAAAATAATGTGGGGAAGGCGAATCAAAAATTACGTTTCATTGGCAGAACGCTTCGAAGATGCAACAGCTCCACCAAAGAGACTGCCTACATCACACTTGTGCGTCCTCTCCTGGAGTACTGTTGTCCCTTGTGGACCCTCACCAGGTGGGACTGACGGAAGATATTGAGAAGGTTCAGAGAAGGGCAGCTCGTTTTGTTTTATCACGTTACAGGGGGGAGGGGAGGAACGTCACGGAAATGTTGTACGATTTGAGGTGGAAATCGTTAAAAGAAAGACGTTATTCTTTGCGGCGAGATCTATTTACGAAATTTCAGTCACCGACTTTTGTTTCTTAATGTGAAAATATTTTTCTACCACCCACGTACATAGGGAGATATGACCGTCCCTACAAAATAAGAGAAATCAGATCGAAAACGGAACGATTTAGGTGTTCTTTCTTCCCGCGCGCTATTAGAGAATTGAACGGTAGAGAAACGTTATGAAAGTGGTTAATGAACCCTCGCCGGCCGCAGTGGCCGAGGGGACTGAGACAACACCACCTAGAAGACAAGGCCTTACAACAGGCCGTGGCTACGTCACACTTAGAGGCCCCGGCCGCCACCTCACTGGCCGGCCGCTGAGCGACGGTAGGCGTGCCCCAGCCAACAGCCAGTGAGGTGGCGGCCGGGGCCTCTAAGTGTGACGTAGCCACGGCCTGTTGTAAGGCCTTGTCTTCTAGGTGGTGTTGACTGAGACGCTCCAGTTACGGTCTGCACGGCCACTACGGACGAGGGTTCGAATCGCCCCCTCGGGCATGGATATTTGTGCCGTCCTTAGTATTAGTTAGTTCATAAGTAGTTTGTAAGTTTATGGACTGATGACCCTGTAGTTAAGTCCCATAAGCTATGCATACATTTGAACATTTTGAATGAACCCTCTGCCAGACACTTAAATGTGATTTGCAGAGTATCGATGTAGATGTAGATGATTTGAAAAGATTGTTTAGGCCGTAGAAGATGCGATTAGCGTTTGTTATTCGTTGTTGCACCTCTTTCGTTACTTCATTTTTGCTGGTTAATATGGATCCCAGGTGTTTGAATTCTTGAACTCGTTCTAAAGCATGCCCGCCAACAGTAATGGAAGGAAGAAGAGCTTGACGTGGTGAGACAACGAGATATTTTGTTTTACTGTCTTTCACTACCGCGGTACCGCCGCACGCACTGAACAGCCCCATAAGCCGAAGCGTAAGCAGATGCCGCAGCTCTCTGTGTTTGGAAGTGCAGGCGCTGGTATTTTGACGCCGCAGCGGCAGTGCGGAAAGACCGCTACCACAGCCGCGAATATAAACGGGGCCCACGCTGCCTTATGAGAAACAGGGCACTGCCATATCGCCATGATTCCTCCGCGGGATATAAACACAGCGGACGGACTCTAGAAGCAGACCCATCGGCTCGTAGCCGTGCCACAGAATAGAGAGTATACAGAAAGGGAACTCCCACTGCAGTCCTTCGTCCAAAATGATTGAGCATGCGCGGAGTCGGCCATATTGAAAGATATAGTAGGGGAGACCGGGGCGCGTTTTCCACCATTTTACATTTTTGTTTTTGTACTTTTTATTTTTATCAGTTTTGAGGTAAACAGCGGATCATTGTATTTCCTACACCTTTGTCTACAGTCTTATAGAAATATTTTTGAAAATAGTAAATTTCCTTCCTGGCAGAAAATGATTTTTTCTGATCATGTTGCGTTGGAAAATTTGCCCCGTACGCGGGGAAAGTTTACCAGCTTACGTAAAATGTACAGGGGTAAATTTTCCAACTATACTTTAAATGGTAAAACAGATAATTATCTTCATTTCACTGAATGTGTATTTTCATTATGAATTTGCAAAACATTACAAAAGAAGGATAGCAAAAGCAACCATATTAAATAAAAACAAATGCTATTGAAAGGTTTTACAAAATATCTCACTTAAATATTTTACAAAAACAGATATTTTTCTTCCTACGTGGAAAATTGAAGTCCATGGATGCTTTTCTGATTCTGCACCCGCGTCTAATTGCTAATAGAGCAGCATTTATTACTTCAAGAGTGTACGAGCCTCTACCGGTCTTCTATGTACAATTTCGGACCATTTTAAGTCTGTAAGAATCAATTAACCATTTGAACGAGGGCTATTTGGCAGAATTTATTAGACCATAAAGACGTACTTAAAGGAAAAAAATATATGTTCTATGTCGGGACACGTTTCACAACGAGATACGTGCAGGAGAAATATGTGCTCCGTATGCTCTGGGAAAACTTGCCCCGTCGCCATATTCGGAACTATTATCCGACGTCAAGAGAAACCGCGTAAGCTATTTACAAAACAAACGTAGAGTTACGTGAAGAAAAAAACCCACTTTTAGTGCGTTCAATGTCAAAATAAAGTTTAACGCTAGTATGTTTATTTTAAGTTTCAATAAAACGTGAAAGTTTACTCTGCAGAAATGACAAAAACAGCCCTGCCGACAATGTGACTGCTGGTATAACACTGAAACTTTCGTACATGAAGCGTGCTTTGTTGCTGCTTCCTACAGTATGGCCGGTGGTAACATCAAATGGTTTGTTTCGAAACTAAAGCGAGTTGAAAAACTTGCCCCTGTGGAAAATGTGCCACGGTCTCCCCTAAACATGATGTCACTCCCTATTCTGTGGCATGGTAATGCGCCGTCTTTGAAGCGAGACGGGACTATATAAGTTTTCCTTGTTGTGTACTTTAACTGCGTGAATCGCGTAAAAGTAAACACGTATTTCGTTCAATGCAGTGCAGTGCAGTGAAAAGGTAGAAACATGTGTCAGTAGTTGGAGCTGTTCCATTTTTATTACGAGAAGCAATAAAAGAAAAGGCGGCCAATGGTGTTCAGCACCTATTTGTAGCTATAATTATAATACAGGTTAGGATGTAAGCTTCTTCACCTTCCCAAAAAGATGTTGAACGGTAAGTGAACGTCGCTATATATTTAGTAAAAGTTAAATGTTACTAATTTCGAATCAGAGCAATGTCTGCATAACCATTAAAAGTAGCTCCTTCTCTTGACGATGACTCTCGCTGTTGCTGTAGCAATTCAATAGTATCGAAGTGTTGAAGTACATTTATGTCTTATAAGTTTAACGTTTGCAGGGGTTAATATAAAATGAAAGTCAAAGAATAGTTAGCAAGTGGCGGGACGTTAATCTTTTCCTATTGCCCACATAGGGGCCGTATTTCAAATTTTTTAAGCCTCATCTACTTGCTCACCTTCACATAATTTGATGCAAACGGTAAAAGTTTACTCACTGTAGTGGAGGCGTAGTGTGCGAATGTTGCCATGGTTGACAGGTTCTTGTATCTACCTTTGTCTGGTCGGTAGAGTAATTGTCCTCGTAAAACGAACATTATGTTGGGAACATTAATACATTACTCCTCCACTGCCATAAGTAAAACTGCCCAAGGGGAAAATGATAAACAATTTTTCCTTTCCTATAACTGAAACAATTTGTGCCACAATATGACGGAGTAAGTTTGTTATGCAGTTTTATGTATCCGCTATCTGTCCTTACTTTGTGTGTAATTTAACAGTTTTATATATAACCAGATGTCCTTAGTTCTGTGTAATCACTTTGTACTGCTAGGCCTGACTCAATATTTTGTGCATATCTATTCGTGTCAAATAAATCCTGACAGTTGTAAAGTCACTTTCTTCAAAAAATGTTCAAATGTTTGTAGAACTTATGGGACTTAACTACGGGGTCATCAGTCCCTAAGCTTACAAACTGCTTATGAACTAGCTAAGACTAAGGACGGCACAAATATCCATGCCCGAGGGGGGATTCGAACCCCCGACCGTAGTGGCCGTGCAGACCGTGACTGGAGCGCCTCAGTCCCCTCGGCCACCGCGACCGGCGTCACTTTCTTGTTTATTACTAACTTTCCAAACATAATATCAGGTTACTTGGGATTTTTCTAGAGAGAAGCGCCAAATAAAACGATCATTGATTCCATCGTACATTTTCGAAGTTGCATTAAATTTATGCCTACCTTTTTTAGTTGAACGCAACGCTTGGCCACATACAGATCAAAGGCGCCGCCTCCATCTTTCCCTTCTGTATACTCCCTATTCTGTAGCCGTTCGGCGGCCGAGGAAGCGCGTACTCGGGTAGCGTTCCGTCAACCCTCCGCCATAAGCTGGACGTCGTTCGCTATTATTAATCACAGGATCCAGTTTCCATAAAAGAAAAAAATCAAAGGAAACTCGTAGAAACAAGAAGAGCGATTTTGAAATGGCTCCCATGTTCAATACATACAACCGTAAAACAGAAGCCACCTCCATCACACATACCTGCAGTATTCAGGTTTCCCAATTCCTGCACAGTATTTGAAACAAAAGGTTATACTGCTACTTTTAACTCATCCTGTACTCTTACAGGGTGAGACAAAATATTTCGGAGTTTAGATCTATCGCACTGATTGGATCTGATATAGGATAGTTTATTTTATTTTTACGACTTTTTATTGAAATTTATTTGCAATAGCGATTTTTTTTTTTTTTTTTTTTTTTTTTTTTTTTTTTTTTTTTTTGGTAACTTGTAGATATCTTACCATATGGTAGCAAATGGAAATTTGCGACGGACCAGGACTTGAACCTGGATATCACTATATCGCGAGCGGTCGCTTTAACATTGAGCTATACAAAAAACGATCCCGAGACCCTTCCAAAGCTCCAAATTTCACACTGACTTGGCAGGGTCATGGCCAAGAACCCATAGCATCTCTGAAAATGAAAGTAGTTGGTTCAAAGGTAGTCCTTGCGTTTGGCAAAGTAAGGTACCGACACACGTTACAGTTCTTACTAAGCGGCATAACGAGACATAAGCTACTATTGCTTTCCTCAAGGATTTCTCCACCAGTATCTTCCAAGTATATCAGCTGACCTCTGCAGTCTTCCTGCACTAGTCACTCTCACATTGGCAGATCCTAAAAAAAAGTAGCAGAGTTCTTGACAGATTTTTTTTTTTTCTTTTCACGTAAATTTCCTTCCATACTAACTTGACATGTTAGAAATTAAAATGGTTATAAACATTCAGTTACCTTATGATTATCTATCATCGGTACAAATAATGTCTGAATTAGATAAATCAGACAGTCTCCATCAGCTTGACCGCACACACTACACAGTATTTACGTAAACTCACTGGCTCAAATTCAAATGTTTGTAGAGTTTATGGAACTTAAATACGGGGTCATCAGTCTCTAAACTTACAAACTACTTATGAACTAGCTAATACTAAGGACAACACAAATATCCATGCCCGAGAGGGGATTCGAACCCCCGACCGTAGTGGCCGTGCAGACCGTGACTGACGCGCCTCAGTCTCACTCTCACTGGTCAAGTAGATAATTATTCATTAAATATAGCAATAGCTGAGATACTGTCAAGCATACTATGTTCTGAGAGTATTTCGTAATAAATGATTATAACAAGTGTAATAAATACTTAAACGAATAGATAAAGATGTGTTGGTTTAAAGATGATAGATTGAGATAATAAGCTGTCATCTAAGAAGAAGTTTTTTTGAAATCGCATTCAAAAGCTGGTAATGTAAGTTTATTTTCGCGATATTTACAAAGTGTGAAAATTAACTTTTGTAATTTTGAAGATATTGGAGATACTGTTGGTTCATAAGATGCGTTCATTATTATATTTGGGTTTGCTTTATGTCAATAGCGTGAATGATTATTGACGTTTGTATTTGAAAAGTATGGACATCTTCGAACAAAGTTTTATTCTCCATTCTGACCGTCTTCTTCGCACACGCTGTCCGTTATCCGGCATTGTCCATTAACGGATGGGACTACCCAGTTTAGTTCCAGGTATGTTGGGAAACCAGGCACCTCCCCCCCCCCCCACCAGCTGCGTGCTGTCACCTGTTTACTGCCTGCCTGCTGCTGCGTTTACCACAGAATAGAGATTCCCCAGTAATTATCTTACGAAGCACATTCGAAGGCGCCGAATACAATGGCCATGAAATTAACCATCTAACCATCCTAAGGGACCAAACTGCTTAAATCATACGTACTAGACGACCTGGTAGTGCTCGCCAAAAACCAGAGACAGCTGCAACACATGATGAACCGTTTGGTGGAAATGGGAAGAAAATACGGCATGGAAATCAATATAGAAAAATCAAAAGTGATGAGAATATCAAAACGTGAGAAACCCTTGAAGATAATTTTTGACAATCTGGACCGGGAAAATGTGAATCAGTTCAAGTACCTGGGATGTTTTATTACAGCGAATGCCAACTGCACCAACGAAATCCGAGCAAGAATCGCCATGGCCAAAGCTGCTTTCGACAAGAAGAGGACTCTGCTGACCAGCAAGCTGAGTTTGGCATTAAGGAAGAAACTGGTAAAGTGCTACATTTGGAACATTGCACTGTATGGAGTAGAGACGTGGACCATGAGAAAGAAGGAGAAAAAATAAAAAAAATAGTTAGAGAGCTTTGAAATATGGTGCTGGAGGAGAATGGAAAAGATCAAATGGACAGATCGCATGAAAAATGATGATGTACTGACAAGAGTAGTAGAGAAGAGAAGTATTCTGCATACAATTCTACAGAGAAAGGCTAACTGGACTGGACACGTACTTAGACACGAGGGACTCCTACGCGATGTCATCGAAGGAAAAATAAGAGGAAACACAGGACGAGGAAGAAGATGGATTCAGCATCTCGACGACATTGAAGATGGAAGGAGATACAACAGACTGAAGGAAGAACCTGAAGACAGGGAACAATGGAATCAGAAATTCTCAGTACGAAGACATGGACCTGCCACTAGGCAGAATACTATATAATAATAATAATAATAATAATAATAATAATAATAATAATAATAATAATAATAATAATAACTAGACTCAGCTACTACTTAGGAGAACATACACACACACGCGCGCGCGCGCGCGCACACACGCACACGCACACACACGCACACACACGCACACACACACACATACACACACACACACTTGTCCGAGGTAGCACTAGAACGTCCGACGGGAGCAGTCGCGTAATCTGTGGCATGACGCCTTAGACCACTACTCTTTATTGGGTCGATGAATCTGTTTACAAGAATGAACTTATCAGAAAATACTGATGTTACTTGATTTATCACAAGACAACTTCAACATAAAGACCATTTAGATAACAAGCTGACCGATTTTATAATGGCACCCATCTTCAGTACATACCGTAAAACATAAGCCACTTCACTCACGCATTACAAGAATATTGAGGTTTCATAATTCCTGCAGAGTATTTCAAGTAAAAGGTTATATGGAAAATTTTGACTTACCCTTTATTTTCACATGCATATAATTTACGAAACTAAATTACTGTTATCCTTCATTGGGAATACGCGCAAATGATTATACAAAATTTAATCAAAATACTTGAAGATTATGCGACGTTTGTTTTCGAACGTGATTTCAACAAACAATACTACTGGACGTTAAAATTGCTACACCAAGCCAAGAAGAAATGCAGATGATAAACAGGTATTCATTGGACAAATACATTATACTAGAACTGACATTATACTAGAAATACATTTTCACGCAAATTGGTTGCATAGATCCTGAGAAATAACGGCCTCGATACGCCTGGGCATTGAGTCAAATAGAGCTTCGATGGCGTGTACAGGTACAGATGCCTACGTAGCTTCAACACGATACCACAGTTCATCAAAAGTAGTAACTGGCGCATTATGACGAGCCAGTCGCTCGGCCACCATTGACCAGATTTTTTTCAGTTGGTGAGAGCTCTGGAGAATTTGCTAGCCTAGGCAGCAGTCGAACATTTTCCGTATCCAGAAAGGCCCGTACAGGACCTGCAACATGACCTCGTGCATTATGCTGCTGAAAGGTAGGGTTTCGCAGGGGTCGAATGAAGGGTCGTTACACATCTGAAATGTAACGGCCACTGTTCGAAGTGCCGTCGATGCGAACGAGAGGTGATCGAGACATGTAACCAATGGCACCCCATACCATCACGCCGGGTGATACGCCAGTATGGCGATGACGAATACACGCATTCAATGTGCGTTTACTGCGATGTCGCCAAACACGGATGCGACCATCATGATGCTGTAAACAAAACCTGGATTCATATATATATATATATATATATATATATATATATTGCCATTCGCGCACCTAGGTTCGTCGTTGCGTATACCATCGCAGGCGCTTCAGTATGTGATGTAGCGTCAAGGGTAACAGCAGCCATGGGCTCCGAGTTAATAGTCAACGCTGCTGCAAACGTCGATCTGTTCGGGGATCGAGAAGTGGCTGCACGTTCCGTTACAGCCATGCGGATAAGATGCCAGTCATCTCCACTGCTAGTGATACGAGGCTGTTCGGATCCTGAACGGCGTTCCGTATTGCCCTTCTGAACCCACAGATTCCACATTCTGCTAACAGTCATTGAATCGCGATCAACGCGAGTAGCAATGTCGCGATACGATAAATCGCAATCCCGATAGGCTACAATCCGACATTTATCAAAGTCGGAGGTATGATGGTACGCATTTCTCCTCGTTACACGAGGCATCGCAACAACGTTTCCCTAGCAACGCCGGTCTACCGCTGTTTGTGTATGAGAAATCGGTTGGAAACTTTCCTCATGTCAGCACGTTGTACGTGTCGCCACCGGCGCCAACCTTGTGTGAATGTTCTGAAAAGCAAATCATTTGCATATCACAGCATCTTCTTCCTATCGGCTAAATTTCGCATCTGTAGCACGTCATCTTCGTGGTGTAGCAATTTTAATGGCCACGAGTGTATGTCTTAGATGATAGCTTACTACCTCAATCTACCATCTTTAGAGCAACACACTTTTAACTATTCGTTTAAGAATTTATAAACTTGTCATAATAATTTAGTATGCTATGTAGTCAGAACATCGTATCTTTCACAGTAACTAACTGCAAGCAGCATGTTATCACTTTATCTTCATATTTCTATTTAATGAAGTTACGTAATTATTGTGTAGTGAGGACGATCCAGTTTTCAAGGAAAAAAGAAACTTTCCTGTTAATAATCTGCTAATTATGGAGTGGTAGAGATCTGTCAATGGGATAGCGATAGAGCAGGAAGACTGCACAGGTCAACTAATATACTTGTAGGATACGAAGAGAGATGGAAGAATATGCTTTGTTGGAACTTCAACGCTTGTGGAGACTCTTACTTTTGTAAACGCAAGGACTACATTTGAACCTCCTACATTCACGTTGAGATATACCATGTGTTCCAGACCTTCACCCTGTATAATGAGTGCGGCTTGTCTAGATTTGATTCGGTCCTGGAAACGTGTTCATATTGCTTAATGGTTGAAGCGACCTTCGCGAAAAGCGGGAAATACGGGTCCAAGGCCCGGTCCGTCAGAAATGTTCATTTGCCACAATTTGGTAAGACATCTACAAGTTTTACAGAGGAGTAACATAAAAAACACTATTGCAAATAAATTTCAATGAAAAGTCGTAATAAATCAAATTAACTATCCTGTATCAGACAAAATCTAAGCAATAGATCTAAAATCTGAAAGAACTGTCGCGTAACTTTCAAGGATTTGGATGAAATTTTATTATTTGCACATATTCGGAATGATAACAATATTTTACTTTCGGAAATTATGTAGAATGAAAATACACGGCAGCGGCGGAGCGGCCGATCGCATTGAGGCGCTGTGCTAAGATGAGCGAACCGTTCCCCGTCGGTGGTTCGAATCCCCCCTTGGGGCGATTCCTAATCTAGTTCATAAGCAGTTCTTAAGTTTAGGAACTGATGACCCAGCAGTTAAATCCCATAAGCTTTACAAACATTTGAACATTTTGAAAATACAGGGTGAGTCAAAAGTACCACTATAAACGTTTGCTTCAAATACTGTACAGGAAATGGGAAACATTAATGTTCTAGAAATGCACGTGTGACGTGGCTTACGTTTTTTACGGTATGTACTGAATGTGGACGCCATTTTGAAATCGATCGATATCATAGTCAATTTTCTTTCTTTTATGTAAAGGTGGTCGTGTGATAAATCAGCGAGGGAACGGCTTGCAGAGGCGCCTGGGTGTGTTTAATCGCGGGGCACTGACAGAACGCTACCCAAGTAGGCGCATCCTCGGCTGCCCCACGGATACCAGCCGCTGGCAGTCTGTTACTGTAATCCATCTAAAAAGCCGCTCTGAGTAACGCACCGCTAACATCATTGCAGAATAACTTCTCGTTTCACAATGTAGCCACTACGGAATGCCAAATCATTCCAAAATGGACCTCACAGTTATGACAGGTTTATTCGGCGTGCGAGCTGTCTGTAATAATTTATTAAATAAAGCTGGTAAAACTCAGTTTCGATGTTCGCGCAAAATTCAAACGTTCAATTGTTTGTAAATCCATCGCTTACAAACTACTTAACCTAAAGTAAAATAGCCTAAGGACAACACACACATCCATGCCGGAGGCGAAAGGTCGCGCGCCGCGGCGATGTTCGCACATTTCTGCACTAACCGAACCCACGCAGTGACCCGTCGTCACCATTATCAAAGGTCAGCAATAATCATCAAAAAGTGTTGGAATGTTCTAAATCAAATGTTTCAAATGTTTGTATAGCTTATGGGACTTAGCTATGGGGTCATCAGTCCCTAAACTTACAAACTACTTATCAACTACCTTATCCTAAGGACGGCACAAATATCCATGCCCGAGGGGGGATTCGATCCCCCGACCATAGTGGTCGTGCAGATCGTGACTGGAGTGCCTCAGTCCCCTCGGCCACCGCGGCCGGCTTGGAATGTTCAAATGTTTGTTAGGCTTATGGGACTTAGCTGTGGCGTCATCAGTCCCTAAACTTACAAACTACTTACAGACGCTTTAGACCGCTCGGCTACTCCACCGCGGCCCTACCTTTTTTTTTTTTTTTTTTTTTTTTTTTTTTTTTTTTTTTTTTTTTTTTTTTTTTTTTTCTTCCTTAGCATCAGTTAACGTAAGTAGTAGGTAAGTGTAGGGACTGATGACCAAGTCAGTTTAGTCCCTTAGGATGGTTAGATGGTTAATTCCTTGGTCATTCGATTCAGTGCCTTCAAATGTGCGTTGTAAGATAACAAAATTACCGGGGAATTTCTATTCCGTGGTAAACGCAGCAGCAGGCAGGCAGGAAACAGGCGGCTCCGTCTGGTTCCTGCAATTGGGTGTTATTCAGACATTTAAGGGAGACGAGAACTTAACTGTGATGGGAAACTGGAATTCGATAGTAGGAAAAGGAAGGGAACGAGAAATAGGGGTGAATATGAACTGAGAAGAAGGAATGAACTAGGAAACCGCTTTGTAGAATTTTGCACAGGACATAATGTAATCATAACAAACACCTGGTTTAAGAATCACGAAAGAAGGTTGTATACGTGGAAGATACCAGCACAAAATAGCTGGAACCAGATAAATTTTGTAATGGTAAGACATAGATTTCGGAACAGGCTTTAAACCGTAAAACATAACCAGGGGCGAATATAGACATTGACCATACTTGTTAGTCATGAATCTAGGGTGAAACTGAAAACACTGCATAAATGTAGGCAAATAAGGAGAAGGGACCTGCAAAAATTGAAGAAACCTGAAGTTTTTGAGAATTTGAGCGGGAGTTTTAGGCAACAATTGACAGAAACAGGGGGTATACAACAGTACAAGAGAATGGGTATCACTGAGAGATGACAAAGTAGGTAGATGGCAAGACCTACAAAAAAACCTTGGATATCACAGGAAATACTAAATTTTATTGATGAATGGAGAAAATATAAAAATGCAGTAAATTAAACAAAATGAAATACAGACGAGTAAGAAATGAGATGGATACGAAGTGTAAAATAGCTGAGCAGGAGTGGCTAGAAGACAAATGCAAGTCTGTAGAAGAATGTATAAATATTGCAAAAATTGATACCACTTACAGGAACACAAAAGAAACATTTGGAGACATGAGAAGCAGTTATATGAATATAAAGAACTCAGATGGAATACCAGTTTTAATCAAATGAGGGAAACCTGAAAGGTGTAAAAAGAATATAGAGGGACTCAACAAAGGAAATGAACTTGGAGAAAATAATGTAGGCAGGGAAGAGGAAGTAGATGAATATGAAGATGAAATAGGAGATACCATACTGAGAGAAGAATTTGGAAGAGCACTGAAAGATCTAAGACGAAACAAGGTTCCCACAGAACTACTGAAGTCTCTGGGAGAGCCAGCCATGACAAAACTATTTCACGTGGTGCGTAAGAGTAGGAGACAGGGGAAATGCCCTCGGACGTAAAGAAAAACGTAATAATCCCCACTCAAAAGAAATCAGTAGCAGAAAGGTGTGAAAATTACAGGACCATCAATTTAAGAATGCATGGTTGCAAAATTTTAACACAAAATATCTGCAGACGGAGGGAATTTCTGATAGATCAGTTTGGATTTAGCAAAAACGTAGGAAGACGTGAGGCAATACTTCATGGCTTAGATTGAGGAAAGGCAAACGATCATTTCTAGCTTCTGTAGGTTTAGAGAAATGTTCATTGGAATATACATCTTTCAGATTTTGAAATCAACAAGAGTAAAATATAGGGAATGGTAGGTTATTTACAACTTGTACAAAATCCAGACAGCATTTATCAGAGTTGAAGGCCATGAAGGGTTTGCAGAGTTTGGGAAAGGAGTTGCAGTATTTCTCCAATGTTATTCAATTTGTACATTGAGCAAACTATAAATTAAAGCAATGAGAAATTAGGAAAAGGCATTAGTGTTCAGGTTGAAGAAATAAAAACATTATGTTTTGCTGATAACATCGTAATTCTGTCAGAGACATCAAAGGATCTCGAGCAGTGGACAGCATGTTCAAAGGAGCGTATAAGATTAACAAGAGAAAAAAGGGCAATGGTGTGCAGTCTAAGAAAATCAGGCGATGCTGAAGGAATTATGAGATAAAGAAACAACGAATCTGGTAGATGAGTTTTGTTACTTGAACAGTAAACATATGATGGTCGCAGTACAGAAGACACAAAATGCAGAATGGCAATCGGAAGAAAAGCGTTTTTAAAAAAGAGAAATTTGTTAACATCGAATATTGATTTAAGCGAAAGCAAGTCTTTACTGGAGGTATTTGTGCGGAGCGTTGCTTGATACGGGAGTGAAACATACAAAACAAATAGTGCGAACAGGAAGAGGATAGAGGCTTTTGAGATATGTTGCTGCAGAAGAACGCTGAAAATTTGGTGGGTGGATCCTGTAACTAGTGAAAAGGTATTGAACAGAATTTGGAAAAAAAGGAATTTCTGGTATACCTTGACAAAAAGAAGGGATCGATTGGTAGGAGACATTCTTAGACATCGGAGGATCGTCAATTGGAGGGGCGCGATTGGAGGGAAAAATTGCATAGGGAGACCAAGAGA